>QRFJ01000420.1:71156-436156 GCA_006176705.1 Cocos nucifera
AATACTTATCAATAGAAAAATTAAGTAAAGAACATTAAATTTTTCAGAACTTTTTCTAAATTATTCCACTTTTATCTCTGATTTGTCTAAACTTTCATATAGGCAGGTGTATTGCTACTTCCATCCTTCATTTATTAATTTTTATTTTCACATTGCCCACTTTTTGATGCGAATATCATTGCTTACTTAGGCAACGGGACCCGGTTACTCGGTGGGAAACCAATTTTTTTTTTTTTTTTTTTTTTTTTTTTTTTTAACGTTGTACCACTATTGAGTGTCTTAACTCCTTAAGCTTTCTATTTGATCCATGTAGCGAGTCTTGGGCCAATGACTCCCAAACCAGTTGGCTTTAGGGCACTAGGTATAGAATACCCCTCGGGCTTACTAGCTCGAATCAAATAGGCTACGAGTTAAGACTAGCTTTACAACGAGCTTCTTTGCCCTTCCCACCTTTTGATGCGAAACTCAATGCTTGCTTAGGCAAAGAGGCCCGGTTACTCAGTGAGAAGTACTTGGAAACTATTTTATTAAAATAAATTTTTATATGAAGAAACGTATAGTTACCCTACACAAGCCTATAAAAAGTAGACTTTTCTTTGATGCTAGTAGAAATAATTAGAAATGCTCCAAGAAAAAAATTTTTTTATGTTCTAGACTTAACTCTTTATTGAATTTTCTTAATACTTGATTCCTCAATATCTCATAGATTCTCTAATCTGTGTATCAATTTTCTTTTAAAAATGCTTAGTTTAATTCGATTCTTAAGCATAATCAAGTATCTAAATACTAAATACTAACTTTTTCGAGGACTTAAAATTTTAAAATTTTTATTTTTCTCTCCCCCCAACTTAATCGACATTGTCCTCAATGGAGAAGAAAAAATAAAGGATGTAATAAAAGAACATGGAAGAATACACCTAACTCAGTATATATATATATATATATATTTATTTATTTATTTTTTTTTTTTTTTTTTTTTTTTTTGGTCCAGCACATGCCTTTGAAAATTTGAGCTCTCCCTCCAACTTATTCAAATTATCCTAAAAAGATAAACTAAAAAGATAAATTAGATAAAAACTAAATATTGGGTTGCCTCCCAACAAGCGCTAAGTTTACCGTCTTCAGCCAGACACAATGTAGCTCACTATCCTGTGTCGAATATTGGATTGACAAATTCCAATGGTTTTGGATTGCCAATCTCAGAAAGTTGATTTTTAATCCCATTATTGATATATTCACTGTTAATTTTTGGGATATAATTTATGATTTCATTCTCAGACCCATATTTATTAAGAATTTCTCCTATTTGTTCTTCTAAAATGCTCATGAATGGAGTTTTAGGAGTTAAGTTTGATTCAATGGGTGCTGGAATGGTGACTAAAGGCGGTTTTAATTCTGGAGGTAAATTAATGTGATCCTGCTTAAACAACTCCATTGACATTTCATTACATGCCTTTTGATTTTTATAAGAAGAACCAGCTTCTAGGGTTGAAGGGAATAGGACATTAGGTTTATAAGTCTCGGGTAAATCATCTATTCTCTTTTTCCCTTATTTCTATCTCATTTAAACTGGAACTAGCATCAGTACTAATTCCTGGCTTGGGTTCTTCTATGTGGTTAGTCTCAGTACTAACCAGTTCCTCTAAATTTTTATTTTGGCTAGCATCAGTACTAGCCTCTCTCACCTGGTCTTGGTATGGGTCCATAAGAATCCTATAGCTTTTAAGTTCAGGAATTACTTTGGTATTCTCAAATTGGGGATTCTTAGATGAAACATTAGATTGATAATTTAATCCAGGTGGTTGGTGGTCATTAGGTGGGTTGTTTGAAATTGGTAGGTTCGGTAGTTGATCTAGTTCTCTCCTCATGTTAGACTCAACTAATTATCCTATTTGAGCTTCTAGTCTGGCGATAGATTGCTGTTGAGTTAGAATTAATTGTTGAAGTTGGTTAAATCTATCATCAGCTAGATTGGTCTGTTGAGGAGGTGGGTATGAAGGCTGATTATAATATGATGGCTGGTTAAACTGACTAGGCTGACCATTATTATAGGCATAATTTTGATAATTTTGCTCAAGTGAAATTTGGGTCTGAGCCTGAGTCTGTTGGGATGTCCAAGAAAAATTAAAGTTACTCCAATCTGAATTATATGAATTTGAAAATGGGTCATTAATCAATTTGGAGTATCCTTGAGTAGCTTGAACTTGTTCTTGGATAAAATATGGAAACTGTGCAGTCATAGGATATTCACTTACATGATGGGTTGGACTAGCACAGATTGAATAATTCTCCTGATAATTAGAAGATGATTGAATTGTGAGGAGATTGTTGACCTAGGATTAGGAGTTGATCTATTTTCTGATCAAGAAGGTCAACTTTATCTAATTTTTGGACTATTAGGTTCATATTAGCCATTTGATTATTATGTTTAATGTGAATCAACCATTCAATTAAGTTCAACTAAATCAGAAAAAGCGATTTCCTACCATGCATGTATTAGTGTAACCCTAATGTATGGTTTAAAAATTTTTAGAAATTTTTTTTATTTTTTTATTATTATTATTATTTTATTATATTAAAAATTAATTTTTTTTAATTATTTTTATTTGTTAATTTTAATTTAATTTAATTTAATTTAATTATTAATTTTTAGTTAGTTTAATTTTTATTTTATTTTATTTTTAGAGGAGAAAGGAGAAGAAAGAAAAAAGAGTTCTAAAGAAGAGGTCCTAAGGAGTCCTAGAACTAAGAAGAAAGAGAAGAATTCGGTTTAATTAGATCTAATGTTGGTTAGCAATCAAGTTGGTCAATCAATCCTGACTAAGGGTTATCCTAGATCTAGACAGCTCCTAACTGCCAAGGTCACCTTCAAGCCCTCCAAGTGTAGGATTAGCCAATCAACTAGCCAGGTAAGTGTAAGGTCGGTGGGAGTCCCCCCGTTGCTTGCCTTAGACACCAATTGTGCTTGGCCAGGTAAGCGAACGGAACCAATTAGAAACCACCTTCCTTCGGGCCCAATCGTCCCTGAACCACTTTCCTAGACACCAGTCAAATTGACTTATCCTAACCCGGTTCAACTCTTAGGATTCCTTGTCCTATTGAGCTCGAGTTCCTAGGGTTGATGTCTAATTGATTTTAAAATTAAAGGCTTAGGTCAATGCAGGATGCTGGTTGGTTGTTTGTGGGCTAAGGAAGGGTGATCAAATCCCCACCTTATCTTGTTTAATTGGGTTGTGCCCTTAATTTGATTTAATATGAATATGCACGAAAAAAAAAAATTCAATCAAAGGGTTTTATGCAATTTAAACTAGATGCATGCAACTAATTGAATTCTGAAAGGCTTACCTTGCCTCCAGCAATCACCAAAAAAATAAAAATAAAAATAAAGATAAAAATAAAACTAATATGATGCATGCTCTAAGCAGTTAGGGTTTCTAATCTTATCATGAGGCTTTTAATTAGGTTTAAATGAATATTTTTTAAATTAATTTAAAAATAAAATAAATAAATAAATAAATAAAAAGAAAAGAGGACTAGGGTTAGGATTGATCTCACCAGGCAAAATTCTGATGCTTTCTTCGTTTTCTTTTTTTTTTCTACAAAATAAATAAAAAAAATTAGTAAGCAATATTAAAAAAATATAATTAATTTATAAAAAAAATCAAAGAAATCAAAGAAAAAAAATAGCATCTATTCCTTCCCCGGCAACGGTGCCAAAAACTTGATAGGAATGCGATGTTGTCGTTAAGACACCGTGTTTATCAGTTTAATCCAACTTCTTAAAATTAATTGAAAATTGCGTAGATAGTAGTGAGTCGGGTCGAATCCACAGGGAAGGTAGTGTTTTTAGATTTGAAATCTTTGATTTTTGAAAAAAAAAAAGAAAGATTTTGAAAAGAAAAGAAGAAAAGGATTTTTAGAATCAAAAGTGAAGTCGAAAAATTAAAAGCAAAAATTAAAAGGTACAGAAATTTAAACTTGGTACTAAGATCTATTAGTTAGATCTTAGCATCTACTTGCAATAAAATAAGAAATAATAATTAAAGTGTAAAAATTAAATTACAATAAAAATAAAAAGCAAGAAATTTAAAATATAAAAAATAAAATTTTTATTAATTAAAATTTTAGAATTTAAATACATAAAATTTAAAAAGAAAAGATAATAAAATAAAATAGCCTGATCTCTGATCTTGGATCGGCATTGGCAGAAAGATGGTGTAGAAGCTCGGCTCTTCTTCTCGGCACCCGTTGCTTCGAAGCAGCCTTTAACCCATAGCCTGGCTTCGCCCTGTACCAAAGCTTCACCTTGATCGGAGATATTAATTTCTGATGGCCTGGGGTCCTTTTTATAGAGCTAGGAGGGCTGGATATTTTTTTCTAAAGGCAATATGGGACTAATGCCTTTGTAATCATCAAAATATAAATAAATTTGGATAAAATTTGAATCAAAATAGCTCTGATATGACTCTGATAAATCTGATAAAATCCAGCCGTTCAATAGGAATCCAACGGTCCAAAAATCATCAAAATCGGATGCAGATCAACTCAGATCGGGTCGGATTAAATTCTGGCCGTCCGATCGTGCTTCATCGAGGAAATCTGGCCACAAATTGCGCTTTGGGAGTTCTGATCACCATCGGGAGCATTCTGGACCATCGGATCGAAGCTGGAATCAGGCGCTGCCATCCGATGGTGATCCGAGTGAAATTGTAGCTGAATAAAATCCGAAAAAAATGCTGACCGTCCGATCTGACCGCAAATCAACCACATCCGTCCGATCGCGCAATCACTGTTCCCATGGACCGCGTAGACCGGCCGCACCGCACACCGCAACCAATCAACGCTTCTGTTCGCCGAGTGAAATGACCAATTGCCCTTGTGAGCCGCGATAAATTTCTGTAGACCCTTTAAGGGTCTAGGTCCACCACGTGGCAGGCTCTGATTCGTCGGATTTTGCTGAGCTGGCGGTCCATGCCTGGATCGTGGACCGGCTGATGGCTTCAATGGCTGAGTCAGCTTTGATGGCTCGGCTTGGCTTGGTGGCTCGGCTTGCGGAGCTGGCTGAGCCGTTTTCTTTTTTATTTAATTTTTATTTATTTTATTTTTTTTTTTAAAAATTCATATCTTTTCCATTTTAGCTCCGTTTTACTTGAAATTTATTTTGTTGTGATCAGAAAAATGAGCTCTTTCTATTGATAATAAAATTTTATTTTTTAATTTTTATTAATTTTTATTATTTTTTAATTAATTTTTTAATTAATAAAAATATCAATTTTTTTAAAAAATTATATATAAATTAATTATTAATTATTAAAAATTAATATAAATTAATTAAAAAATTAATACTTTTATTTATGAATTTATGATGCTTATCAAGGAGGAAGAAGGCCGAGGTTAAGGTCGTCGAGCTGAAGGATCAAACTTCAAGGCAGATCTTGGAGGTGAAGATCTAGGTAGTGGAGGAGTTCAAGATTTTTTCTAAAATGAGGGACCTGAACATTGCATTTGGCTAGGAGACCTTTTAGAAGGAATACAAACTCTATGAGGATCGAGTGTCTACCAAGTTTTCCAAACTCGATCTCGATTTCTTATATGGAAAGGTCTCTGATGAAGAGGTTGGATTGTCCACTGCTGCGATCGATCCTTCTCTCATCGAAGCTATCCTCGAGCCCTCCGAACCTATCATTGAGGCATTCGAACCTACATCAGAGCCAGAGGTGGTAGAGAATGCTCTGACCTTGTCCACCATCGTTCCTCTCGAGGTCTAGAATTTTAAATAATTATACTTCTTTTTCTTGTTTTTTTTTCTTGATGTATGTTCAAACATTTTGAGAAATGAAAATGAGTTTTCTTTTTCTTATACTTTTGCTATATTGAATGTTATTCAGAATCCTTCTATTGACCGAAGTTAAGGTCAATCATCTTTAATCGATGCTGAGCCACTATCTGAAGGTATCCCTCTAAGACCTATAGTCAAAAGTTTAAAGAGAAAAATCTATCATCTGAAGAAGAAGTTGAAGTAGATGGAAGATAAGCTTCAAAGATCCAGAAAAAATGCTTTAGAGGTGATGATTGAAGTCACTCACCTTTGCAAGTTGCACATGAAAGACTCCATGAGCTTCAACATTAAGAAAGGTAACTTCAAGAGAGAGTTGGCCAAACTTAGAAAAAGCGCCAGTGACAAGTCCTGGGCATTAACTATGAAGGTTAGCTCTCTCAAAGTTGACCTCAAAATGGTAAAAGAGAAGATTCATCTGTTGGAGGGAAGTTCACCATGATCTTCCGACATGGCCCGGTACGAATGGGATTGGTCGCAAAGATTTTCTATGCTATAGAAGCAGTTGCACGATGCCAAGCTCACCTATGAGACCTATCGGTTGGACTGGTGTGGGAGGATATCCTCGCTGGAGTAGAAGCTTCATGCTACTAAAAGCAAGGTGGTCTGGCTTCAACAGCAGCTCATCGATAGTTATCAATCCAGCATAAGTAGGGAGTCGGAGGAGATCGCCTTCCTGAAGAGGATCGCGAGCAAACTCTCAGAATCGATTGGGATGGAGAAGGCCGAAGTTCAGCGACTGAAGCTTTAGTTGATTTGCCAATAGTAGACTATCAAGGATGCTAAAACTAAATCAGAAGTTCTAAGGAAAAGACTTCGATTATCAGAAGAAAACTATCGAAGGACTGACAGGATGTTCCGTGACAACTTGATAAGGAGAAAGAAACTTAAGGAGGAGATCATCAGCCTGAAGGAGTTCTTTGTGATGGCTAGCAGTCCGAAGTTTGAGGAACTTGATCCTTCTTAGAATTTTAATTTTTTTTTTTGTACCCAATCTTGCAAACCCCTATTTTGTAATCAATTTTGATTTAATGAGATCATATCTTCTCCCATTTTTGCTCTGAGTGGGTTTGATGTTTGTCGATAGCTCTGCTTTTTTTCTTTTTTTCTTTTTGGAAACTTAGTTATTGGGGATACTTAATCAAAGATCTTCTTCTGTATCTAAATGAGGTTCTCTTCCTGTTTCTGACATAGCCAATCTCTATTCTTGTTAGGACGAGGTCCTTTCCAAGAACATCGAGGTGCGAAAGGGGCATTGGAAGGGCCTCTTTTTTTTCTTTTCTTTTCTTTTTTTTTTTGAAAACATGGTTGTTGAGGATGCTAAATTGGAGATCTTCTCCTATGCCCGGACGAGGTTCTCTTTCTGTTCTTGACATAGTTGGTCTCTATTCTTGTTAGGATGAGGTCCTTCCCAGGAATATCGGAATGCAAAAGGGGCATTGAAGGGCCTCTCCTTTTCTTCTATCTTAAAAAATTGGAGGTCTTCATCCATGTCAGGATGAGATCCTCCTCCTATTCTTAACATGGTTGGGCTTTGCTCATGTTAGGATGAGGTTCTCCTCCTATCCCTAACATGACAGTAGGGGTACGAAAGGATCATTGAAGGGGCCTCTCACCTTCTCCTATCTTAAACAATCGGAGGTCTTCATCTTGCTTATGCTAGGATGAGATTCTTCTCCTATTTTTAATAAGATGTTAGAAGCTCAAAAGGGCCATCTAAGTGGCCTCTCCCCTGCTCTTGTCTTAAACAATTGGAGGTCTTCATCTTACTCATGTTAGGACGAGGTTCTCCTCCTGTTCCTAATAGGACCTTTGAGACTCAAAAGGGCCATTGAAGGAGCCTCTTTTCTTCTCCTATCTTAAATAATCGGAGGTCTTCATCTTGCTCATATTAGGATGAGGTTCTTCTTCTGTTCCTAATAGGACGTTAGTTTTGTTTAACGATGAAGTTTGGGAGATAGTTTCCTATCATCAAAATTTTATACCTAGAATGGAGATATCAAAACAAGAAAATTTTATTGAAATGAAGTTATTGATGGTACATTCGTAAGTTTTTCAAGTTCCATGGATGGGATAGATCGACTCCTCCAAGCTCTCTCAAGTAGTAGGTCCCAGGCGAAACAACCTTCTTGATTTCATAAGAGCCTTCTCAATTTAGGGCAAGCTTTTCTTGGTTTTGAGGTTGTTGTGAAACAACTGCTTACCGAAGCACCAAGCTTTTCATGCTGAATACTTTGCCTCTGACTTTGGAGTTGTAATAATGAGCAACTTTCTATCTACAAATAGCCATCCGAACTCGAGCCTCTTCCCATTTTTCCTCTAATAAATTGAGATTAACCCTGAGGTCCTATAAGTTGCGTTATTCATTGAAAGACACAACCCGTGCTAATGGAAGTTTGAGCTCAACTAGAATGACTGGTTTTATTCCGAAAGCCAAGGCAAATGGAGTCTTTTCAGTTAGCAGTCTTTGGATAGTTTGGTATGCCTAGAGTACATGATAAAGTTCATCTATCTAAGTCCTCTTTGCTCTTTCAAGTCTTGCTTTAATACCTTATAATAGGGTTCTGTTAGTTACCTCAACTTCGCCATTTGCTTGTGGATGAGCCACTGATATAATATTGTGGATGATATTCAAATCTTTGTAGAACTCAGCAAACTTTGTCCCTACAAACTGGCATCCATTATTAGTTATAAGAGTCTGAGGTAGATCGAACCTGCAAACTATTGACTTCTAGAAGAAAATTGCACTTTTGCTTTAGTAATTTTTGCTAGGGGTTTGGCTTTGACCTATTTTATGAAGTAATCGATTGCCACCAATAGAAACTTTTGTTACTCGGATGCCATAGGGAAGGGTCCGAGTATGTCCATCCTCCATCGTACAAACGACCATGGGGCATTTAGGGATGTTAGTTCGAAGGTCGGCTATCTTTGTATGTTTGCATTTCTTTGATATCGATCATACTTTTTGACATACTCAATGGAATCATTGTACATGATTGGCTAATAGTACCCTTGCCGAAGTAGTTTATGGGATAAGGCTCTGGCACCTAGGTGGCTTTCACATATTCCTTCATGTACTTTCCATAGTGCGAAATCAACCTCGAAAGGTTGGAGACATTTAGAAGTGGCAGAGAATAAGACCTCTTATATAGCTTGTTTTCATATAGAATGTATCGAGAAGCTTGATTTCTCTATTTTTGAACCTTTTTCGGATCATAAGAAAGTGTTCCATCCTTGAGATAGGCAACTAGAGGGTCAATTCAGTAGGGCTCATGGTTGATCTACATCATAGACTTCAACTCCTCCAAACTTGGGCACTTCAGAACTTCAAAGAAGACTTCTTTTAATAGTTCATTAGGGGTGAGTGTGGCTAGTTTGGAGAAGAGGTCAGCTCTGGTATTTTCTATTCTCGGGATATGCTGAATACTAAAACTACTAAAGGCTGGGGTCAAACTCCTTACCTTTTCTAGGTATTTTACCATACTCTCCTTTCGAGCTTCATAGTTACCATTGACTTGCCTCTCGATCAATTGGAAGTCACTATAGGCTTGAAGTCGATCTACTTCCAACTCTTTAGCTAATTTTAACCTTACTACTAGAGCTTCATACTTCGTAACATTATTTATCATGGGGAACTCGAAGCGCAGTGCATACTCTGCTATAATTCCTTCTAGGTTGACTAAAATTAGACCTGCACTGGCCCTAAAAGTGTTGGATGAACCATTCACATACAGGGCCCAGAAGCCTTCAGGGAGGTCCATTCCTTCACTGAAAGAGTTTGGCTACAACTAGGGAGTGCTGTCCTCCTTCTATTCAAGTTCGATTTCATCCAGAATGGTGCATTCCACTATAAAATCTACCAATATCTAGGCTTTGATAGATGGCCAAGGTAAGAAGTTGATATCAAACTATGTAAGCTCAATTGCCCATTTCGATGAATAACTGTCTTGATTAGTTGATCAGTAAGGAGTGTTATAATGTGCCCCTAAAAATAAGGTCGGAGTCTCCGTGCTGCAATCAATAGAGCATAAGTTAGTTTTTCTAACTTGGTATACCTGATTTTGGCATCCCTCAGAACTCAACTTATATAATAGATCGGTCGCTGTACTTTCATCTCTTCTTTAACTAGAATAATAGCAAGAACTGTCGGGGAGACTACCAGGTATAAAAATAATTCTTCTCTAGATTCAGACTTGGCTAGTAGCGGAGGCAAGCCAAGATAACTTTTCGGCTCTTCAAATGCTTGTTGGCATTCAGGAGTCTAGTAGAAGTTTTTTGGTTGCTTGAGCACTTGGAAGAAGAGCATGCATCGCTCGGTCGACTTTGAGATAAAGCGATTCAAAGCCGCCACCTTTTCTGTTAGGCGTTAAACTTTCTTTATTGATTTCGAAGCAATCATTTCTTGAATGGATCTGATCTTCTTAGGATTTCCTTTGATTCCATGCCTGGACACCATGAATCCCAGGAACTTTCTTGAGATTACTCCAAAGGCATATTTGATTGGATTCATCTTCATCTTGTACCTTTGGAGAGCATTGAAGATCTCTTCAAGGTCGGCAATATGATCGATTGAAGTTGGCTCTTGATAAGCATGTCATCTACATAAACCTCTATGTTATAGTCGATCTGCTACTTAAAGATCTTATT
Organism: Cocos nucifera; assembly: GCA_006176705.1. Lineage (NCBI taxonomy): Eukaryota > Viridiplantae > Streptophyta > Magnoliopsida > Arecales > Arecaceae > Cocos > Cocos nucifera. Next base: position 81,640 of record QRFJ01000420.1, read on the forward strand.
CACCAGGCACTGATAGGTCACACTGGCATTTTTTAGTCCAAAGAACATAATCCTATAACAATAAAGATCAAGGTCAATAATAAAAGTAGTCTTCTCATCTTCTGGTGCATTCTGGATTTGGTTATAGCCAAAAAAGGCATCCATGAAGGTGAGGAGCTCATGGCTCGAAGTTGCATCCACCAGTTGGTCAATCTTGAGCAGGGAGTAGCTATCTTTTGGATAGATCTTATTCAGCTTCTTGAAGTCGATACACATCCTCCAATTGCCATTCATCTTTTTGACAAAAACCACATTAGAGATCCAGTTTGGATAATTGACATCATGAATAAATCTAGCATTGAGGAGCTTATCAACTTCTTCTACAATCATCTTCTGCCTCTTCGATGCATAGCTTCGCATCCTTTCCTTCATAGGCTGATACTTGGGATCGACAGCTAGACGATGCTCCATAGCTTCAGCCTCAATTTTTGGCATGTCTGTAGGAACCCAAGCAAAGACATCTACATTCTTTTGAAGGAAGGCATGAGCTACTTTCTGACCTCTCCTTCCAAATTAGAACTGATCTGTACTGTATGTTTTGCATTCCTATCATTCAAAGGGATGGTTATGAGGTCTTCTGTAGGCTCGTCCCGCTCCTTAGTAAGTTCATCTCGGACATCTAGCCCGTCAATAGGGTAAGGGTCTGATTATGTGCCTCTTTGCAAAGTAATCGAGTAGCAATGTCTCACCAAAGCTTGATCTCCTCTGACCTCTTTGATTCCATAGTTTGTTGGAAACTTCAGTTTCAAATAGTAAGTTGACACCACTACTCGGAGTGCGTTCAAATCAGATCGGCCAAGGATTGCATTATAAGTAGATGGAGCTTTTACCACTAGAAAATCTACTTGTGCTCTAGATTGCCTTTGGTATCGTCCTGCAGTCATAGTTAATGTTATTTTTCTCTCAACTGGCAAAGCATTGCTAGTGAAGCCTACCAATGGAGAGTTCATTGGTCCTAATCGATTATTAGGTATGGACATTTTGAGAAAAGCATCATAAAATACGACATCGAAAGAACTTCCATTATCAATAAGAATGTGGCGTATATCATAATCAGTAATATTAAAGAAACTACAACCACATCATCGTGAGGAAATTGAACCCCTCGAGCATCTTCTTCAGTGAAAGTTATAATTTCTTCAGTCCTCTACTTCTTCGTAGACTCTGCCGACCTACCGGTCTCTTCCTGCCAAAGTACCCCAGAGATGGTGTTAATAATACTAAGAGGAGGTTGATCTCCCAATTGCTCCTCCCTCCTTGGTGGTTCTGATTATGGTGGTGCCCTTGACTGATCTTGTCTTCTTTCAGGATGATGTCACAGGAATCATCCTAGTCGGCCCTATCAAGAATGCGTGCTCTTTCCATATGGACCGGCATGGCTGCCGGTGATTAGCCAAGCAACAAGAAAGTATTTCTCAGAGATTAATGCAGAAGCACGATCAAATAATTCAAGAAATAGAGAAGAAGAGAAGAATAGATTTTCGAAAGAAAAGAGCTTTTATTCAGTATATTTCAGCACTCTTACAATATTGACCTATTTTCAGTATATATATTTTACCAAGGGTCAAGTCCAAGCTCATAGAAAAACTCTCCAAATCCAAATAACCCACGTACACAAAATAATAACCCACGAAAATTGAGCCGGTCTGGTTTCAAACTGAGTCATCTAACCTGCGACTGGATCGGCTCAGTCTATTATACAAAGGGTCAAGTCCAAGCTTATAGAAAAACTCTCCAAACCCAAACAACCCACGTACATAAAATAATAACCCACGAAAACTGAGCCGGCCCAATTTTAGATTAAGCCATCTAACCTGTGACTGGGTTGGCTCAGTCCCAAACTGAGCCGACCCAGTTGTGTACCATGCCAATAGTCTAAAAATGCTACTTTCTATCTAAATTTTCCTCTGAGACCTAGTTGACCCAGTCCTGGACTGAGCTGGCCCAATTTTCAACTTAGTCGGCTCAATCTCAGGAATAGCCGACCCAGTTTCTATACTTTGCTAGGAGAGCTGATTTCTCTTTCGACTCGCTTCCATCTTTTCATAACCTTTCTTCTCATATTTTCAAGACTTGGGAGTGCCACTTTTGAGCTCACATTCTCCACCTTGGTGCTTCCAAGTCCTTGTGAACTCACTCTTCTTAACAGACCCATCCATGCCACACATCTTTGAAAGCTGTCACTAGGGAGTACCTTCATGAGTGCATCAGACTGATTCTCCTTAGCATGGACCTTCATCAGTTTCATTCACCTTCCTCCACTAGCTTTCTGATTCTGTGGTACCTCACATCTATATGCTTTGCGTGCACATGATAGACTGGATTCTATGCCAATAGCAGTGCACTCTGACTATCACTGAGCAATATAACCTTGCTCTGCTCCACCCCCAACTCAGCAATCAGCCTTCTAAGCCAAAGGACTTTTTTTGCAGCCTCCATTATCCCAATGTACTTGGCATCTATGGTAGATAAGATCGTGATTGGCTGAAGGATTGATCTCTAAGACACCGATCCACCATATACGTAGAAGATGTATCCAATAGTAGACCTCCTTATATCAAGATCACCAGCATAATTTGCATCAACAAACTCTTTTAGAGGATCTGAATCTTCACACATCTTCATAAATTATTCTCCAAATCCTTCCGACTGCCCACCAAACACCAAACCATAATCTTTTGTTTCATGCAGATATCTCAATATCCATTTCAATGCTTTCCAGTGTTCCTTCCCAAGGTTAGCCATGTATCTATTAACCGTGCTCACTGCATGTGCTATATCTGATCTACAGTACACCATAGTGTACATCACATTACCTACAATATTTGCATAAGGGACTCATTCCATGTACTCTCTCCTTTTCTGACTGGAGGCTCTATAACTTAGAGAGAGATATATGGCTTAGCAATGACGTCTCTGCAAGTTTGGCCTTCTCCATTCCAAACCTCTCTAGAATCTTCTGGACATCCTTTTCTTATGACAAATGGAGCACTTCTTTGCATCTATCTCTACAAATCTTCATTCCAAGGATTTTCTCAACTGGATCCAAATTCTTCATCTCAAACTTAAATGATAATATTTTTTTTAACCTTTTCAAAGCATCCATGCTTCTATTGGCTATGAGCATATTATCTACATACAATAACAGGTACAGGGCATCCTCCTCATCTATATCTTTGATGTAGATACAACAATCATATTCACATATGTTGAAACATAGGCTCAAGATAAAGCTATCAAACTTTTGATACCACTAATGAGGGGATAGTTTCAAGCCATACAAAGACTTCCTGAGTAAACACATCTTTTCTTCCTATCCCATCTCCATGAAACCATCTGACTGCTTTATGTAGATTCTTTCCTTCAAAATTCCATAAAGGAAGAGCATCTTCACGTCCATCTGTTCCAATTCCATGTTATGCTGTGCCACCAGTGACAGCAAAACTCAAACAGATGTATGACGCACCACAGAAAAGAAAATTTCTATGTAGTCAATCTCTTTTCTTTGTGAGTATCCCTTTGCTACCAGCCTTGCTTTGAATCTAACTCCATCTTGTTCTAAAGGTGCTTCTTTCTTTGTGAACACCCACTTTGAGCCAATAGGTCGAGCACCCTCTGAAAGATCTACTAGCTGCCATGTCTGATTCTTCTCAAGTGATTCCATCTCCTCCATCATGGCCTGTATCCATGAATCATGATCCTCACTCTCCATGGCTTCTGCATAATTCTCTGGATCTCCATTAGCAGTGATGAGTGCATAGGAAATAACCTCATCAATGCCATATTTGACTGGCATCCTAATAGTATGTTGGGACTTGTACAAAGCCACTTCTACTGGCACATCTCTATCTGATATCTATGGCTGCTCCTGCACATCTATCTCAACTGCTAGCCCTTCATGCTAATTTTCAATTTGAGATAATACTTTTCTGCCTAGCTCCACCTCAACAGAAATACTCCTGTAAGTGGACGTAACCTACATGCCATCATTCTCTGACTGGTCACCATTGTTCACCTCTGTTTTTCCAGTTCCATCTATCCCAGACCTCTTCAAGATGCTTTTCTCATCAAAGATAACATCCCTGCTAAACACTGACTTCTATGCCTAAGAGTCCCATAGCAGGTACCCCTTGACTCCTTGTGGATATCCTATGAGTGTCATCTTTTGAGATTTTGGATCCAATTTGCTCCTCTTAGTTACCTCTATATGTGCATAGATTGTGCAGCCGAAGACTTTTAGGTGGCCAAGCTCCACCTTCTTCTCACTTCAGACCTCCTCTGGAATACCTCCATTCAGCTTATAATGAGGGGATCTGTTCACAAGAAAATAAACAAAAATTAAAGCATCACCCCAAAAGAACTTTGGGAGTGATGTCTACAGCCTCAAACTTCGTGCCTTCTCGATCAGTGTTTGGTTCATCCTTTCTATAACATCATTTTGTTGGAGAGTCATCTTTACCGTGTAATGGCGTTTGATGCCATTTTTCTCATAGTACCTCCTGAACTCTAGGCTAGTCTACTCCCTTCCATTTTCTGACCTTAGACACTTCACCTGTCTTCCTGACTCCTTCTCTACTTCAGCTCTCGAGGCTTTGAACTGGGCAAATACCTCTGATTTTTCTCTGATCAAATAAACCCACACCTTCCTTAAGAAATCATCAATGAAGGTGACAAAGTATTTTGCCCCACCTCTAGCTGATACAGGAGCTGGTCCCCATACATCTGAGTGCACTAAATTCAGCACTCCCTCGCTGTGCTTGGTACTTCTAGCAAACTTCATCCTATACTGTTTGCCAAAGATGCATGGCTAACAAAGGTCTATGCCCTCCTTCTTCAGGGCTGGGATCATACCTCTTCTGCTTAGTTCAGTGAGCCCACGGTCACTCATATGACTCATCCGATAGTGCCATAGTTGATATAAAATCTGCTCCTTCTGTATCACTGCTAGCACCTCTACACTATCATTTACCATTGAGCTTTCCATTCTATAAAGATTGTTGCTTAGTTTTCTACCTCTCATCACCACCAAAGCTCCCTTAAAAATTTTTAGACATCCACTCCCAGCCTGGCTACTAAAAGCATAACCCTACTCCTTCAAGTAGCCCAAAAAAATCAATTTTTTTTCAACTCCGGTACATGCCGAATATTTGATAATGTACGAATGATTCTGTCGTACATCCTCATCCTGATAGAGCCAATTTCAGCTACTTTGCATGGGTGATTATCTCCAAGACTGGCACTTCCACCATCAACCTTCTAATAGGTAGCAAACCACTTTCGATGAGAAGTATAGTGGTGCGAGCATGCTGAATTCATTATCCACATAGTATCATACTCTATGGATCCATCTGATATAACTAGCAGGTCTTCTTCACTGCTCACAGAAGCTCTATATCTTTCTTGCTGGCCTTCTCTTTTTTTGATCTCAAAAGAGGACAATCTCTCCTCAGGTGTCCAGGCTGATGACATTTATAGCATTTCAATGTCACCTTCCTTTGATCGTGAGACTTTGACCTACCCTTGGATTTCTCTCTTATTTTCTCCTTTGATCTTTTCTATCTTTCGTTTACAGCCAAGATCTCAGACTTAAGGTCTTCCTTGCAGATCTTTTCTCTATGCTCATTTGATCTGAGCACACCAACAACCTCTTCATAGTTTAGGATCTCCTTTCCATAAACTAAAGTTATTATGAGACTATTATACGAACCTAGGAGAGAATATAATAGCAGCAATGCCAGATCCTCCTCGTTGATCTTCACATCCAAACTCATCACCTTAGAACACACCTGATTGAACCTTTGGATATGTCCAACAAGATCTCCGCCTTCGGACATCCTTAGACTATACAGTTGTTTCTTTAACCATAGCTTATTCATCAAGTTCTTCCTCATGTATGTGTTCTCCAATCTCTTCCAGAGCCCTTTTGTCATAGTTTCTGTGTAAATCTCGAGCAAAACCTGATCGACCAAGCACATCTGGATTGTGCTAAAAGTAATTTTCTCCAACTCTTTTCAATCCTCAGCACTGATCTTTTTCGGTCTTTCTTTTGTCAAGACCTTATAGATCCTCTGCTGAACCAACAAGTTCTTTACTCTTTGCTGCCATAGGGTAAAGTTTTTCTTACCATCGAACTTCTCAAAATCCATCTTGAATCCATTTGATCCCATGACTTCAAACAAGTCAAGAATAGATCCCTAACATCCTTCATGATCACACACACCAGCAAAACTACCCTTTAAACAAGATCTAACTAGCCTTAGATCCTCTTTCCAAACTTATGTATCACCGTTCCTCCATGTAAATAATCTCCACCTCAATTTAGAGACAACCACGAAGCAAACTAGAAGTTTTAGGATAAAACTTGGTACAATAGATCCTGGATGTAGTAAATCTTAGGTGTGTTTCTTCCTTCCATGCAACACCAATCTGATACCAAATGTCAGGAATGCATGCTCTTTCCATATGGATCAGCAGGGCCGTCGGTGATTAGCCAAGCAACATGAAAGTACTTCCCAGAGATTAATGCGGAAGCATGATCAAACAATTCAAAAAATAGAGAAGAAGAGAAGAAGAGATTTTTGAAAGAAAAGAGCTTTTATTTAGTATATTTCAGCACTCTTACAACCTTGACCTATTTTCAGTATATATACTTTACAAAGGGTCAAGTCCAAGCTCATAGAAAAGCTTTCGAAACCTGAACAACCTACGTATATAAAATAATAACCCACAAAAACTAAGCCAGTGCAATTTCAGTTTGAGCCATCTAACCGCGACTGGGTTAGCTCAGTCTGTTGTGTACCATGCCAATAGTCCAAAAATGCTATTTTCTATCAAGATTTTTTTCTGAGACCTAGCCGACCTAGTCCTAGACTAAGCCGACCCAGTTTTCAACTTAGCCGACTCAGTCTTAGGGTGAGCTGGCCTAATTTCTAAATTTTTCTAGGAGAGCTGATTTCTCTTTCGGCTCACTCCCATCTTTTCATGATCTGTCTTCTCATATTCTCAAGACTTGAAAGTGCCATTTCTGAGCATACAGGCCCCATCTGATGAGCTTCTCAATCTCATCTTAGGGATGGATACATTCTTTAGTATCGTGACCGTGGTCATGATGGTAGAGGCAATACTTGTTAGCATTGTGCTTGCTAGGATGAGTGCGCATCCTTTCTAGCCTCGACAGATGCTTCTTGATCTCCATCAGTACTTGAGCCTTTGGAGCGTTGAGGGGCATGTAGTTGTGAAACCTTCTAGAGGGAGAATTCCACCATGCCCTTCTATCAGGGCTTCTTTGTCTTCGAGCTCAGAGGGGAGTCCGAGCTTGCTTATGCTTTGGAGGAGTTTGAGAGTGTGGCCAAGCTTCACTCGGCTTTCCTTCAACTGTGAGCTTGCTAGGTTTGCCCGCATGTCGCTCTCCTACGGCTTCAAGATCCTTAGCCTTAAAGGCCTTTTTTGCTTAGGCGTAGCCATCAACCCGAGCCAACATATTAGCAAAATCCTTGGGTACTTCTCCAGAAAAAATAGCAGATCATTCTTCTAAAGGTCGTCCTTTAGTGCAGCCATTGCAATGGATTGGTTCAAGTTTCGGATCTCCAGAGCAGTGGCATTGAAGTGGCTGATGTAAGCTCGGATAGACTCTCCTTCCTTCTGCTTGATGTTGATGAGGGAGTCTGAGCCTCATCGGGGATACCGGTTGCTAACAAAATGAGCCATGAATTGATAACTCATTTGATCAAAAAAGAAGACCGTACCCAACTTAAGAACCGAGTACCAATTTCTTGTTGCTCCCTTTAGGATGGATGAAAAAGCTCGGCACAGAATGGCGTCTGATGTACCATAAAGTAGTATCATAGTCCGAAAGGCTTTCAGGTGGTCAACTGGATCAGTGGTCCCATTATAGCTCTCGAATTAGAAAAGCTTGAAGTTCAACGGGATTGGCTCCTGCATGATTCGTTGGGAGAAAGGAGGGTCGGTGCAGATGTCGGTACCATGAGCGGAGTAAGCGTGGTAGAGTTTCTCGATCTGTTGGTTCATCTCTTACAGTTTTTGGTCTAGAAGATCCTCCTGATTATGAATCTCCAAGGTCTTTTGGCAGAATGGAGGCAGAGATCCATCGAAAGTAGAATTGTGATCAGAGCAAGGGCTCTTTGCCTTCTGCTTTTTCCTTCCAGGAGTTATTGGATGAGTTGCCCAAGTGGGCCATCCCTACACCAAATCTCAAAATTCCAATGAAGCTTGTTCTGGCTAAACTAATGTCGGGGGTTGTTGCTGCTGCATGGCCTACATAGCTTCGATGAGGCCTCTGACCTGAGGCCTCTGACCTATTGGATCAGCAGATTGAACTACTCTGCATCCACCATTGTAGTCAATGGAGCCTAGGATGCTGGAGATGAGAGTGGGGTGGATAGATCTAGATAAGATCTGGCCGCAGACCTAGTTGACCATTGAGTTGATGCCCTCTTAGGAGGCATCTTGGCTAAGCTTGGTCAGGGAAGGAGAGTATTTAAGGAAGAAGAATCTCTACTGAGCGCTCCTTTTAGAATAAGAAATGATGTGACCCTTTTTTTAGCACTAATTTTGTTGGTAAAGAAAACTACAGACGTCGAAAATGGTTGGAGTTGAAGAGGATGAGGCCACCACCGGCACCTGCAAAACAAGTCTTGGACTGAAGGTGGGGTAGCTCCGGCAGGACCCTCCAACGATCAAGTCAGTTCTCTATCCATAAAAATGGAGCACTCAGATGAATCTAGAGCAGAGTTTAGAGCCTAGAGAAAATGTATCTGGAGGATTTCTTTTATAGGTAGAGCATGTAACAAACTGATAGCGATAGCCACAACCATCTGGTAGTGGGCCGCTTGCAACCACACGGAGTTTGTTACGGAGAGTGGTGTCCGTTATCGTAACTTGCTAGTTGAGAGTGTCATCCATTATCGTGACTTGCCAGTTGAGAGTGGTGTTCATTATCGTAACTTGCCAGTCCATTGGGGATTAATAGTCAAAGTTCAGATGGAGCAGGCACTGGCAGTGAAGAGCTTCAAGTCACAACAATTCTAGAGAAGTTCGAACTCCTTTAGGGTCGTCTGCATGTAGGTTGGTTTGCATCATATTAAGAGCCAAATTTGCATAGATGATGAGATCCTTCTGGGTGACTGCAGGAGGCTCGATCGAAAGGAATTCTTCTTGTTGATTGGCAGAATCTGGCTAAAAAGAGTTCGGAAGGCTTGTGACTAGATGGTCTGGCTTGAAGGAGTTCGAAAGTCTACTAGAGGAGTCTGGAAGGAGATCCCTTTGAGGAGTCTAGATGGAAGTCCACTGGAGGAGATGGAAGGAGATCCGTTAGAGGAGTCCAGATGGAAGTCTGTTGGAGGAGTCCGAAAAAATGTCTACTAGAGGAGTTCGGAAGGAGATCCACTGGAGGAGTTCGGATGAAAGTTTGTTGGAGGAGTCTAAATGAAAATCTACTGGAGGTGTCTGGATGGAAGTCTATTGGAGGAGTTTAGAAGGAGATCTGCTAGAAGAGTCTGGAAGGAGATCCGCTAGAGAAGTCCGAATGAAAGTCTGCTGGAGTAGTCCGGACGAAAATCTATTGGAGGAGTCCAAACAAAAGTCTGTTGGAGGAGTCCGAAAGGAGATCTACTAGAGGACGGCCATCTTAGGATCATTCTAAGACAAGATGCCAAGTCGAACTTTGGTAGGAGTGGGTCTAACCCCAACAGGTTTAGTGAAAATATTTACAATTTGATTTTCAATTGGCACAAACTTAAGAATTATGTCATTGTTTTATATATGGTCTCTAATAAAATGATGTCTAACTTCTATATATTTTATTCTAAAGTGTAATATTAGATTCTTTGTTAAATTTATAGCAATAGTATTGTCACATTGAATAGGAATATTTTTACAAGTGATACCATAGTTCTTTAGTTGTTGTTTGATCCATAATAGATGAGCATAACAACTCCCAACAACAATGTATTCGGCTTTCACCATAGATAAGGCTATTGAGGTTTATTTCTTATTAAACCATAAGATCAAATTTACTCCTAGAAATTGATATGTTCCACTGATACTCTTCCAATCTAAGCAGCAACAATAAAATCTGAATTACTATATTCAATTAAATCTAGTGAAGATTGTTTTGAGTACCATAAGCCTACATCTTGAGTATTTATCAAATACTTAAAAATTCTTTTGACTGCAGTTATATGTGATTATTTAGGATTTGATTGATATCGAGCATACATGCATGCACTAAACATTATATCAGGCCTACTTACAATCAAATAAAGCAAAGATCCAATCATACGTCGATATAACTTGGGATATCTACTGCTTTTTTTTGCATCTTGATCAAGCTTACAACTTGTGCTCATAGGGGTACCACTTCCTCCAACATTCTCCATCCCAAATTTTTTTAATATTTTTTAATATATTTACTTTGGTTGATGAAGATCTCCTCATATGATTGCTTGATTTGGAGTCCAAGAAAGAATTTGAGCTCTTCTGTTATACTCATCTCGAACTCTCCCTATATAAGGCTAGCAAATTCTCTACACAAAGCCTCATTAGTAGCTCTGAACATAATATCATCAACATATAATTACATAATTAATAAATTATTTAATTTTTTAATAAATAAAGTTTTATCTACATTGCTTCTTTTAAAATCATTATTTAATAAAAAATTGCTCAACCTATCAACACAAGCCCTAGGAGCTTGTTTTAATCTATATAGTATTTTCTTAAGTCTATAGACATGATTAGGAAACTCTTGATTTTTAAAATCTGGAGGTTGTTCTATATAAACTTACTCCTCAATTAATCCATTTAAGAATGCACTTTTTATATCCATTTAAAAAAGTTTGAAATTCATATAACAAGTAAATGATAAGAGCAATCTAATAGCTTCAAGTTTACCTATGGGTGCAAAGGATTCATCAAAATTAATTCCTTCTTCTTGATTGTATCCTTATGCAACCAATCTAGCTTTGTTTCTATTTACATTATCCTTCTCATCAAGTTTATTTTTAAAGATCCATTTTGTACCAATTACAAAAAAGTTTTTAGGTCTTTCAACTAGTTCCCAAACTTTATTTCTTTCAAATTGGTTTAACTATTCTTGTATTGCTAATATCCAATTTGAGTCCTTTTCAGCTTCAATTATATTCTTAAGTTCTAAATGAGATACAAATGCAACATGATTCATGGCTTTCCTAAGTGATGATCTAGTTTTAACTCCATGAGATGGATCACCTATAATTAATTTTTAGAATGATTGTGATCATACCTCCATTCTTTTGATAGATTAGATGTACCTTGTTTTTCTTAGAATTGTGGATCCCTATCTTCAATATCTTGCTCTTCACCTTTTTTTTTCTTGTGAAGGAGTATCTTCAAGTATCATATTTTTCAATTCCTTTTCAATAATCTGCATTCATATCAAATTATTTTTTTCTTGCTTTAAGAGAGTTAGATTCATCAAATATGACATGCATGAACTCCTCTACAACTAATGCTCTTTTATTAAATACTCTATATGCTCTACTATTTTTTGAATAACCTAGAAAAATGCCTTCATCTGATTTTACATGAAATTTGCCTAATTTATTTTTATCATTTAATAAAATAAAGCATCCACATGCAAAAGCTTTAAAATATAAAATATTAGGTTCCTTTTCTTTATAAAGTTTATATGGAGTTTTCTTCAAAATAGTTCTAATTAAGGCTCTATTTAGCACATAGATGCGGTGCTAATAGCTTCCGCCCAAAAATATTTTGAAAGATTATTGATGCGTTCTAATCTATAGCTATGGCAAGTGCACTAGTCGATCAAGTAATAAAGTGAATGAGTAGAGTATCATCCCTAGAGAATTAGAAAATAAGTACTGAAAAGCTCTTTCCTATGCTTTATTTAGAAGACAAATTTATGGGAATAAGAAATTAAAGAACAAAATAAAGAAATAATTAAAAATTTTTAAGGAAATAGAGAGAGTATAATTATTAGGGTTTTAAACTTGAGAGCAATGTATTACTAAGGCAATCGGTTTACCAACTCAGTCAATACAATATTTAGATTATTAGATTAATTTTATTTTATGTGACCGTGAAGTCTTCTAATTTATTCACTATCCTTTGGTCCAGGCATAGTAAAACTATCAATATTTATTAATTACTCTTTGGTCCAGGTGTAATTTAAATAAATATTAATGCATTAAGTTTTGTGAAATTCTCTAATTAAAATACGCTGCGTCCAAAGCGTACTAAAATTCCCGCATGCATATGAATTCTAATTTGATTCATAATACAAGATATATAATCAAGAAGCAATAATATATATGTACTTGGTTCGTAACATCTATGTTCATCAGATCAATTAGAAGATGGCCAATAATCTAAAAGCATTAAGATCAGATTTATATACTCCTCATGAATAAAATTTATGATTAAAAATAAATCATACTAAATATTACATCAAAAGAGTGGCTACACCTTAGCCTTAGTAAAAAAAATTTAGTTCATGATAACAAGTTCAAAAATAGTAAATAAAATAAAAAATATAAAAAAATTATACTGTTTGATTGCTGAAATTAATTGTCCATCGCTCTTGGTGTGGAGAACTTGGTGAAGAAGAATAAGCTCCTTGATCACTATTCTAATTGTCGGGAAAAAATTAAAAATCCTTTTCTTTCTCTCACAAATCTCTCTTCTCTTTTTACCTCTCTCCTCTCTTTCTCTTCTTTTTCTTTTTCTTTTTTATTTCTCTGACTCTCTCCCTTTTCTCTTTTTTTTTTTTGAAATTCAATTTCGGGCTCGTTTGAAGTCCGTTTTGTCTGAAATTTATTTCATCTGAATCAGAAAAATAAGATCTTCATATTGGTGGCCTTTTTTTCTACATAAGATTAATAAAAGTATCAATTTCTAAAGAAATAGATTAATTTATTTTATAATTTAATACTTTTATTAGTATATTTTTATCACTTATCATACCCTCTAACTTAGTCATTGCTAGTCCCTTAGCAATGTTTTATTTAATACCATATTTCAATAAGATTATCTATTACAAAGATAAAATCTAGGACTAAAAGTCAAAAAGTTTAGAAAATACTGCTAATTAAGCATTGAGCTTCAGAAGCAAATTTTTCAATCAATATAATTAAAAACTTTCTTAGAGTACATCAAAGATCTATAGCACTTGTGCTCGTGATGACTAACTTTAGCATTTCAGTATTAAATTAAAAGAACAAAAGTATCCCCTCTTATCACCTATTTTGGTCAATTTTCTATACATTCTCAATTTTATACTCATGAATTAAGGTAGTTTTCACACTGCCCTTTTCTTTTTTTTGCTGAGCATCCTGGCCTTTCCTTCATCGTTTTACGTAAATTTCCATACTTGACCTAGGTGTAGAGACCCAATTACTAGGCTTTGGGCAATCCACATATACTCTGTCTTTTGCATTTTATTTTTAGGTAGGTAGCTCTTTCCTTAAATTCAAGTTTCTTTGATTAGCATATATATTAATTACTAATTAATCAGTGATAATTGAATCCTCAGTTAGCCTTATAATCAATACCTACTTTGCCTTGTTAGTGTGCATGTGCAATTAGAAGTGCTAATAGTCTTTTAATGACCTAAGTAGGCTGCTAAAAGTTGACCAACTAATCTATTTCTTTAACTCGTTACATTCATTAGCAAATAATTCTATCTTTTATCACTTATCCAGTCTATCTTGCTCAAGATTTTCTTTTTGACACATAGTTTTTTTTTTTTATCTTATTCTACATTATCTTAAAGGAGAAAGAAAAATAAAGAGTGCAATAAAGGATAGGAAGGAATACACCTGATTTGGTTCAATCTGGTTCTTTGGAGCTTTGAAATTTTGCTTGAGCTCTCATTGATTTTTCTGCAAAATTGAAAATACACACCGAAGCAGTAAAAGAGCAACATATTGCTAAAAAATAAAAGAAAAAAAAATGATCAAAACTAAAAAGAAAAGAGACAACCTATCTAATAGTTCTGATTTATAGTCTTCAGCTTGACTTTCTTTGAGTTCTGTGTTGAATCAATCCAGTGCCACTTCGATTAGAATACTTTCATGTTTGGTCAAGTCCTCTTTCAATTGGATATTGCTAGCTTTCATAGTCTCAAACCTATTTTCTATAGAATTCTCATATACTGAATTATCAATAATATCAATTAGAAAACAAGTTTGATTATCATCAGGATGTTTAGTATCTTTGAAAACATTAAAAGTAACTTATTCATCTTGGACTCTAAGAATTAATTTTTTCTGTTGAATATCTATTAAAACTCCATAGCTAAAAAGGATCTTCCTAAAATAAGGGGTACATCATAATCTTCTTTCATATCAAGAACAATAAAATTAATAGGAAAAATAAACTTGTTTACCTTTACCAAGACATCCTCCACTATACCTCTTGGATATTTAATGGATCTATCAGCTAATTGAAGAGTAATAGTGGTAGGCTTTGGTTCTCCTGGACCCAGCTTTCTAAAAATAGAAAAAGGCATGAGATTAATACTTGCTCCTAAATCACATAAAACTTTATCGAAACTATAATCATCAATAATGCAAGGGATAGTAAAGCTCCCTGGATCTTTTAGCTTCGTGGTAATTTATTTTGAAGTATTGCTGAGCATTCTTCATTTAAATTTATTCTCTTATGCTCCTTCAGCTTTTTCTTATTTGTTAGGATTTCTTTGAGAAACTTGGCATACTTGGGCATTTGAGTAATAGCATCTACAAAAGGAATATTAATACGTAAATTCTTTAAAATTTTGAAAAAATTAGAAAATTTCTTATCTGGATTTGGTAGTGGCGGCACGTAGGGCTTCACATTTGGATCGACAAACCATATACCTGGAGACCATCCATTTGCTGGTTGTTTTGATGACTGATGAATTTTAGTTGATGGTTCCTTATTTGTAGTTGGCTCTTCAGTCTCTTTCTTTTGATGTGGCTCCTCCAGCTTTGTACCACTTCTTAGGGTGATAGCATTGACTTGCTCCCTTGGATTGGTCTCTATGTTGCTTGGCAAGGATTCCTGAGATCTCTCAGAGATTATCTTAGCCATTTGATCTATTTGCATCTCCAAGTTTCGAATTACTGCTGCTTGGTCCTGCCTAAGTTTGGCTTCCAAATTTTTTATAGTTGCTTCTTGATTTTGCATGAATTTGACCATCAGCTCTTCCATGTTGGACTTCTTTTCAGGTACTTGGAACCTCGGGGGTGGCTGTTGTGCTGCATTTTGATTGCTCCACAAAAAATTTGGGTGCTGCCTCCACCCTTGATTGTATGTGTTGGAGTAGGGATTGTTTTGTTGCGGCCTAAAAAAATTACCAACATAATTAGCTGTATCAGTTGTTTTAGCAAAAGGATTACCTATCTGGCAATTGCTCGTATCGTGTCCTCCTCCACATAGGTCATAAGTAATGCTCTGAATATGCATAGCTGTTCCCTTCAAGTTGTTGACTTTGGCTCTAAGGGTTGCAATTTCAGCTAGTAAGGTTGGCACGCAATCTACTCCCTACAGAGCTGCTGGTCTTTTTGGCATCATGCATTCTATCTACCACTGATAGCTATTTGATGCCATCTCATCGATCAGATCGAAGACTTCTTCCTCTATTTTTCGGTTAATGGTTCCTCCTGCTGCTGCATCTATCATAGAATGGTTAGTAAGAGATAAACCATTATAGAAAGTTTGTATCTGAAGCCATACGGATAGTTGATGATGTGGACATCTCCTCAGTAGTTCCTTGAAATGCTCCCAAGCCTCATATAGTATCTCCATGTCCATCTGCATAAAAGAAGTGATATCATTGCGCATCTTGGCAGTCTTGGAAGGTGGAAAGTACTTGGCTAAGAATTTTTGGATTAGGATATTCCAAGTTGTGATAGAACCTGTAGGAAGAGAATGAAGCCAACTTTTAGCTTTATCCCATAAAGAGAAAGAAAATAACCTTAATCTAATAGCATCATCCGACACCTCATTAATTTTAAAAGTATCACAAAGTTCAAGAAAGTTAGAAATATGGGCATTCGGATCATCATGCACATATCCACTGAATTGGACAGTTGATTGAATCATCTAGATCATCACTAGTTTTATTTCGAAGTTGTTTGCTTGCACTGGTGGTCTCCTGATGCTCGAAGCTGCATCGGCTATAGATGGTGTGATGTAATCATTTAATGGATGATGTAATAGTCGAATAGCTTCATGCTGTCCTTCGGTCGCCATATCTAATCCTAGATTGATGTCGTTAGGATCTTCAGCTGCCATATTTCTTTTTTGTTGTAGTCTTCTAATGGTCCTTTCAATTTTTCGATCTAAAAGTAGTAAGTTACTATGTCCAATATGTGTCATGCACTGAACAAATTTTTTTTTAAAAAAATAAAATAATAATAAAAATTAAAAATAAAATTCTAAAGTAAAGCTAGGATCAAAATTTTAATATTATTTTAAACACAATCCCCAGCAATGGTGCCAAAAACTTGATGTGCGCTAATCTATAGCTATGGCAAGTGCACCAGTCGATCAAGTAATAAAGTGAATGAGTAGAGTATCGTCCCTAGAGGATTGAAAAATAAGTACTGAAAAGCTCTTTCCCATGCTTTATTTAGAAGACCAATTTATGGGAACAAAAAATTAAAGAACAAAATAAAGAAATAATTAAAAATTTTTAAGAAAATAGAGAGAGTGTAATTATTAGGATTTTAAACTTGAGAGCAATGTATTACTAAGGCAATCGATTCACCAACTCAGTCAATACAATATTCAAGTTATTAGATTAATTTTATTTCATGTAACGGTAGAGTCTCCTAATTTATTCACTATCCTTTGGTCCAGGCATAGCAAAACTATCAATATTTATTAATTATCCTTTGGTCCAGGTGTAATTTAAATAAATATTAATGCATTAAGTTTTGTGAAACCCTCTAATTAAAATATGCTGCGTCCAAAGCACACTAAAATTTCTGCATGTATATGAATTCTAATTTGATTCATAATACAAGGTATATAATCAAGAAGCAATAACATAGATGTACTTGATCCGTAATATCTATGTTCATCAGATTAATTAGAAGATGGTCAGTAATCTAAAAGCATTAAGATCAGATTTATATACTCTTCATGAATAAAATTTAAGATTAAAAATAAATCATACTAAATATTGCATCAAAAGAGTGGCTACACATTAACCTTAGTAAAAGAAAATTTAGTTCATGATAACAAGTTTAAAAATAGTAAATAAAATAAAAAGCATAAAATAATTAGATTGTTTGATTGCTGAAATTGATTGTCCGTCGCTCTTGGTATGGAGAACTTGATGAAGAAGAAGAAGCTTCTTGATCACTATTTTGATTGTCGGAAAAAAATTAAAAACCCTTTTCTTTCTTTCACAAATCTCTCTTCTCTTTCTACCTCTCTCTTCTCTTTCTCTTCTTTTTCTTTTTCTTTTTTATTTCTCTGACTCTCTCCCTTTTCTCTCTTTTTTTTTTTGAAATTTAATTCTGAGCTCGTTTGAAGTCCATTTTGTCTGAAATTTATTTCATCTGAATCAAAAAAATAAGATCTTCATATTGGTGGCCTTCTTTTCTACATAAAATTAATAAAAGTATCAATTTTTAAATAATAAAATAAATTTATTTTATAATTTAATACTTTTATTAGTATATTTTTACCACTTATCAATTATTTTCACAAAGCATGGTTCGTACCATTTCAATTAATGTTCTATTCATTCTTTTTACTATCCCATTTTATTGGAGTGTCCTAGGGTCTAAAAAATTATGATTTATTCTATTTTTATAGTAAAAACATTCAAACTTTTGATTTTTAAATTTCATGCCATAAACACTTCTTATATACAAAACATTACATTCCTTTTTTTTTGTAATTTTATTAAATAGATCAACAAACATATCAAAAGTATTATCTTTGTGAGATAAAAACAACACCCAAGTATACCTTGAAAAATCATCAATTATAACAAAACCATATCATTTTCCTCCTAGACTAGTAGTTGAAATTGGTCCAAATAAATCCATATGTAGTAACTTTAGAGGTCTAGTTGTTGAAACAATATTCTCGGATTTGAAAGATGATTTTGTTTATTTACTAAGTTGATATGCTTTGCAAACCTTATTCTTTTCAAAATTTATTTTGGATAAGCTTTTTACTAAGTCAAGTTTAATTAATCTAGACAATGAGTCTATGCTTACATGACCTAGCCTATTATGCCATATCTAACTAGATTCATTTATTTTGGCATTTATAGCAACAAGATATTCAAAATTTTTATTTTTAAGTTTATCAAGATCAACAATATAAACATTGCCATGTCTTTTTCCTATGAACTTAATACTATCATCAAATGAATTAGTTACTATGCAATGAGAAGATTTAAATGAAATATTAAAATTTCTATCACATAATTGGCTAATACTATGTAGATTGTATATTAAACCATCAACTAACAATACATTTTCTATACAAATAGAGGGTGTGATCAAAATATTATCGAGACTAATAATTTTGTCTTTACCATTGTGTCCAAATGTCACCACACCTTCATCCATTACTTCAAAAGAGATAAATTAAGATCCATCTCCCATTATGTGCCTCGAACATCCATTATCTAGGTACCAATTTTGTTTAGCTCTCATGAATGCCAAGCACACCTAAACAAGTGAATTTAGGTACCCAAGCTAACTTGGGTCCTTTGAGGTTAGTACAAATAGTTTCTTTTGAAATCCAAATTTGCTTTATTTTTTATTGGTTTATCTTGAATTTCTTATTTACATTGATTATTTTGCATTCAATTGCTTTATGCCCAAAATTTGTTACATCTAAAACAAGTTATGGCCTTGCTTTGACTTTGAGGACTTTCAAATACATTCTTTAGGAATTTTTGTTTTCTTAGTGGATTATACATAAATCGGCCTTATCAAATACCATCTTTTGATTATCAATTAACATTTAAAGATTTTTTGAACTAATCATATATCTATCCATAATTGATCTTAGTCTAACTATTTCATCTTGCAAGGATACATTCTTTTCATTTGATTCATCTAATTTACTTTGTAGTTCTTTTATATCTTCTTCTACTTTAACTTTATCCTTGTTCAAAAGTTGATTTTTTTCCTTTAGTTCTTTATTCTTACGAGATAGATTCTTAAAATCGCTAATTAAATCATTAAAAGCATCATATAATTCTTTAAAAGTAAAATATGAAATTGAAGTATCATCATTTACCTCATCATCATCAAGTGCCATATAATAAAGGTTTGCCTTTTCTTCTCTTGGATATTCTTCCTCACTTGAAGAAAAGTCCTCATCATTACTCCATGTGGCTTTGTATGCTTTCTTCTTTATTTTCTTGGAGCTTTTCTTCAATATTGGGCAATCCAATTGGAAGTGTTCGGGCTTCTTGCACTCATAGCAAAGAAGTGGTTGTTCTTTCTCTTTTTTCTTCTCTTTCTCTTTTCTACCTTCTTCCTTGTTAAACTTTCTTCTAGGCTTAAATTTCTTCCTTCTTTTCATGAACATTTTGAATCTTCTTGCTATCATTGCCATCTCCTCATCATCTTCCAAACTTTTTTTGGAATCACTTTCTTCTTCATGGATGGCAGTAGCCTTAAGTGCTATAGTTTTCTTTTTCTTCACCTCTTCTTCCTTCCCTTGATTCATATTTAGCTCATAGGTCACAAGAAAACCAATGAGCTCTTCCAATGCTAACTTATTTAAGTCCTTTGCTTCTTGAATGGTAGTCACTTTTAGCTCCCAATTCTTTGACAAGGACCTAAGAATTTTACGCACAATATCACTATTAGAATAATTTTTCTAAGACTCTTTAAACTATTTAATATATCGGTGAATCTTGTGAACATTTTGGTGATGGTTTCATGTGGTTTTATTTTGAATAATTCATACTTATGTACCAACATGTTTATCTTAAATTTTTTGACTTGATTAGTACCCTCATGGATAATGTCAAGTCTATCCCAAATTTTTTTGATGGATTAATATATTGATATCCTATTAAACTCATTTGCATCCAAAGTACAATATAGCACATTCATTGCTTTGGCATTGAGTTGTGCTTCTCTTTTGTCATATTCATCCCAATTCATTTCAGGCTTTAGAATGGACATGCCATCAATTGTGATTGTGGATGTGTAAGGGCCTTTTACTATGACATTCTACATGTCATAGTCTTGTGCTTGAATAAATATTCTCATTATAGCTTTTCAATAGGTATAATTAGTTTCATTAAAAAGCGAGGGTCTATTGGTTGATTTCCCTTCAACCAATAAAGTACCAAATGGGTTTGCCATTAAATTTTTGGCTCTATGACCGTTAGGTCAATGACTAATATTAGAGCACCCGCTCCAATACCACTTGCTGCCCAAGGAGGCTACCCAAGAAGAGAGGTGAATTGGATATTTAAAAATTTTAGACTTTAATTATGCTGAATTTTAATATTATGTGCTTGGTGAAATACTATAAAATACAAGTATAGAATAAATGCAATATAGATAGCACAATGACAAACACTGACCAAGCTTTTATAGTAGTTTGGCACCAAACTCGGCACCTACGTCCACTCCTCAAGTAAACCACTTGAGAATTCAACTATAATCACTTAATTGATTATAGTTTGATTATTTTTCTTGGGCTCACAATCCAATCTGGTTGATTTTGATCTAGGCTCACCAACTACAATCTTTATAATGATTGTTTTTTTGAGCTAACAGTCAACCTTGATTGATTTTATCCTAGACTCATCAATCAAACCTTTACAATGTCCAACTCTAGGCTTGGACCAACCCAAGTTTCTCACCCCAAGAAACTTATAAATAAATAAAAATCCAATTACAATAAGTAAAGAAGTTTAGAAAGAAATACTTAATGAAGTCCAAAAGAAGAGTTTGTGAGTGGAAGGCTTGTTTGCTTTACTCTTCTTCTTGAATGCTTGAGAGAAGTTAGTGAAGGTCTTCAATGCTTGTATCTTGACTTCTCTTACTTTGAGGATGATTGGAAGGATAAAATATTTTCTAAAAAACTCCTCCTTCACTTCACTAAATGTCTCTCACAATGAATGAATTGAAAGTAAGCTTGAAGGCACTTGAATGTATGCTCCAAAAAGTTTTTCTTGAAGTTCTTAAATATTTCTTATATATTTTAAAACTTTTTCACCACTCCAAAACATGTGAAGAAGCCCCATTTAATGTCCTAGCTGTTAGAAATAAAAATCTAGTTGTTGAAAAAAGTTGGGACTGAAAAAGTACAGTTCTGAAAAAAATTAGCCATTACAGTAACTTAGTCAACTAAGTTTCCTAGATCTAGAATTTCAGCCTTTCTATGCTTTTTATATTTTGCTGTCTTTTGAGACTGAGTTGACTAACTTTCAGACTTAGTCGACTAAGTTCCTTAGATCCTTAACTTCAGCCTTTCTTTGCTTTCTATATTTTGCTGTCTTCTGATACTTAGTCGACTAACTCTCAGACTTAGTCGACTAAGTCTTGTGGATCCTAAATTTCAGCCTTTTATGCTTTCTATATTTTGTTGTCTTCTGATACTTAGTCAACTAACTCTCAGACTTAATCGACTAAATCTCCTAGATCCTAAATTTCAGCCTTTCTGTGCTTTCTGCTTATGCTGTCCTCTAATACTTAGTCGACTAACTCCTGGCTTAGTCGACTAAGTTTGCATGCCAAGTGTGCCATTTGATTTTTGACAGCCTTTCTTCTCTAAATTTTTTTGTAGGCTAGACTTGCTTTCTAAACTTGATTTAATTCTCATTTATCATCCTTTTTAAAGTATAGCAAGTTTAGATTTTCTTCAAAGACCTCTTGATTGGTAATGCTCCATTTAATTGATGAATATCACTTGAGATATTGCGAGTACTTGAAATTTACACTACACATCCTTAAAAATAATATTAGTAACTTAACAAATTATACTCAAATACTTTTGTTATTATCAAAATTAATCCAGAGGATAATAAATTGGTTCAGGATTCTTCATGCTAGCTCTCTCTCCACTCTATTTAAAAGAGCCCAGGCCTCTAGAGTTCATTATCTTCGATCAACGAAAGGTGATGATATAGGATAGAGCCATGCTTGGGATCAATGGTCGCTTCGAAGCAGATGGTGCTGAGAGAAAGAGCTGATCTTCTATACCATCTCAACGCCAATGCCGATCCAAGATCAAGATCAACTATTTCTACTTTTTATTTTATTTTTCTTATTCTTTTTAATTTCATGTATTTAATTTTTAAATTTAAAATTAACGTAAATTTTTTCTATGCACTTTAAATTTATGATTTTTACTTTTAATCATAAATTTAATTTTTGCTCTTTAATTTTATTATTCTTTAATTTTATTATAAGTTGATGCTAAGATCTAGGTAGTAGATCTTAGTACCAAAAATTTATTTTCATACTATTTAAATTTTTGTTATTTAATTTTATGCAATTATAATTTTTATTTTTTGAATTTAACTTTATTTTTAAATCTTTTATCTTTTATAAAAATCAAAGATTTCAAAACTGAAGCACTATCTTCTCTATAAATTCAACTCGACTCGCTACTTTCTACATATTTTTAATTATTTTAAAAAGTTAGAATTAAACTAATAAATATGGTATCTTAACGATAATGTCACGATCTTATCAAATTTTTGGCATCGTTGCCAGAAAAGGGACGAACATTAAAGTTTTTGACTTCTTTGATATTTTTAAATAAATTATGAATAAATTTTTTTTCTTTTTCTTTGTAAATATTACCTACTAACTTTTCTTATTTATTTTATAAAAAAATTAAAAGAACATAAAGAAAAAAGAAGATAGCTTTCAATTTTGCTTGGTGAGATCAATCCTAATCTTAGATTCTTTTATTATTATTATTTATTTTATTATTAAATTAATTTAAAAAATATCTACTTAAATCTAATTAAAAGTTTCATGATAAGAGTAAAAACTCTAACTACTTAGAGCATCCATCATATTATTTTTATTTTTATTTTGATGATCACTAGAGATAAGATGAGCATCTCAACTTCAATTAATTTTATACATCTAATTTAGTTGCATAGAACTCCTTATCTGAAAGTGATTATGCATATTCATTTTAAATTAATTTAAGAGCATAACTCATTAATCAAGATGAGATGGAGATTTGATCATCCTTTCTTAGTCCATAAATAATCAATCAGTATCTTGCATTAACCTAAACCTTTAAATTAAAATCAATTAGACATCAATCCTAGAAACTCAAGCTTATTAGTATAAAAAATTCTAAGAGTCAGATTGGATTAGGGTTAGTCAGTTTGACTAGTATCTAAGGCTAGTGGTTTAGAGAATATATCCCAAAGAAAGGTGGTTACTTAATTAGTTCCATTAGCTTATCTAGCAAAGATAATTAGTGTCTAAGAAAAGCAATAGAGGGACTCCCACCAACTTTATATTTATCTGGCTAGTTGAGTGGCTGATCTTACACTTAGAGAGCTTGAAGATGATCTTGACAGTTAGAAGCTATCTAGATTGTGGATAATCCTTAGTCATGATTGATTGCCTAACTTGATTGTTAACTAAAATATCAAATCTAATCAAAACTAATTCTTCTCTCTCTTCTTAGCTCTAGGACTCCTTAGGATCTCTTTTTTAAAACTCTTCTCTCTTTCTTCTTCTTTTCTCCTCCAAAAATAAATAAAATAAAATAAAATAAAATAAAAATAAATTAAATTAAATTAAACTAAAAAATTATAATTTTTTTTTTAAAAAAATAAAAATTTTATAAAATAATAAAATAATAAAATAATCTAAAAATAATTTTTTGAACTGCATGTTAGGGTTGCACTAGTACATGCACGGTAAGAGATTGCTTTTTCAGATATAGTTGAACCCAATCATGAAATTGAATAGCTGATCTATATTATGAAAGACTAACAATGGTTCTCCTAAGGCTTGGAAGATCATGAAGAAGTCAAGGTGGTGGCTCCTAGAGGCTTGGATCAACTAAAATTGTATCAACTGAGAAGGAGAATTGATACACTATCGAGTTGGCTCGGATACAGATCGAGCCAGCTCTAGATGAGATCGAGTCGGCTTGGATCAAAATTGAGCCAGCTCTCTTAGACAAACAAAAAATATGTTTTCAAAAATCTGTGGCTTGGTAGGCAGTCGAGTCAGCTCGAGTGTTTGACGAGCCAGCTCAGATAGCCGAACAGATGAGCACAAGTTTTCTTGTTTGGTCTTAGATTGAATCTAATCTAAGGGGTCTTAAGGCCTAAGTTGAGAGGTCTTAAGGTGGCTAACTTATGCATAGGACTAGATCTTTAGTCCAAGGGATGAGAGCATACAAGACATGGGCTTGGATGAGTATTTTCTTATATGAGTTAGCTTAGGAGAGTTTTTTAGGGTTGAGTCATGTTGACTCAGGATTTTTATATATACTTTGTATATGTCATGTTTTAAGACAAGAGAATATAAATCCCTTTTCTTCCTAAAAACTCTATTCTTCTCTATCTCTGGATTTGTCGTTCATCCTTCTCTTGGTGTCTATTCATTAGGGCTGCCGCCTCCTTCTGGTTAGAAGTTTTGGATGCTAAATCTAGATTTTCTAATCTCTAGTGAATCAATCATTATAATTAGTATTAGAGCTCGGATCGTGTGGAGGAAGAAGAAGATCACAGAAGGAAGAGATCTTCAAAGGCTGAAGTTTCAGTAGGATCCTATCTAGGTATTTCTCATCTATCTTGATGATTTTGCTATTGTGTGATTTAGATCCAGTCATGAAAAGTAGCATAAAGATAGATTTTGAGAAGTTTGATGGAAAAGAGAGTTTTCTCATGTGGAAAGTTCGTATAGAGGATCTTTTTGTGCAGCATGAATTACATCAAGCTTTAGAGAATAGACGGAGAGGGATGACAGATCGACAATGAATATTGATGGAGAAATGGGCATGTTCTATGATTAGAGGGTGTTTGGTAGACTCGGCCCTCTATTTGGTGCTGAAGGAGAAAACCCCTAAAGGACTTTGGTCAAAGTTGCAGAATCTTTACATGAG
This sequence comes from Cocos nucifera, assembly GCA_006176705.1. NCBI lineage: Eukaryota > Viridiplantae > Streptophyta > Magnoliopsida > Arecales > Arecaceae > Cocos > Cocos nucifera. The sequence continues at coordinate 106,771 of QRFJ01000420.1, forward strand.
AAAGAATATGTGCAACAAACTTATGTTGAAGATAAGGCTGTATAGTCTTCACATGGTTGAAGGTGGAGATGTCCTCAGTCACATACAATTGTTTGATCAAGTGACCAATGAATTACTGAATGTTGGGATAAATATGAAGAAGAAAGATAAATCATTATTATTACTTTGTTCACTGCCCCCTTCTTATGATCCACTGGTCATGACATTGCTATATGGAAAAGAGACACTGTACTATCAAGATATTATCTCGATACTACGTATAAATGAGTAGAGAGAGAAGATGACCATGGATGGCATTTCCCAAAAGAGTTTGATTGTAGGGGAGAGATCTGGAAGAGGAAGGATAAGAGAAAAATCAAGGGGGTGATCAAAGTCCTGGAAAGATAGAAAACAAGTAAAGTATTACAAGTGCAACGAGATCGGGCATTTTCGTTGTGATTGCCCATAGTTGAAGAATCAAAAGGGAGAAAATGGAGGATGAGATTCTTTGAGTACAGTTACTGATCAGGAGGTGGAGAATGACCTCTTGATGGTGTCGGATGGTCACAGGCAAAGCATAGAAGTTTGGACCCTAGATTCAGTCTGTTCGCATCGCTACACCCCAAACTGGTCTTAGTTTTCTATATACACTGAGATCGGTGAGGAAAGTGTGACACTTGGGGATGATCATCTTTATAAGATCACTGATATTGGGATAATTAGGGTGAGGATGTTTGATGGAATGGTGTGGACTCTCGTGAATGTGAAGCATATCCCAGAGCTGAAGAAGAATCTTGTATTATTGGGCTACCTAGAGCAGAGCGGTTACAGCTTTAGCAGTCATGCAAATGAGTGGAGTATTGAATATCTCCAATGGAGCCATGATAGTGATGAGGGGTAGAAGACTGAAAAATAACATCTACAAGATGGAGGGATCTGTGGTGACTAGAGGATCCAATATAGCAATAGCAACGTAGGATCAACAAGAGGCTTATCGATTGTGGCATAATCGTTGGGGCCACATGAAAGATAGAGGGCTGAAGGAGCTAAGCAAAAAAGGATTAATCTTTGATTTGGGTGGAGGAGTTTTTGAGTTTTGTGAGCCATGCCAGATGAAAAAATTGAGAGTTCAGTTTGCGATCAACACAGCCCGCACGACAGCCCCACTAGATCGAGTTCACACGAATGTGTGGGGATCGGCTCCGATTTCAGCAAGAAATGGAGCAAGATACTTCATGATCCTAATAGATGATTTCTCAAAAAAAGTTTGTGTCTGCTTTATAAGGGAGAAATTAGAAGTCTTCACCAAATTTAAAGTTTGGAAGGCCAAGGTTGAGAAGGTACAAGGTATAAGTGTGAAGTATTTTCAGTCCGACAACGGTGGAGAGTACACCAGCAAGGAGTTTTAAATTTTTTGTGAGGAGTGTGGCATCAAAAGATACTTCTCGATGAAGGAGACTCCTCAGCAAAATAGGATGGTTGAGAGAATGAACAAAACCCTTATAGAAAAAGCAAGATGCACGAGACTATATGCAGGGCTTCCTAAGGTGTTCTAGATAAATTCAATGGATGCAGCCTTCTATCTAGTGAATCGATCACCTCACATCAGGTTAGATGGAGGAATTCTAGAGGAGAAGTGATCTGGAAGGAGTATAAAACTAAACCATCTAAGGGTGTTTGGGTGCACGGTATTTGTGCACATCGGTGCTGGTGAGCGGAGTAAATTAGATGCTAAGATAAAGAAGATGGTTTTCTGGGATATCCATGAGGTGTTAAGGGGTACCAGCTATGGGATACCCTAGAGTAGAAGGTCATCATTAGTAGGGATATGATCTTTGATGAAAACTTAGTTCTACATAGGCGAGGTGGTGTGGAAGGATAGCAGGAGCAGTAAATGGTCTAGCAAGACAGCGCTGGATAACTAATCTCTTGTTCTATTTTGCCACTTGTAGGTGCACCAAGAGGACTTGAGTTTCAGATGAAGGATTCTTCAAAGGAATCTCCATAAGTAAAGAGAACCGAAATAGGGGTTAGAAGCCGAGAAGACTAGCGAGAGTGTGTTGGATCAAGGACCGACATCGACATTGCACTGCACAAGCCAAAGAGGAACGTGCGACAGTCAGATCGATATGGATTTGGAGATTTGGTGTCATACATCTTGGTGATAGCGAATGGAGACCCCTACACCTATGAGGAGGCTGTAGAGATCCAAGATAGAGATAGGTGGGTTCATGCTATGGCTGAGGAAATGCAGTCTCTTCAAAAGAATCAGACGTGGCATTTGGTGCAATTGCCATAGGAGAAGAAATCCATTGAATGCAAATGGGTTTTCCAACATAAAGAGAGGCCTTCAAAGTAGGGAGGTATCAGGTACAAAGCAAGATTAGTGATCAAAGGATACTCCCAGAAGGAAGGCATTGACTTCAGCGAAGTTTTCTCTCCGATCGTCAGGCATACATCCATCAAGATGCTGCTAAGCATTGTTGCAGCTCAGAACTTGAAATTAGAGTAGATGGATGTTAAGACAGCATTTCTCCATGGACATCTAGAGGAGAGCATTTACATGCAGTAGCCATTAGGGTTCATAGAGCCTGGAATAGAAGAGAAGGTATGTTTGCTATAGAAGTCACTATATGGGCTAAAGCAGTCACCGAGGTAGTAGTACAAGCACTTCGATACCTTCGTAAGGAGCATCAGCCTTTCTAGGTGTGAATTTGATTCTTATATGTATGTTCAATCTCTAGAGGATGGGTCTAGGATGTTCTTACTCTTGTATGTAGATGATATTCTGATAGCATGCAAGAGTAAGAAAGTTGTGCAGGTACTGAAAGCTGCATTATCTCGGGAGTTCGAGATGAAGAATTTTAGGCCTGCGAGGAAGATCTTAGGTATGAAAATTCTTAGAGATCAAGATAAGAAGGTGCTACATTTATCCCAGGATGGTTACATTCGAAAGGTCCTAGAAAAATTTAGGATGAAAGAAGCTAAACTGGCAGCGCTGCCACTTGCCAAAAATTTTAGACTTTTGAAGACTATGTCACCACAAACTGAGGAGGAGATTCTAGATATGGAGAGAGTCCCATACGCTACTGGTGTGGAAAGTTTGATGTACACCATGGTGTGTTGTAGGCTAGACATAGCCCATGTAGTGAGTTAGGTGAGCAGATTCATGGTGCAACCTGGCAGGAAGCACTGGCAAGCACTGAAGAACATCTTCAGGTATTCGGCAGGTATAGCTGGAGTAGGTATCATCTATAGACAGCTAGGAGATGTCGAGGGTTGCTCCAACATGTCCAAGAAGGCTCAAAGGCTGATAGAACAGTTTGTGGATGCGGATTTTGGTGGAGATGTAGACACCCGATGTTCGACAATAGGATTCATGTTTTGCTCGAATGGAGGTCTCATTTCATGAAGATCATGCTTGCAGCCCATCACGGCCTTATCCACCACTGAGGTGGAGTACATCGATATTATAGAAGCTGCAAAAGAGGCTTTATGGCTGAAGGGATGGTGTTGGAGATGGGCCTTGCTCATAAGGTCGTTAGGGTGCACTGCAACAGCCAAAGTGCATCGTTAGTTACTCAAAATTCAGTCTACCATGCAAGGACGAAGCACATTGACATCAGGTACCACCGAATCAGAGAGCTCATGGAGGATGGTGAGGTGGAGCTGGTAAAGGTTCATACTAAGGAGAATCCAGCTGATGCACTAACAAAGATTCTTTCATGGGACAACTTTCACAAACGTATGGCACTGATGCATTTGATGGATAGGAAGGAGTTGATCCAAGCCTTGGGGCACCAAGGTGGAGATTGAAAGAGCAAGAGTGGTTCTCCTAAGACTTGGGAGATCATGAAGGAGTCAAAATGGTGGCTCCTGAAGAATTGGATTGGCTGAAGTTGTATCAACTAAGGAGGGCTGATACACTATCAAGCTGGCTCGGATACAGGTCGAGCTGGCTTGAAATGAGATTGAGCCAGCTCGAGCTGAAATTGAGCTAGCTCTCTTAGACAAATAGAAAACATGTTTTCTAGAATCTATGGCTTGGTAGGTAGTCAAGCCAGCTCGAGTGTTCGATGAGCCAGCTCGGACAGACGGATAGATGAGCACGAGTTTTCTTGTTTGGTCTTGGATTGAATCTAATCCAAGGAGTCTTAAGGCCTAAGTTGAGAGGTCTTAAGGTGGATAACTTATGTATAAGGCTGGATCTTTAGTCCCAGGGATGAGAGCATACAAGACATGGGCTTGGATGAGTGCTTTCTTATATGAGTTAGCCTAGAAAAGTTTTTTAGGGCTGAGTCATGTTGACTCAAGGCTTTTATATATACTTTATATATGTAACGTTTTAAGATAAGAGAATAGAAATCCCTTTTCTTCCTAAAAACCCTATTCCTCTTTTTGGATTTGTCGTTCATCCTTCTCTTGGTGTCTATTCATTAGGGCTGCCGCCTCCTTCTGATTAGAAGTTTTGGATGCTGATTCTAGATCTTCTAATCTCCAGTGAATCAATCATTACATATTAAACTTGATAATCAAATGACTGAAAATCCTGGAGAACCACCTAGATAGATGAAGAAATATTTTATTCCTTACATCTATAATCCATTGACTTATTTCCACTTACTTGATATCCCTGCAATCCACTATGAGATCAAGTCGACTACAATCCAGATGCTCCCATCTTTCTACGGAAATACTAATGAAGATCCTTATAAGCATCTAGATGAATTTTAGAAATCCATTCTATAGTGAAGATCCAAAATTTAACTAATAATACCCTTAGACTAATCTTATTTTCTTTTTCACTAAAAGATAAAGCTAAGTACCGGCTTGGCATAATAAGGAGACCAATCCGAACTTGGGTTGAATTGCAACATGAATTTCTTAAGAAATTTTACCCATAGGTCAAACCATCACCATGAGGCGAGCCATCATTGGATTTGCTTAGCTTTTAAGAGAACAAATTCACAAGTCACGGGAAAAACTTAAGAAACTTCTTAGAAAATGCCCACATCATGGTTTATTTAAGTGGAAAATAGTTCAAGCTTTTTATGAGGATTTAGAAAATCAATATAGATAGATGATAGACGCATCTTATGGAGGTGCATTAATGAGCAAGAGTGAGGATGAAGCCTATACTTTATTTAAAATTTTGAGTGAAAACTCAATTAACCATGCTTCATTATTTTTCTACCAAAGACGGGCAGGAATCTATGATCCAAAATTTAGTTCTAAGGCTGACTTGAACCTGATAAATAAAGTAGACCTGCTTGCTCAAAAATTAGATCAATTTCTAATCCTAGGCCAATAATCTCCTATACAATACACATCATCTTCTAATTATCAGGAGAATTATTCTATCTGTGCTAGCCTAGCCCATCATATGAGTGAATATCCTACTGTTACACAATTTTCATTTTTCATCTAAGAATAAGTTCAAGTTGCACAAGGCTACTCCAAATCAATTAATGATCCATTTTCAAACTCATATAATCTAGGTTGAAAAAACTATCCTAATTTTTCTTGGAGATCGCAATAGACTCAGGCTCAAACCTAAATTCCACTGATTCAGAACTATCAATATAGGCCCCAATATCAAAACTATGCCTGTAACAGAGGTCAGCCTAGTCATTCTTCCCAGCCACCGTATTATAATCAGCCATCATACACACCTTCTCAATAGATCAATCTAGCTAATGATAGATTTAATCAACTATAATAATTAATTCTAATTCAATAATAACTAATTCTAAGTCAACAATAATCTATCATCAGTTTAGAAGCTCAAAACGGATAACTAGTTGAGTCTAGCATGAGGAGAGAACTAGGTCAATTATCAAGCCAATCGATTGCAAATCCCATAATTAACCCACCTATTGTCCATCAACCACCTAGACCAAGTCATCAATCTAATGTCCTATCTAAGAATCCTCAATTAGAGAATACCAAAGTAATTTTTGAACTTAGAAGTAGTAGAATTTTTAAAGACCCATACAAGACCAGGTGATAGAGGCTAGTACTAATGTTAACCAAAACAAAAATTTAGAAGAATAGGTTAGTACTGAAATTAACCACATAGAAGAACCTGAGCCTGGAACTAGTACTGATGCTGGTTCTAATATAAGTGAGATAGACAAAGGAAAGAAGAGAATAGATGAGTTAATAGAGATCTATATACCTAAAATTCCATTCCTTTCAGCCCTAGAAGCGGGTTCTTCTCATAAAGAGCAAGAGGCATGCAATGAAGAGCCAATGAAGTTATTTAAGCAAGATCATATTAATTTACCTCCATAACTAAAGTCATCTTTAGATACCCTCCTAGTACCCATTACATTAAACTCAACTCTTAATCCAAAAACTCAATTCATAAGCATTCTAGAAGAATAAATAGAAAAAATTCTTGACAAACAAGAGTTTGAGATTGGGTCACATACTATTGTCCCAAAATTAACAGTGAATATATCAATAAAAAGATCATAAACTATCTTCCTGAGATTGATAATCCAAAATCGTTGGAATTTGTCAATCCAATTTCTTACATCTAATTTATCTTTCTAGTTTATTTTCTTTTTTGGCCTATGTTGAATAAGTTGGAGGGAGAGTAAAATTTTCAAGAACTATGTTAGACCAAAAATATATTAAGTCAGGTGTATTTTTTTCTATTCTTTATTACATCCTTTATTTGTTCTTCTCCATTAAGGACAATGTCGATTAAGTTGGAAGAAGAATAATATTTTTTTTTTAAATTTTAAAATTTTTGAAGAAGTTAGTATTTAACATTTAGACACCTAATTATGCTTAAGAATCGAGTTGAGCTAAGCATTTTTTTTAAAAAAAATTGATGCATAGATTAGAAAATTTGTGAAATATTAAGGGATCAAGTATTAAGAAAATCCAATAAAGAGTTAAGTTTAGAATATAAATAACTTTTCTTTGAATATTTCTAATTTTTTCTACCAACATCAAAGAAGAGTCTACTTTTTATGGGCTTGTGTAGGATAACTATATATTTTTTCATAAAAAATTAAAATAAAATAGTTTTTAAGTACTTCTCAGAGTAACTGAGCCTCTTTGCCTAAGCAAGCATTGAGTTTTACGTCAAAAGATGAAAAGGATAAAGAAGCTTGTTGTTAAGCTAGTCTTAACTCGTAGCCTATTTGATTCAAGTTAGTAAGCTTAAGGGGTGTTTTATATCTAGTGCTATAAAGTCAACTGGTTTGGGAGTCATTGGTTCAAGACTCATTATATGGATCAAATAGAAAGCTTAAAATGTTAAGACACTCAATAATGGTACAATGTCAAAAAAATATTAGTTTTTCATCAATTAACTAGATCTCATTGCCTAAGTAAGCAATGATGTCCGCATCAAAAAGTAGGTAATATGAATAAAAAATTTTAATAAATGAAGGGCAAAAGTAGCAATATACTTGTCCGTATGAAAGTTTAGATGATTTAGAGATAAAGATAGGAATAATTTAAAAAAAAATTAGAAAAATTTAATATTCTTCACTTAAATTTAATATTGATAAGTATTAATACTCTGATAACTTACCTCACTTATACTCTATTGAATATCAATGGTCATTTTGAAAATTGCTCGATAAAATTCAAAACTCTAAAGCCAAAAAGTATCTAAAACTAAATTCTTTTATTACTCGAGGATAAGCAAAGCTTAAGTTAGGGGGTGTAATAATTACCATAAATACATAAATAAAAGTATTAATTTATAATTTAACTTATCTTTAATTTTAAAAATTAATATTTTTATTTATCTATTTTAGAAAATATTATCATAAATAAAATGACCTCATTTTTTTGGTTAAAATGGAGTAAATTTGGAGTGAATCCAATTTAAAATAGATCCAATATGAATTTTCAAAGAAAAGAAATAAAAATAAATTAACTGGTCGGTTCGCCCAGTTGGTTCACCCAAAAGCGGTCGAGCACGGCCCTGTCCGCTCGCAAAACCTGGCCTAGTTTGATTCAAATGCATACCCGACCTGCAAGCCAAGCTTAGCACCAAGCCCATGCACGTGAAAGAACCCAGCAGCCCAAGCCCATTCACCCTCTAGCATGATGTCAGAATGATGTCACAAAACCATGCGGTCCACGATGGACCGCAATAGTGTTCAGTCCATTGTAGATCCTTTATAGGTTTACCATGAAAATACGTGGCTCACAAGGCATTTTAGTAACTTCAGGTGGCATGGCATGCTTTGATTCATCATGGTCTTCGGCAAGCTCGATCTAGGTAGTCCAGCGGCATAGTGAATGTGCCATCCGACGGTCCATCTCTCTTCCGATGAAGATCCAATTGTTCAATCGATTTTCTTTTTTATTCTAATTCTCCCAGCCTCCTGTGCACCATCCAATGGTCCTGAATGATCCAGAGCTTCATCCAATGGCCAGATTTCTTCCATGAACATGATCGAACGATTGAGAAGGTATCCAACTAAAAAAAGGATTCCAGAGCAAATTTTAGTATGATCCAAAGGCCCAGATTCACTTGATGAGCGCGATCCAATGGTCCATATTCAATCCAACCTTATCAAGGCTTTTATAATGGTTTTAGGGTGATTTTTGAGTCATTTGATCATGATCTCGTGGCTAGAGAAAGGATTAGAGCTTTGCATTAATAGAACAAAGCCCTATTTTACTCAATTTTAGGAGTTTTAAATTGATTTTCATTAGGATTCTTCATGCCAGCTCTCTCTTTACTCTATTTAAAGGAGCCCAGGCCTCTAGATTTTATTATCTTCGATCAAAAAAAGGTGATGGTATATGATAGAGCCATGCTTGGGATCAATGGTTGCTTCGAGGTAGACAGTGCCAAGAAGAAGAGCTGGTCTTCTACACCATCTCAATGCCAACACCGATCCAAGATCAAGATTAGCTATTTTTATTTTTTATTTTATTTTCTTATTCTTTTTAATTTCATGTATTTAATTTTTAAATTTTAAATTAATGCAAAATTTTTTTTTATGCATTTTCAATTTATGCTTTTTACTTTTAACTATAAATTTAATTTCTACTCTTTAATTTTATTGTAAGTAGATGCTAAGATCTAGGTAGTAGATATTAGTACCAAAAATATTTTTTCATGCTATTTAAATTTTTATTATTTAATTTTATATAATTATAATTTTTATTTTCTAACTTTAACTTTATTTTTAAATATTTTCTTTTTTTTACAAAAATCAAAGATTTCAAAACTAAAGTACTACCTTCTCTGTAGATTTGACCCAACTTGCTACTTTTTATATATTTTTAATTATTTTAAAAGTTAAAATTAAACTAATAAATGTGGTTTCTTAATAACTACATCGCGGTCTTATCACCGACTCAAGGACTGGTCTCCAAAAACATGCTTCCTATCTTCCTAAGAGAATCAACTCGAGGCCTATGCCATCTGATGTTTGTGTGCCAGTGTTGACTCTTCAAGACTTGGAGTCGGCTCTTGATCTTTTTCACTTGATTTTTGATAGTGTAGCTTCCTTCATCTATGCTTCTTTAGACTTTTAAGATTTGAACCAATAGATTCTTTGAAATACAGGTTTAGCTTCTTGAAACTCCATATCAAGAGCTTAAACTATTGACCCTATGATTGATTTTGATGATCATAAAATATTGAGTAAAAATATTACTAATCATGTATTTCAAGATTGAATATAGGATTTCTCAAATGCTCATACTGAAGAAATTATCTTTGGAAGAAATGCTCTCAAAATATCAAGCCAAAGCACTTAAAATAAGAAGGTTTCATAAATTTGGATGACTCATCATAAAAAAATGAAAGAGAAAGAAATAAATATCATTTGAAAGATTTAGGATTAAGAAACTCAAGTTTGGAAGATCAAACAATGAAAAAAAATAAAGTTAAAAAGTTTAGAGCTAACCTACCCTAGAATAGAGCAAGTTCTGGCATGAAATAGGATTGATACTTTGATTTGGCATGCAGCCGAGCTAGTTCTATTTTGATCCAAGCTAGCTCTCTCAGGATGATAGAAAAGATATTTTTCTGTTCTGCTGTTCGAGCCAGCTCGATTTGGATCCGAGCCAGTTCTCTCAGGATGATAGAAATTAATTTTTTTTATTTAGCAGTTCGAGTCAGCTTTAGAAAGAATCAAGCTAGCTCTATTAGCCGAGCTAGCTCTAAGCCAAATCCGAGCCAGCTCAATGGAGTTTGATAGTTTTTAATGGCTAGTTTCTGTAATCTTTTCAATGGCTATTTTTTTATCTCCAATGATTATTTCAGAGCTTTCAATGGCTAGAACTCACTCTCTAACCATCTCCAAGGATATTTAAAGATAGAGAATCAATTTGGAAGCAAGATTAAGTGTGATTAAGAGAAAAATCATTTTTAGATTTAAGTAAGCTCCATTGCACATCAAAAGAAGAGAGAAAAGAGAGGAACTAAGTAGTAAAATCAGAAGGCTTTCAAGAGATATCTTCTCCAACATCTAGCACAATCTCTCAAGTATCATATGAAGAGAAGTGAAGCATCAAAAGAGTAATCCTTCAGCTTCTTCTTTAGAATTTAAAGCATTTAAACTTTGTTTTCATTTTGAGCTGAAACTTTCATTCTTATATTTTTATTTTCTTTACAAGTTTCTTTGGAAGAAAGAAACTTGAGAATTAAGCTTATCCAAGCTTAGAATTGGATCTTGCAGGTTTTGGTTGGTGAGCCCAAAAAATCAACTGGATTGTTAGTGAACCCGAAAAACTAACGGTATAAGATTTTGGTTGGTGCTCCTAAGAAAATCAATTGGATTTATTTATGAGCCCAAAAAAATAAATACACTGTAATCAAGGATAGATTATAGTGAAATTCTTAAGAAAAGCTTGGAGAGTGGACGTAGGAGCGGATTGCTCCGAACCACTATAAATTTTTTTGTCTTTGTGGTGTGATTGCTTGGTTTACTTTCTTGCTTTACTTATTTATTTTACATACTTACATTATCTCATTACTTTTAATTCTGCTGCTATACATTGCATATTCACCATAAATAGTTTAGTTAGTTTAATTTGAAGCATATACTTATTTAGAGATTTTAAATTTGACTAAAATTTTATAAGAACCGAATTCACTCCCCCTCCTCCTCTTTGGGTTGCTACCTTTGGGCAACATAAACAACTTGTTAGTATCCGAGTATATACTCAAATATTTTATTCTCATTAAAGTCTATTCTGAGGCCAACATCTATGTTTTGATTCATCCACATGATTAAATGCCATATTAACTATCACACCCTCTACCCGAGATTATGAGTCAAAGGTTGTGATAGCTACTACATACTCATGGAGAATTCTCTTAATAAAAATGCAAGACATTCCAAATACAATAACAATACATCATAGTAGAATTAATTTAAATAACTAAAAATTAAAATTAAATCAATTAATTAATCAATATGACTGATAACCAAAATTTAAAAGTCTTACATCAAATAATTTTTGACTAAAAATCCAAAAATATGAATAATAAATCTTAATCCAATTTTGCTGATACTATCAAATCTTGGTTCTAATCTCACTTCTAAGTAGTACTTACATTCGTAATTAAGTATCTAAATTTGAAAGAAAAAGAGAGGTAATGGACTTGACAATCCAATAAGTAATAAATATCTTAACTAGATTTTTCAAATATTAATATAAGATATAATATTTAAAAATAGATGCAATGAATAAACATAAAAATATATTCTATGTTAATTTATGTAATTCAAATACTTTCAAATATTCATGTACATACATAATCATAAATTTAATTCGAAGCAAATCACATTTAACCCAAGAGCCTTTCACTATGATCATGCTTATATCTTGTGATAGGGCAAGAATAGAAACAACGAGCTTAATCATAATTAGAGTGTTAATGCATAGCTCCCATTAGCAAGGTTCAGAGAACAAACACATGACCTCCATCAATAGGATCTAGAAAACCAATGCATAAGCTCTATTGGCAGGATCCAGAACATAGCTAAACTAAGAGCTCAAATCCAAAGCACACCAAAATACTTTTATAAAATTATATATATATATATATATATATATATATATATATATATATATATATATATATATATATATATATATATATATATATGTTTGTATGTATGTATGTATGTTGCATTCTATAAAATGCCAATAAACCATAATTTTCTAAAAATCTTAAATTTATAAATTACTATCTTTCAGATATAGGTTCATAAATTAAAGCTTATTATTTTCTTTCAAAATAAATTATTTAAATAAAATATGTTGAAAAGATGATTCATTACTTATCTTTGCAGAAATAATAAACTGATAGATTCAATCAATCCTAATAGAGTTCTTCAAAATCTATTATTTAAAATATAATCTTTTATCAAAATTTAACCATTAATATTTAATAATAAAATTTTAAATTCTAACACTTTTATAAGACCAGCAAAGTGGTAATATTTAACATTCCGAGTGGCCCAATCAAAATGATTTTATCTGATTATGATTTGACTAGGTTACTAGTGGTTTAATAAAGATCGAGGATGATTAAATCAGTAGTGTCAAACAAGAACCAAAGTAGAGATCAATATATTATTTGGCAATCCAGAATAATTCGATCAAATAACTTTATTAGATTAGGATCATTTAAAATACAAGGATTCGATAAAAACTAATAAAGACTAGATCTTGTGGTATTCAACAATGACTCAGATGGTGTGGATATATTGTCCGATTAGTAGGATTGTTAAAAGTCAGTCTACCAAATCTACTCAGATAGAAAATGATATGGCTGGAAACAATACATGAAAATTAAATATTAGTGATAGTATTAGCAATGGAAAAATTTTTCATTGCTAATAATAACTTTTTACCACCATAATATCGATAAAAAAACTATCATCACTAATAATAATAAAAAAAACTAGTATTAGTGATGGTAATTTTATTATTAGCGACGGCAAGTGCCATATCTAAAAGTATATTTTTTTTAAAATATTTAAACATTAAATAATTATTAGTGATGGTAAATTTAGATTATTAGCCACAAAAATCTTGCCGTCGCTAATAATCAACTATTAGTGATGGCTACTTAATTATTAGTGATAGTGTAGGCCACCACTAAAATTATTTAAAATTATTTATTTTTTTATAATATTTAAATATAAAATATATTAATGATGGTAAATTTTGTCTATTAGCGACAAAAACCACACTATCACTAATACTTTTTTAAAAATAATAAATTAAAAAAATTAATTAAAAATTTTATTATCGATAGAATTAGCGATGACACATTTATCATTACTAATAATTTAGAATACATTTCAAATCTAATTCAAATCTAATTCGAACTTGATTCGAATCCAATTCGAAATTCTACCCAATCTTATTTAATTAGATTTTGAATCCAAGTCCTACTTAGATTATAAAATTTAATAAGTTAAGATTAATTAATTAAATTTAATTTAAATTAATTAGAAAAAATTAATTTTTAATTTGGATTCAATTCAAATTCAATTTGAAATCCTATCAATCCTAATTTAATTAGACTTTTAATCAAAGTCCTACTTGGATAGTAAAACCCAATTATCTTTAAATTAAGTTAAATCTAATTAAATTAAAATTAATTTAAATTAATTAAAAAAATAATTTTTAATTTGGATTCGATTAGAATCTAATTTGATTCAAATTTGAATCTAATTCAAAATCTTATCAAATCTAATTCAATTAGACTTTGAATCTAAGTCCTACTTAGGTTATAAAATCTAATTAGTCTTAAATTAAGTTAAGCCTACTTAAATTAAATCTAATTTAAATCAATTAGGACTTGATCCATGATTACATTCGAATTTAATTCGAATCCGATTTGAATCTAATTTGAACCAAATTCAATTTGGCCTCGAATCCTAATCCTACATGGATTATAAAATCCAACTAGCCTCAAATAAAGTCAAGATTAATTAAATTAAGGCTGATTTAAATTAATTAAAAATTAATTTTTAATTTAAATTTAATTCGAATCTAATTCAAACTCAATTCGAATCTAATTTAAAAATCAATCAATCCTAATTCAATTAGACTTTAAATCCATATCCTACTTGGATAGTAAAACCTAACTACCTTCAAATTAAATCAAGTTAAATTAAGTTTAATTTGATTTAAATTAATTAGAAAAAAATATTTTTTAATTTAGGTTCAATTCGAATCTAATTGAAATTCGATTCGAATCCAATTCAAAATCCTATCAAAACTAATTCAATTAGACTTTAAATCCAAGTTTTAATTGGATTTTAAATTAAATTATCCCTAAATTAAGTAAAGTCTAATTAAATTTGATTTGATTAAAATTAATTAGAAAAAAATAATTTTTAATGTAAATTTCATTCGAATCTAATTCAAAATTCTATCAAACCAAGTTCAATTACACTTTAAATCCAAGTCCTATTTCGAATATTAAAATCTAGTTAGCCTTAAATTAAGTCAAGCCTAATTAATTAAATCTATTTTAAATCAATTAGGACTTGACCCATAAATTAATTAAATCCAAAAATTTAATAAAATTTAATATTAATTTTTAACCATCCAAAAAATAATCTAGAAGAGAAAAATTAATATTAAAATATAATTTTATAAAATTATGATTATTAGAGATGGCTTTAGCGATGGAGTCTTTTCCATCACTAATAATTTTTTAAAAAAATATTATTTTAATATCAAAACTTAATATTTAAAAAATTTAATATTATTAGCGATGGTATTTTAATATTAGCAATAGAAATTATCGTTGCTAATAGAAAACATTATTTTTCCAATCGTATTACTGATGGTAATCCACCATCGCTAATAGTTAAAATTTTTTAAAATAAATTAATATTAAAATTTAATATTTTGAAGAAATTAAATATTATTAGCGATGGCTTTTTTTTATTAGCAATGAAAAGTGTTGTTGCTAATAACCTGGCATAGAATCTATGGATTTGCCAATTGTATTACCAATGGAAATCTTGCCATCGATAATAGTCTATCTATATACCTTCCCCAACACCATCGGTGGGAAAAAAATTTTGAGCAAAAAAAATTCACTGCACCTTCTCTGCTCTTTGCATGTCCTTTCCAACATTTCCCGCTCTTTGCATGTCCTCCTTCCTAGCGATCCAACCTCGCCGGCACCTCCTACGCCACGACCCTAAGACCCAACCCCTCTTCGCCCAAGCCTACTGGCACTCCTTTGCGGCCGCCTTGACCCCACCGCCCCAGCCTCACCTCGCCCATAGCCACCTCGACCCTACTATCCTGGCCTTGCCTCATCCACGGCCACCCCAACCCTACCGGTGTCTCCTGCACCATGGCCCTGAGCCAGCCACCTCTCCCATAGCCATCCCGACCTTGCCAATGCCTCCTATGCCATCACCCCAAGCCAGCCACCCCAGCTCTACCGCTCTCATGGCTACTCCAACCCCATCGATGCCTCCTACACCATAGCCTTGAGCCCACCACCCTGGCCCTACCTCTTTCGTGGCCATCTTGATGTCATCGGTGCCTCCTACGCCATGGCCCCAAGCCTACCATCTCGGCCCTACCTCTCTTGTGGCCACCCTGATCCTACCGATGCATCCTATGCCGCAACCCTAGAGCCTACCGCCCCTATCCTGCCAACCTCCCCATGGCCCCATTCTGACTGGTCTGACCGCATTGCCCTTGTCTCACCACTCCCAACCTGCAGCCCTGATCTTGTAGCCCCATCACTACCATTGTGAGTAGCAGCAGTAGCAATGGCTAATGTTGTCTAGTATTAGTCACGGCATTAGCGATGGCTGATATTGTCTAGTATTAATGATGGTATTAGCGGCGGCTAGAGCCATCACTAAAATTTAATTAAATATAAAATTAATTAATTAATTAATTAAATATACGAGATTTGGGTCTCGGCATGTAGACTGTTTGCATTAGATGTATGCCCTAGAAGCCAGATTGGCCAATACTTGTAATACTTACTAAGGACATAATTAAAATTTTGACTTATTATTAATAAAATTAGGTTATCTTTTTAATCACATTTATGTATTAAGTATTTTTGATTCATCCTTTGGGTCAATAGGTATGATAACACATATTCTCAAGAATTGAGAATTTGAGATATGTATTATCATAATTAACTCATAAATTGCTCTCGATCATAGGATCATCATGAGGATCATAATCGATCTAAAATATTAATGTACAATCGCTTCTTTAGGATAGATAAGTCTTGAATCTACAGTATGGAGACACCAAAGCAAAAGTATAGTGATAAATATCATAAATTTATAAATAAATTGAGCAAATTTCATACCATGTGTAGCTAAAGATCGAAATTCTGAAACATAGATGAAGTCTTTGAGCATAAATTATATTTTTATTTTTATTTTTTTTTTAATTTTTTTATGCAATGAATAAATTGTTCTTCTGATCAACCTTAAATATTATCCTCCATGCATGAGATTTTGTTTTAACATGCTCATTATTGATTGATATCAAAATAGGCTATATTTATGGATACGGATTGTGATCGAGAGATACAATCCATGCTCGATTTAATAGTTTATATTAGGAAGAAACATTAAAAAGCCATGTTATCAATTTTTAAGAATTAAAATATTAAATAGCTTATTATTCTATTGAGATAGATCATGATCAGGAGATATGGTTCATACCCAAAGAAAGTAGGTTATAGTCATAATTAAATTCTTAAAATAATAAATTCTTGCATTAAAAAAAATTACCACAATCATGCTAGAGATGAATTTAAAATTTAAAATATTTTTAATTAATTTTAAAATTCTAATTAATTAAATAGTTACTTTTTTAATTTGCTAAATTATAATTAATTTTTTTAATTTATTTATTTAAATTTTCTACTTTAGAGATTAATTTAAAATTTTATTTTTTAATTAAATTGAATGTAACTCAATTTTAAATTTTTAAGAAAATCGATACGTGACTCACTACTATTCTAATCTATAATAAGTTTGATTTAATTTTTATTTATTACTGTAACGATAAATAATCAAAATTTTAGCATCGTTGCTGGAGATTATAGCATGATTATTTTAAATAAAAATAATTAATTAAAAAATATTTTATAAATTTTTTAAAAAATTATAAATTAATTTTTGAAAAAATTAAAAATTAGAAACCATTTTTTAACTAAAAAATCATTTTATAACTAAAAAATTTATAACTAAAAATAAAAATTTATAATTAAAAAATATTTTTCATAAAATTAAAAAAATTGGTAGCTAAATTAATTAAAAAAATATTAAACTAAATATTTAAAAATAATTGATAAAAAATTCAATCATAAATTTTTTGAAAAATATTTTTTAAAAAAAATCGATCATAAAATCGATCACTAAATTAATGAAAAATATTAAACTAAAAATTTAAATAGTAATCAATCAAAAATTTGGTCATAAATTTTAAAACAAATATTTTTTTTAAAAAAAATCGATCATAAAATTAATCGCTAAATTAATGAAAAAATATTAAACTAAAAATTTAAATAATAATCAGTCCAAAATTTGGTCCCAATTTTTTTGAAAAATATTTTTTAGAAAATCTATCCCAAAATTGATTGCTAATTTTTTTATTTTTTAAATTTATATTAATTTTATTTTCTTATATATTCTATTTTTTATAAAATAATAAATTATTAATATTTTTAAATATTATTTTAATATTTTATTTATTACTTTTTCTTTTTTCCATCCTCTTTCCATGTGCCTTTAATGGAATCCTCGCTCGCACCCTCATCTGCTAGCGTTGCCATCCTCCGATCCCTCGCACCTGACCCCCCTCGCGCAACCCGCTGGCCAACCGTCAGCCGCCTGCGCTGCTCTCGGGCCACCTACACCACCCCTGACTATCTTGCCCCCCAACCACAGCACTGCTTGCACTACCCCCCGGCCACCCGCATCGTCCCCCGATCGCCCGCACCGCCCATGTTGCCCCCGGGCCCCTGCATCGCCCGTGCTGCACCCCAGCCACCTGCACCACTCCCTGGCCACCCACCCCACCCCAACCATCCACATCGCCGCCATCGCCCCCCGGCCGCCCACCCTACCCTTGGCCACCCGCACCGCCCACACTACCCTCTGGCCACCTACACCGCCCTCTGGCCACTGCTCCACGCCTCCAGCACCACATCCCTCACCCCGACTGCTGCTCCATGCCTCCGGCACTGCACCCGAGTCCCCCGACTGTCCGCACCGCTCCCATTCCCCAGATGGTGGAGATCGACAGTAGTGGCGACAAGGAGAAGGGGAAGGGGGCCGTCGTAGGCGAGCCGACGAGGGGAGGCCGAAGGGGAGGGGGCGTCGCTAGCCAGGGAGGGGAGGGGGTCGTCGCGGTGGGATGGTGAGGGGAGGCCATTGCAGGGGATCGCTGGGGAGGAGAAGGGGGCAGTTGCGGCGGGCTGCCGAGGGGAGCCATCATGGGCAAGTAACCAGGGAGAGGAGGGGCCTGTCACGATAGGCCGATAAGGGGAGGCTATCGCAGGCGATCTCTGGGGAGGGGAGGGAGGCCCGTTGCGAGCGATCACTAAGGAGGCAAAGATGAGGGTCGGGGGCGGCTGGGATGGGACTGTTGGTGGGGCACCGAGCTTATAAAGTTTTTTTTTTTAAATAATTAGGTAAATCATCAAAAAAAGGTGCCAATTAATTTTTTATAAAATTTAAATTTATGATCAATTTTTTGGTTGCAAAAAATTAAAAAAAAATAAAACCAAAAAATTAATCAAAAAATCCTAAAATTATTTTTTTAATTTAAAATAATTTAATTTTTTAATTGATTTTTTGATAAAAAATATTTAATTAAAAAATATTAAACTAAAAATTTAAATAATAATCAATCAAAAAATTTGATCACAAATTTAATATTTTTTTAAAAAATTGATCATAAAATCGATCGCTAAATTAATAAAAAATATTAAACTAAAAATTTAAATAATAATCGATCAAAAATTCATTCATAAATTTTTTAAAAAATATTTTTTAAAAAAAATATTTGAAAATTGGTTGCTAATTTTTTTATATTTTAAATTTATATTACTTTTATTTTTTATGTATTTTATTTTTTCTAAAATAATAAATTATTAATATTTTTAAATAATTTTTTAATATTTTATTTATTACTTTTTTCTCTGTCCTCCTCCCACGCACCTTCAGCGGAATCCTTCCTCACCATCCTGATCTGCTAGCGTCGCCACCCTCCCATCCCCTGCACCCCACCCCTCGCACTACCCGCTGGCCACCCGCCAGCCGCCTGCGCTGCGCCCGGGCCACCAGCACCGCCCCGACCGCCCACCCTGCCCCCCGATTGTCCGCACCACCCCATAATACCCCCGACCCCCCGCATCGTCCACATGCCCCGTGGCCACCCGCCCTACCCCGGCACCTGCACCGCCCGCGCTACCCCCTAGCCACCTGCACCACCCCCCCAATAGCATGCTCCATGGCACCGCACCCCCCTAGTGGCACCCCTAGTGGTAGATGTGGCAAGGAGAAGGGGAAGTGGGCCCATCGGATAGGTCGGAGAGGCCATTCGGCATCAGAGGTCGGGAAACAAGCAGTCGTCGGTGGGCCGGCGAGGCGAGAGGCTGTCACAGGCAATCTCCAAGGAGGGGAGGGGGGGCCGTCGTGGGCAATCATCGAGAGGGAAAGATGGGGGTCAGGGGCGGCTGGGATGGGGCTGGGGGTGGGGCGCAAGGCTCATAAAGTTTTTTTTTCCTTTTTTTAAAATAATCAAATAAATCACCAAAAAAAAGGGCGCCAATTAAATTTTTTTAAAATCTAAATTTACGATCAATTTTTTGGTTACAAAAAATTAAAAAACTTTGTGATCGAAGAATCAGTCAAAAAATCTCAAATTTTTTTTAATTTAAAATAATTTGAAAAATTTTTGATCGATTTTTTGATCGAAAAATTAAATTTTTTTATTAAATTTTTGGTCATAAATTTTTTGATCAAAAAATTGGTCAAAAAATCCTAAAATTATTTTTTTAATTTAAAATAATTTAAAATTTTTTTAATCAATTTTTTGATCAAAAAATTAATTTTTTGATTGATTATTTGGTCATAAATGTATTTTCCAACCAAATATATTTTTTTTAATTTTTTTCTAAATATGGTATAATTTTAGAATTTAAAGCTCATCTTCATCGTTTATTATCTAAATAATTATTGTTAAAGTATCATCATAAAAGATCGGCTCGATCCGGTAGCCCTAGCTATGTCGATCAATAAAATTTGATTAGACGGTCACATACGATCGTATGATGATATGATAGATAGAGACCATCAATGGATTTAAAAACTTGCAATGATGATCTTGGTAATATTTATAGCAAACTATCAAAATTTTACTTCAATCGAATATTAGTATCATGGTCAATTTAGCATGGAATGATTTTGACCATTAAATAAAAAAGGAGCGATCAAAGGGCCAAATGGCATCCAATTATAAGGCAATTTTTTAGATAAATGATCTTTGCAACTACTTTGATCGTTTGTATGGTGGTGATTGTAAAATTCAAACCATGCATATATGAATGATCTAAAACTATGTTTCTTGATACTCATTCTTAAAGTCATTAGGTAACTATACTTGTGCTTTCGTAAGAGCAGCTTAATGTTGATGGTTCATATATACGTAGTTTAGATTTTATGATCATCACTATGCAAATAATTAAAGTACTAGCAAAAATCATTTATCTAAAAAATTGCCTTACAATCGAATGTCGTTTAGCTTTTTGATCACTTATTTTTATTTAATGGTTCAAATCATTCTATGCTAAATTGACTATGATAATGATATTCGATTGAAATAAAATTTTAATAGTATGCTATAAATATCATCAAAATCATCATTGAAAGTTTTTGAACCCATCGATGATCTCTATCTATCAGATCATCATATGATTGTTCATGACCATCGAAATCAAATTTTATTGATCGACATAGATAGGGCTATTGGATCGAGCTGGTCTTTTGTGATGATATACTAACGATAATTATTTAGATAATGAATGATGAAGATGTATTTTAAATTCTAAAATTATATTATTTTTAAAAAAAATATAAAAAAATTATATTTGGTTGCAAAATCAAAAATTTGATTAAAAAAAATTGATTTTCCAACCAAAAAAATTGATCATTAAATTTTTAAATTATTTTAAATTAGAAAAATAATTTTGAGATTTTTTGATCAAAAAATTATTTTTTTCCAATCAAAATTGATTAAAATATTTTTTAAATTATTTTAAATTTTTAAAAAATAATTTTGGGATTTTGTGACTAACTTTTTGGTTGGAAAATTTATGATAAAAAATTTGGTCAAAAAAATTAATTTTTCAACCAAAAAATTGATGGAAAAATTTTTTAAATTATTTTAAATTTTAAAAAAATAATTTTAGAATTTTGTGATTAATTTTTTGGTTGAAAAATTTGTAACCAAAAATTCAATCAATAAAATTAATTTTTTGACCAAAAAATTGATCAATTTTTTTTAAAATTATTTTAAATTTTAAAAAAATAATTTTAAGATTTTTTGATCAATTTTTTGATTGAAAAATTTATGACCAAAAATTCGGTTAGAAAATCAATTGTAAAATTTTATAAAGTTAATATTTTATAAATTTATTTTTATATTCAAATTTTTGATCGTAAAATCGATCGCAAAAATTTTGGTCACAAAATCGATCGTAAAATCGGTCATAAATTTCAATCAAAAAATTCGATCGCAAAATCGATTACAAAATCACTATTTTCTTGTGGTGAATGAGTTAACTTGTGAAGAGAGAATTTAGCAAGCATTAGAACTTACCAATCAACTATTGAACAATCAAGATGACCAAAGGCTTAACTCATTAGAAAAAAATCTAGAAGTCATGATGTAGAGCATGATCCAACTTATGAATTCGACGTCCCAAGCCATTGCTCATCTGAAAATATAGTTAGATCAGTAAGTCATGGCTGTTAATGAAAGTGAGTTGCCTTGTCAATCCAAGAGTGATTCTGAGAGAACATACATGGCTAAAAATTTTAATATCCCTAAAATTTTTTCTGAATAATCAATTATAACTCTTGAAAAAGAAAGGGTCATAGAACAACCTTGCATAACCAAAAAGACCCTTTTAGACCATATTAATGAGGCAACAAAATATAGGATAGAACCAGAATGGTGGGATGAACTAATTCCATCATCATCTTCTTTACCTATGGTCATAGAACAACTTTGCAAAACTAAAAAGACCACTTAGACTATATAATTGAGGCAAGAACATATCAAAAAAATCAAGAATAGTGGGATGAACCAATTCCATCACCTTACTTACCTATGGATACGTTTCCAAGTATCTTAGAATCATCTAATCCTTTTTACGGGAAAGGACTAATTGATGAGATGATAGAATCAATAGACTTCCCAAGAACCATAAGTTAATAATACACTAAAGAAAGCTTCACCCATAATTCTTCCCCAAAATTTATTAAATCCCTATTTAGCTCACTATGAGATGGATGATTTTGATGAAGATGGGTATAATATAGAAGTTAATGACCAAGTAGATACACCTTACCTAAAAACCATCCTACTTTGGATTGAAAATTTTGAGCCACCACCTAGCCCACTAATAGCTCCCTTGTTAGAACTACCAGCTGATCTAGAATTGAAGCCACTTTCTGATGAACCTACTGACATCCTACTAATGATATCTATCCAGGAAGACCAACTTATGGGTGTTCTAAAAGCACATAAAGAAGCTATAAAATGGAATATTACTGAAATAAGGGATAATAATTTTATGAATGATTTTTCTATATTCGGCACTACTTTCGAAGATAGTCTCCAAAATCTATTTACAATATTAAAACGATGTATGGAGGCAGACTTAAAATTAATTTAAAAAAAGTGTCATGATCTAGATTAGGAAGAGTTGATGTCTAGACATATCAGACTAGAAAAATGGATTATGGTAGAACAGTTTATAGTTGAAGAAATTCAAAAACTACCATCCCTAATCCCGACCCAACAAATACAATTTTTTCCTAATCATCATAAAAACTGTAATAATTCTAAATTATGGTATAACATGCTTGCTTTAAATATTTTATTAATTAAAGCTATGCTTAACCATCATAAAGTATTCCATGAATATTTTTCTACCATGATAATAAGACCACCTGATTGGCCATATCTTTTTGAAATCTTGAAGGATGTGCTAAAGTTGATTATACCTAAAACTCCTTCATAGGATCCGGCTAAAGATGTTAAACTTAGCGCTTACTAGAAGTCAACCTAGCTTTTGCTTTTGTATTTTCTTTTTATTTTTAGTTTACTTTTCTTTCAGGACTAAGTTGGGGGGAGAACTACAGACCCATGCTAGAAGAAGAATAAATAAAGCCCGAGCCAAGATCAAGAATATATTAAGTCAAATAAACTCTTTTCTTGTTATTTTCTTGTCACTTATCACACTCTATTATTTCTTTCCTCCATTGAGCATAAAAGAAATTAAGTTGAGGAGAAGGATAAATAAAATAATTAAAGTCCTCAAGTATGATAATAATTAGTCTTATGTGCCTGATTTCATATTGATTTAAAATTTTTTAGGCATTTTAATCAATGATTGATGGCCTAAAAATTTTTTGAAATACTAAGGACCAAATTACTAAGAAAATCCAATAAATGACCAGGTCTAGAACAGATAAATTTTTGAGTGATTCTAAAATATTCTTTCAGCCTATATTCAATAAAAAATCTACTTTGTATAGGTATGAGTAAAAAAAATTATGAAGAAAAATAAAGAGCAAGTTCTGAACAGTGATCTTCCATCGAGTAACTAGATCCCATTACCTAAGTAAGCAATATTATTTGCATCAAAAAGTGGGTAATGTAAAGAAGCTTGTTATATAGTTAGTTTTAACCTGTAGCCTATTTGACTCGAGTCAGTAAGCTCGAGGGGCATTCTATACCTAATGTCCTAATGCCAACTAGTTTGGGAGTCATTGGTCCAAAGCTCGCTACAAGAATTAGATAGAAAGCATAAGAGGTTAAAACATTACACTAGCTATAAAAAAATAAAAATAAAAACAAAAAATCTCTAGCCTATACTAAAGATAAAGGATTTAAAGAATGTTGGGGATAAATTCCGCTCCTACCAAACTTTGGACTGGTGCCTGATCGAGAAGGATTTCTGATCATGGAAGAGCTCCAATTGTGGCTTTGCTTGTCCCTAGGTTGACCGACCTTTAGTATGCCTGCCGATCTTTAGGACTGCTTAGATGGACTTCTCCTCTAGACGAACTTCCTCCAGACTTCTCCTCTAGATGGACTTCTCCTCCAGACGAACTTCCTCCGAACTTCTCCTTCAGTCGAACTTCCTCCGGACTTCTCCTCCAAACGAACTTTCTCCAAACTTCTCCTCCAAATGGATTTCTCCTCCAGACGAACTTCCTCCAGACTTCTCCAATCAAACTTCCTCCAGACTTCTCCTCTAGATAGACATCTCCTCCAAACGAACTTCCTACGGACTTCTCCTCCAGATGGACTTCTCCTCCAGACGAACTTCATCCAAAATTCTCCTCTAGACGAACTTCCTCCAGACTACTCCTTCAATTGAACTTCCTTTGGACTTTTCCTCTAGATGAACTTCCTTTAGACTTCTCCTCCAGACAAACTTCCTTCGGACTTCTCCTCCAGACGAACTTCCTTCGAACTTCTCCTTCGATCGAACTTCCTCTGAACTTCTCCTCCAGATGGACTTCTCCTCTAGACGAACTTCCTCCGGACTTCTCCTCCAGATGAACTTCCTTCGGACTTCTCCACTAGACGAACTTCTCCTTTAGTCGAATTTTCTTCAAACTTCTCCTTCAGATGAACTCTCTCTAGATAAATTTCTCCATCAGTCGAACTCCCTCTAAATTCCTTCCAATCATCTGAAGGGCTTCTCCCAGTCGAACCTTTCTCGCTACTGATAGCAGTTCAGTCCAAACTTTAATAATTAAATCTCAATAGCCTGCATATCATGATAGTGGATGCATCGCGACAACAGACACTACCCTCTATAACAAACCCCATGTGGCCTAAATGGCCCACTACTCAGTAGTTGCTGCTGTGACCATCAGTTTGTTATAGGCTCCATTTATAAAAGAGACCCTTCAGATATGTTTTCTCCAAGCTCTCTCCTCCATCCCAAAACTCTGCTACTTTCTCTGCTGAGCACTCCATTTCTGTTGGTCAGAAGAGCTGACTTGATCGTCGGAGGGTCCTGTCGAAGCCATCCCTCCTTCGATTTGGACTTCTTTTGTAGGTCCCGATGATGACCTCGGCTTCTCCAGCTTTAATCAATTCCAGCATTAACCAGATTCTGCACCAACAAAATTGACGCTAGAGGAGGGACTCTCTTTCTTTTGAGGTTTCCTTACTCTTAAAGGAGTGCTGAGTGGAAGCATTTTCTTTTTCTTCTTTCCTTCAAAGCTTTTCTTCCTCGATCGATTTCTCAGTGATGCCTCCTAGGAAGGCCTTGACTCAATGGTCAACCACCTCTGCAGCAAGATCTCATCCAGATCTGCTTGCCCCTGTCTCATCCTCGACATCTCAAGCTCCATCGGTAGTAATGGTGGATGTAGAGCAATTCAACTTGCTTGTCCAATAGGTTAGAGGCCTCACTGAAGCAGTGTAGGCCATGCAGCAATAATGACCTCCGATGCCTGCTTAGTCGGAGTGAGCTACATCGGAACCCCAAGATCTGGTATGAGAATGATCGACTTAGGCGAGTTGGTCGGTAACTTCCAAAAAAGGAAAGCAGAGGGCAAAGAGCCCTTGCTCTGATCATGATTCGACCCCTATGGGGATCTTACCCTAATTCTATCAGAAGACTTTGGAGATCCACGACCGTGAGGATCTCTTAGATCAAAAATTGCAAGAAATAAATCGGCAGATCAAAGAACTCCATCATGCTTTTCCCTCCCACATCAACAACATCTTCACTGACCCTCCTTTTCCCAGTAAATCATGTAGGAACCAATCCCGCCAAACTTCAAGCTCTGATAGTTTGAGAGATACGATAGGATTGTTGATCCAATTGACCACCTAGGTGCCTTCCGAACCATGATGCTGCTCCATGGCACACCGAACACCATTTTGTGTCAAACTTTTTCATCTACTCTGCCAAAAATTGGTACTCTGCCCTCAAGCCAGGTACTATCTTTTCTTTTGATTAGATGAACCACTAATTCATGGCTCACTTCTTCAGTAGTCAGCATCCCCGATGAGGCTCGGATTCCCTCATTCATATCAAGCAGAAGGAAGGGAGTCCATTCGGGCCTATATCAACCGCTTCAATACTGCTACTCTAGAGGTCAGAAACTTGGACCAATTTGTTGCAATGATCATACTAAAGGATAGCCTCTAGAAGAATGATCTGCTATTCTCCCTAGAGAAGAAGTACCTCAAGAATTTTGTTGATATGCTGGCCTAGACTGATGGTTACACCCAGACGGAAGAAGCCTTCAAGGTGAAGGATGAAGAAACCATGAGAGAGCGGCAGGTGAGTGATTCAAGCAAGCTTGTAGTTAAAAAAAAGTCAAGCAAAGATCGACCATGCTCTAGAATTCCTCTCGAGCGCAGATGAGCCCGAACTCCTCCTTGAGCTCATCGTCAGAGAAGCCCTGATCAAAGGGCATGACGTAACTCTCCCCCTAGAAGGTTCCACACCTATGCTCCACTCAATGCTTCGAAGACTCAAGTCCTAATGGAGATCAAGGAGCAGCTGCCAAGGCCAAAGAAGATGCGGTCTCATCCCAACATGCAAAATCCTATCAAGTACTGCCTCTACCACTATGACCATGGTCACAATACTGAGGAATGCATCCAGCTCCAAGACGAGATCGAGGAGCTCGTCAAGCGAGGCCAACTTGATCGATTCCTACGACGTCGGTCTGAAGTAAGGAAAGATCGACCAAGGGCACTGCCCCATCCTGAACCATCAAGGAGGGAAGAGCAACAAGAAGATCGGCCACCCCTCGGCATCATCAATATCATTTCTAGGGTATTTTGGTAGGGAGAGGCTAGCGGATCGATGGGAGAAGCGAAGAGGCAGAGGACTGAAGAATCAATATCTTTCACTAATGAAGATGCTCAAGGAGTTCAGTTCCTGCATAACGACACGATTGTAATCTCTCTAAACATTACTAACTATGATGTACACCATGTTCTGATAGACAATGGAAGCTCCATCGATGTCTTATTTTATGATGCTTTCTCTAAAATGTCTATATTTAATAATCACCTGGGACCTATGATTCTCCATTGGTGGGTTTCACTGGTGATGCTATGCCAGTTGATGGAATAATAACATTAACTATGGCTATAGGATAATATCTTAAATGGATCAGAGCGCAGATCGACATTTTGGTAGTAAAAGCTCCGACTGCTTACAACGTAATTCTCGACCGACCTGATCTGAATGCACTTCAAATAGTAGTGTCCACTTATTATCTAAAGATGAAGTTTCCAATAGGTCATGGGATTGGGAAAGTCAGAGGAGATCAAGCTCTGGCAAGGCATTGCTACTCCATCATCTTACAAAAAAGTAGCCAACCCGACCTTTATCCAGTTGATGGGCTAGATGTTTGCGATGACCTTATTAAGGAGTGGGATAAACCCATGGAAGATCTAGTAGCTGTCTCTCTAGATGATGGAAACATAGAACACATGGTGCAGATTGTCTCTAGCTTGGATGGAGAAGTTTAGAAGCAGCTCATTGCCTTCTTATGGAAGAATGTCGATGCCTTTGCTTGAGTCTCTGCAGACATACCAGAAATTGACATCAAGGTCATGAAGCATCGACTGGCTATTGATCCTAAATGCAGACTAGTGAAAGAAAAAGTTCAAAGCCATGCACTACAAAGACAGAAGGTGATAGCAGAGGAAGTGGATAAACTTCTTAAAGTTGGGTTCATTCAAGAAGTCAACTATCCAAGTTGGGTCTCCAATGTGATCCTAGTCAAGAAGGCCAACGACAAATGGAGAATGTGCATAGACTTCAAAAAGCTGAACAAGACCTATCCAAAAGATAGTTACCCCTACCCAGAATTGATCAACTGGTGGACGCAACTTTAGGCCATGAGCTTCTCACCTTCATGCATGCCTTCTCCAGCTACAATCAAATCTGGATGGCATTGGAGGATGAGGAGAAAACTACTTTTATTACTGATCGTGGTCTTTATTATTACAGGATCATGCCCTTCAGGCTAAAAAATGTAGGCACGACATATCAACATCTGGTTAATAAGATTTTTAGAGCGTAGATTGACTGTAACATGGGGTCTACGTTGACGACATGCTTGTCAAGCTCCAAAGTTTGATCAGTCACGTAGCCAATCTTGAAGAGACTTTCAACACTCTCCAAAGATATAAGATAAAGTTGAATCTGACTAAGTGTACCTTCAAAGTAATCTCGAGAAAATTCTTGGAATTCATGATCTCGAGATGGGGAATCGAGGCCAACCCAGAGAAAATCCAAGCCATCTAGGAAATGACTATCCCAAAATTAATAAAAAAAGTTTAGCACCTAATTGAAAAAACGACATCCTTGAATTGCTTTGTCTCGAGGTCAGTTGAGCAGTGCATGCCTTTTTTTTAGACCCTCAAACAATCAAAGAACTTTTGCTAGACTATGGAATGCCAGCAAGTATTTGAAGAGCTTAAAAGCTACCTCAGCTCATCTCCTCTACTGGCTAAGCCCAAACATGGAGAAGGATTGTTTCTATACTTGGCAGTCTTCCTAATAGTCCTTGTGGCAGTTTTGTTCAAAGAAGAGGCAAAAATGCAACAGCCAATCTACTATATAAGCCAAGTTCTGAGGAATGCAGAGATCATGTACACCAAATTAAAAAAATTAACTTACGCTCTTCTAATTACAGTTAGAAAACTTCAGCCCTACTTTTAAGGGCATACAATAACACTCCTCACTGATCAGCCAATCAAGGTAGTTCTTTACCAAACAGACGCCTCTAGGAGAATCACAAAGTGGGCAATTGAGCTCATAGAGTTCGACATCAACTATCAAACTCGACTGTTAATCAAAGCTCAGATACTGACCGATTTTATAGTTGAATGCACGATCCAAAATGATGCCAAAGCTGAGCAGAATGATGTTGAAAATATGTCCCAAAGCCAATTGTCAGTCTGTTGATGGTTGAGCCATATATTTGTAATTGTATATGAATTATAAATTAATAAAAATTATTTTAGCATTTTTCATCATAAATTCTATTGTCTTCTAATGAACTCCTATGTTGTGATGAAGTCCATAGGACTATCTAGATTCGGCAAAGAAGGATTTATCGTTTAGTCCTTAAATAATTCATGATCAAATGATAAGTTGTTACTTAGGACAACAACATTTATCGAGTATAGATCGTAGTGTGCCATATAGGTTAGTTATCCTCATAACCAAGGAGTGTTGAGACACTGATATGGCATGCAAGTGAGATGTATGGGTATATCTGCACTGAACATGACCAACTTTGAAACTTTTCTCCTATCAAGATTAGTTCTGATGGAATATGGCTATAAATATTCCTTCGATCTGAGATCACCATTATGACTTCCAAGTAACTCATTGTGTTTTGGTGCTGAACTACCTGAATTTCTAATTTAGTAACGAAAGATTTTTAGGCACAATCAAGTACTTATGGAGACAGTGCGTGTATCAAGATGGGATTGGACACTCCTGATTTTAGGAGCTGTGTTCAATTATGTTTTAATTTAGCAAAACCTTGGCCAGGATAGTTTTACTGAGGAGTCACGGGACTAATTGCTTTAAGACATGATATGGATGTATTTTCTACGGTTGACAGTCTAACCCAGAGTCATCTATTACATAGAGGTCATAGAGATGAATTATACGGTAATCACATTCTCATAGGTTTTGAATGTTGCGATTGCAATTATTCGACCTATCTGGACATTGGGTACCATTGCTAGATGGTCACTTTGATTAGTATAGAAATTAGTTTCTATGCTACTGGCTTAGATTCGGACCTATGGAGTCATACACATTAGAGGTTCCTACCTGATCTGATGGCTGATGAAGAGTTTCACTCGACTAGGAGTCTATGGTCAAGAGTCCCGCTGGACTAAAACTCTTCGATCGGGAGTCCTACTAGGTTAGGACATTGAGTCTCAATGTCTAGAAGTCTATGGTCAAGAGTTTCACTAGACTGGGACTCATCGACCAAGAATTCCACAACTCTAGGACTCTATGATTGAGATTTGGGACTCCACAATCATGAGTTCTACTTATTTCGAACTCCAGGATCAAGAGTCCCACTGGTTTGGGACTCTTCGATCAAGAGTTTTATTTTGATGGGACTCTATTATCTGGATACTCACTGAATTTGGACTTTGATTTTATGAGAGATTTTATTAATAATTTGATCACTAAATTAACTCAATTTGATTGAGTAATTATTTTTGGTCCAAGTCCAATTGAATTGGATTCAGTTGGGTCTGACCCGATTAGATCGTTGGTTGACCTAATCGCCGAGGAGGTTTGAACCCCAATTTGATCAGAGATTGGGCTTGATCAATTTCTAATTTTATTAAAATTTAATTGATCCTAATTAAGACTAAATGTATTGGGTTTAAATTAGTCTAATTGGGCCTAACTTATTTTGAATTGGTTGGTTCAATTGGTTCAAGTTTGAATTTCAAAGACTAGTTTAACTAGTCTTCTTTCCCAGCGCCATTTAACCCACGCCTACTTAAAAACTTAATCTAATTATTGTGACTTATTTCTCATGAATAAAAGAGCTTTTGACCAGGTCTCCCACATTCTAAATGGATAAGGTTTGCTTGTTATTTATTTTGATTTGAATGAGATTCAAACTTGGATAAAAAACAACCTCTACCTTATCCATGCACCACCCTTCCCTTGTGCGACACTTTTGCTACATGAGAAAAGGTTTCTCGTGATTTCTTTCCATGACAAAAGAAGTTCATGCCCATCCTTTCTCACATCCCTTGTGGATGGGATCAGATGGTTTGGAGGTTGAATTCAAAATGAGTTTGAATTTGTCCTAACAACCAACCCGATCTATCTCTCCATGTGGTGTCTACACTCTTTGGCGCAAAATAAATAGGAGGAATTTTTGAGATGTGAAAGAACTGATATGAGATTGAGAGAGGACTTCCATGAGCCTCCTGGTGCATGAGGAAAAGTTTGAAGAAAAAATCCCATGAGGAAAAAAACCAAAGAAAGGCTAGCGCAGGGTTTCAAGGTGCATTTGACCTTGGATTTTGACCTAAGATTTTGGAATCCATTTCATGACCTACAAGTGCCAAAAACCCACAAAATTTTGTGAAAAACCTCCTCTACCTCTCTACTATGTCCACCAATGACCCAAAGTGTTTGTGAAGCCCATAGATAAAGATTGAAGGTGTTCGATCAAAATAGCCCCTGAAAGACTCCGGTGTCGAGCTTGCACTTGCGTGGGAGCCGATCAGGATCAGGAGCCTCATGTGGATGATCCATGGAGGCCAGACACTTATATGGCTACACTATGACCAGAAGAACTCCTTGATGATGATCAAATCATGGCGATCAACTATCCACGAAAAGGTATTGTGTTCTGAACACGTAGATATAGTAAATAGTTTACTACATAGTTTTATTTTTAGATCTATTAATGTATGCATGCATATTATGTTTAAATTCTAATGTATAGGATTAAATAATCTAATATAATTAGTAGATAATTAATTAGATTAATTATTTTTTTATTGCTTCTTTGCTATTTTCAAAAAAATTTTGAAAATAGCATAGCAAATCCTGCACTGTTTCCTTCAAATGGTATCAGAGCGAGGTTCCTTAAACATGATATGCTTGCATATTTAAATTAATAATTTAGATTTGATCTAAATATTAATCTAATAATTAGAGTAATTAGGTCTAAAAAATTAAAATCTAGATCACACGGACTATAAGTTGTCCTGCTATAGGGTTTGTGCCTTATAGTGAAAAGGTTATCTTGGTACGTTGCTGATCTATATCGTTAATCATGAAATTACTAGATTTGATCTAATATTTTTATGATCTAATTATATTAGACTTTAATCTAATTTATGATCATAAATGCATTATTAGATAAAGTTTAATTCATGATTTTATGATTATGTAGTGTACATAGTTTCAGATTAAACCCTACAAGTAGTATTATTTATGAATTGAGATGATTTAATTTTAAAATGAATTGACTCAAATAGTGAACAATGCTAAGTTGTAAAGAACCTTTCAAAATTAAAAAATATTTTTGAAATGTTGAACCCTAACCCTCAGCCCATAAACTTAATTAAAAATTAAGTATAATGATTTAGTGTCTAGAATTAGAAATTAAGATTCTAAGTCATTAATCATAAACTTATGGGTTATTGGGTTAGCTGAATTAGATCCATAAATTGGGTTAGACCTAAGGATAGTTAAAAGGTGGACTAATTTAGAGTAATTGATCAAATCTAATTAAATGTTAATTTAGATTAGGTCAAGGACTCTATAGACTCAATTACAATAGTTATAGTTGGTCAAGTCCATGCCTTTAACAAGAACCAAATGGACTTGATTCTAGGCTATGCATTCAAATATGAAATTATTAGGTTGGTTAAATTAAAACTAATGAATCGAATGATGTCTAAGATAAGTTTGGTAGTTTGACCAATGGTTTTTAATTGGAAGATACTCGCACTGATTCAGTCTTTGACGAGTTAATGGTATATCCCTTCCACTGATCTTACTTACCTAGCCATCCTGGTAAGTTAGATTTTGATTAGATCACTTGATAATTCAGGCTCACCCATGTCTATTAGGTAAATCAGTCTAACTAATTTAGGTTCTCCTAATGCCAGCTTAGATTATATTCTTTTTTTTCTGACTTGGTGAAGTCAGTGGGAGGATCGAAATTGGCTGGCTGAATTTTTTTAAATTGGTTAACTAAATTCTCTAAAATTATTAGGTCCTTAAAAATGAAATAGTTATATAGATAACTAAATCATAGCCTCCCATTAAGTTGAATGATAATTGGTTCATTGGTATAATGATCATTGGAGGTCCAAAGGCCTGGTGATTATTGACTAATGAAATTATCATTCATAAAATGATAATTTGGTTGTCTTTCTGATGGTGGTTAGGTTGGCCGCCCAAAGTTGGGCCTGATCATTTATTGGTTAGATAAGATCAAATGTGGTCATGTTAATGGTTGGACCTAACCGAACCTTTTCAGTGGAGGCCAAAGCCTATTGATTAGGTCTATGGGGTAAAATCAATATTACTAGAAGTTGTTTAAAGAAATAATTAATTTTGAATCTATCCATAGGTGCACATGGATTGACCAACCAAAGTTGGGCTCATGTGTAGTCTATGTGGATTCTAGTATCCACTAAAGAATTAAAATAATTCCTCAAATTAGAGGTAGAGGCTATCAATTCATATAAAATAGTGGAAGGACCTTTAGACTAAAGTCCAAGTCTTTAGGATTAATAATTTATATACTAATTAGATTTGGTTTTTCTTTTTTATGCATACATGGCCACTAACCTATCGCTCCAGTCATTGTTAGACCATTACAAATTAATGGGATCCAACTACGATAGCTGATATTGTAAGTTGAAAATCATCCTGGAGCATGAGCAGATCCTTTATGTGGTAACGGATCTAGCACCTAAGAAGCCAACCCTGAATGCTAGGGGAGCGATCCAAGACATATATCAGAAGTGGCTCAATGGCCGCACCACCGTTCGATGTATAATGCTGGCAGAAATGAATGACGAGTTTAGCCACAAGTTTGAAAATGCCCAGCTATAGGAGATGCTTCAAATGTTGAATGATTCTTTTGGTACGTCGGACGATGTTGAAAGGCATAAAATAAGTTGTGCCACTTTCAATGCTCAGATGAGGGATGGGGTCTCAGTCATCGATCATGTATTGTGCGTGATCGAGATGATTGAGTGCCTTAGCAAGTTGGGTTTTCCCCTACACGAGCAGCTCGGTAAGGATGTGATTCTTAATTCCTTGTCCAAGTCTTTCCTCCTCTTCCTAACTTATTTTAGAATGACAAAGCCTACAGTAAACTACCACGGCTTGTTAGGGTTGCTGCAGAACTTTGAGAAGGATCATCAACTCCATAAGGAGATGGTGAATGTAGTAGGAGGGTCTTCTTCTGGTCGTCGACCCTTTAAGAAAGGAAAGAAGAACAAGAAGAAGAAAAATAAGAAGGTGCAGCCGCATGCTGGGACATCTGCATAGGATCAGACCAAGAAGCGCAAGCCCGACCACAATCAGGCAAAGTGCTTCTTCTACAAGAAGCAGGGGCACTGAAAGAGAAACTATCCTCTATACATTGCCTCCCTGGATCCGAATAGGCCAGGGAAGAAGCAAGCGGTTGCTGGACAAGGTAATTATATGATAACATCTTGCAATTTTTTCTTATTTGATTCTACTGCCTGGGTATTAGATATTGGAAGCTCTTATCATATTTGTAATTCTATGTAGGGCTTGCAGGTCAGTAGGAGATTTGATCAAGGTGAGAGGTTCCTAAACGTTGGAGATGGAAGATAAGTTCTAATTCTAGCTTTAGAAATTATGAACCTTATAATCAATTCAAATAAAGTTATTCTTAATGAATGTCATTATTGTCCAACTTTCTTATTGAATGTCATTTCTGTAGGCCTTTTAGCCATGAATGATTTTGAAATATCAATAAAAAAAATTTTATAATATCAATTTGAATGGTGTTACAATTTTGATTGGATAATTAAATAATAAAATTTATTTACTTTCTATGCCTGTTAACATCGTTCAATCCTTCAGTAAACATCCTAGAATTAGTGATGTGTCTGATATCTACCTTTGGCATTATAGGCTAGGTCATATTAACAAGAATAGAATTAACAGGTTAGCTCAAGAAGGAATTCTTGAGGTTAGTGATTGTGAGTCACTTCCAACCTATGAGTCCTATCTTCTTAGTAAGATGACCAAGTCACCTTTTGCTGAAAAAGATGAACAAGCCACTAAACTACTGAGTCTAGTACATTCGGATGTATGTGGACCCATGAGCTTAAGTGCTAGAGGTGGATATTTCTACTTCATAACCTTTAAAGACGACCTATCAAGGTATGGATACATCTATTTAATGAAGCATAAGTCGGAGTCATTTGAAATGTTCAAACTATTTCAAAATGAGATAGAAAAGCAAACTAGGAAAAGTATTAAAACTCTTCGATCTAATCAAGGGGATGAGTACCTTTCCAATTAGTTTCTGACATATCTTGGGGAGAATGGGATTCTCTCTCAATGGACCCCTCCTGAAACACCATAATATAATGGTGTGTCTGAAAGGAGAAATTGGACCCTGTTGGACATCGTTCGATCCATGATGGGGTTTGCTGATTTGCCGATCTTCCTATGGGGTTATGTGCTCAAGTCAGCTTGTTACATTCTAAATAAGGTTCTGAGTAAATTTATTAATAAAACACCATATGAGATATGGATAGGGCATAAGCCAATACTTTCATACCTTAGGATTTGGGGGTGTCTGGCTTATGTCAAACGTTTGATGACAGACAAGCTTGGACCTAGGTCTGATAAGTGTAGTTTTATAGGTTATCTAAAAAAAATCAAAGGATACTACTTCTACCTTGCTAATGAGTAAAAAATGTTTGTCAGCCTTAAGACAGTCTTTTTAGAAAAGAAGTTTCTTGGTGAAGAAACTAATGTCTCTAAGGTCGAACTTGATAAAGTATGATAGGTAAAAGAATGGACACAAGTTGTTGAACCTGAGTTGGATCTGATTAGATCAGATCCAGAACCCATTGTAGATGCACCCTTAAGGCGATCTGGTAGTGTACCATGTCAATCGGATAGATACTATGATTTTTTGGTCCGGGATGGGGATCCTATCGAACTTGATGAGAATGATCAGGACCTAATCACCTATATGGATGCAATGTAGAGATCCGACACTAAGAAATGGCTTGAGGCCATGAAATTCGAGATGGAATCCATGAAGGTCAATGATGTATGGACACTAGTTGACCCACCCAAAGGGATAAAATCTATAAGGTATAAGTGGGTCTTCAAAAGGAAAAGAGGCACAGACGGAAAGGTGGAGACCTATAAAGCCTGTCTAGTTGCCAAGAGGTATCATCAATGTTATGGTATTGGCTATGATGAGACATTCTCTCCTATAGCAATGTTTAAATCCATTCAGATTATGCTTTCCATAGCTGCCCATCTAGATCATGAAATTTGGCAGATGGATGTGAAAATAGCTTTCCTAAATAGAGAGCTAAATGAAGAGGTGTATATGATACACCCTGAAGGTTTCACGTCCATAGATGAGTCTAAGGTGTGTAAGCTTTAGAGGTCCATTTATGGACTAAAGCAGGCATCTCGGAACTAGAACATACGATTTGATAGAACAATCAAAACATATGGCTTCGTTAAGAATGAAGAGGAGCCTTACGTATACAAGTGGGCTAATGGTCCAGCAATAGTATTCCTAGTATTATATGTGGATGACATTCTCTTAATCAAAAATGATATCCCTACATTAAAAGAAATAAAGATCTGACTGTCATCATAGTTCTCCATGAATGATCTGAGAGAAGCTTCCTACATCCTAGTGATTAAGATCTATAGAGATAGATCTAAAAGATTGCTTGGATTATGACAGTCTAGTATATTGACACTATGCTAAAACGGTTCAGCATGGAGAATTACAAGAAATGCTATCTATTGATGGGCCATGGAATTTCTCTTTCAAAGAGGGATTATCCAACAACACCTCTAGATAGAGAGCATATAAATAGAATACCATATGCTTCTATAGTATATTCTATAATGTGTGCCATGATATGTACGCGACCAGATGTGGCATACTCACTAGGTGTAGTGAGTAGATACCAATCTAATCTAGGAAAGAATTACTGGAAGGTTGTTAAAACCATCCTAAAGTATTTAAGAAATACTAAGGACTAGTGGCTTGTATATGGTGAATCGAACTTAAAACTTATGGGAATCACAAACTCCAGTTTCCAATCTAATCATGATGATAGCAAGAGTGTGTTGGGATATATATTTACCCTTAATGGTGGGGCCGTTTGCTGGAAGAGTTCCAAGCAGCATACTATGGCCGATTTAGTTTGCGAGGCAGAGTATGTCGCTGCATCAGATGCTGCCAAAGAAGCGGTGTGGCTAAGAAAATTCATCACCGAGCTTAGAGTAGCACCCTCCCTTGATGGTCCAGTTCTGCTCTATTGTGATAGCTCTGGAGCCATTGCTCAGATGAAGGAACCAAAGGCACATCAGCAGATGAAGCATATTCTGCACTGCTACCATCTTATCCGAGAGATTGTGGATCGAGATAACGTTGATCTTCAAAAGATCGATGGAAAGGAGAACCTAGCCAACCCATTCACTAAAGTAATTACGATGAAGGAGTTCGACAACTTTAAGTCGAAGATAGATATTAGATACTGCACCGATTGGCTTTAGTCCAAGTGGGAGATTGTTGAAAATGTGTTCCAAAGCTAATCATCAGTCTGTTGATGGTAGGGCCATACATTTATAATTGTATATGAATTATAAATTAATAAAAATTATTTTGACATTTTTCATCATAAATTATGTTGTCTTCTAATGAACTCCTATGTTATGATGAAGTTCTTAGGACTATCTAGATTCGGCAAAGAAGGATTTATCGTTTAGTCCTTAAATAATTCATGACCAAATGATACGTTGTTACTTAGGATGACAACATTTATTGAGTATAGGTCATTGTGTGCCATATAGATTAGTTATCCTCATAACCAAGGAGTGTTGAGACATTGAATAGCATGCAAGTAAGATGCATGGGTACATCTGCACTGAACGTGACCAACTCCGGGACTTTTCTCCTATCAAGATTAGCTCCGATGGAATATGGGTATAAATATCCCTCCAACCTGAGATCACCACGATGACTTTTAAGTAACTCACTGTGTTTTGGTGCCAAACTACTTGAATTTCTAATTCGATAATGAAAAATTTCTAGGCACAGTCAAGTACTTATGGAGTCGGTGCATGTATTAAGATGGAATTGACCACTCTTGATTTTAGGAGTTGTATTCAATTGTGTTTCAATTTAGTAAAACCTTAGCTAGGATAGTCTTAGTGAGGAGTCAAGGGACTACTTGCTTTGAGATACGACATGGATGTCTTTTCTAGGGTTGACAATCTAACACTAAGTCATCTATTACACAGAGATCATAGGAATGAATTATATGGTAACCATATTCACGTGGGTTCTAAATGTTATATAACTACAATTATTCGATCTATTCGAATGTCGGGTATTATTGTTAGATGGTCACTTCGATTAGTATAAAAATTGATTTCTATGCTACCGACTTAGATTCGGACCTACGGAGTCACACACACTAGAGATTCCTACCTGATCTAATAGCTGGTAAAGAGTCCCACTCGACTAGGACTCTATGGTCAAAAATCCCACTGGACTGAGACTCTTCAATCGGGAGTCCTACTGGGTTAGGACATTGAGTCTCAATGTTTGAAAGTCTATGGTCAAGAGTCCCACTAGACTGGGACTCTTCAACCAAGAGTCCCACAGCTCTAGGACTTTGAGTTCTACATGTCTGGAACTCTATGATTCAGATTTGGGACTCCATAATCATGAGTTCCACTTCTCTCGAACTCCAGGATCAAGAGTCCCACTGGTTTGGGACTCTTCGATCAAGAGTTTCATTTTGATGGGACTCTGTTATCCAGATATCCACTAGATTTGGACTCTGATTTTATGAGAGATTTTATTAGTGATTTGATCACTAAATTAACTTAATTTGATTGAGTAACATATTCACTAAGGAGGTTTGAATCCTGATTTGATCAAAGGTCGGGCTTGATCAATTTATAATTTTGTTGAGATTTAATTAAGCCTAATTAAGTCTAAACATGTTGGGTTTAAATTAGTCTAATTGGGTCTAACCTATTTTGAATTGGTTGGTTCAATTGGTTTAAGTTTGAATTTCAAAGACTAGTTTGACTAGTCTTCTTTCCCTGTGCCATTTAACCCATGACTACTTAAAAATTTAGTCTAATTCTCTTGTGACTTATTTCCCATGCACAAAAAAGCTTTTGACTAGGTCTCCCATATTCCAAATGGATAAGGTTTGGTTGTTATTTGTTTTGATTTGAATGAGATTCAAACTTGGATAAAAAATAACCTCTACCTTATCCATGCGCCACCCTTCTCTTGTGCGACACTTTTGCTACACGAGAAAAGGTTTCTCGTGATTCCTTTTTATGCCAAAACAAGTTCACGCCCTGCCTTTCTCACATCCCTTGTGGATGGGATCAGATGGTTTGGAGGTTGAATTCAAAATGAGTTTGAATTTGGCCTAACAACCAACCCGATCCATCTCTCCACACGGTGTCTACATTTGAAAAGAAATCCCTTGAGGAGAAAAACCAGAGAAAGGCTAGCACAGGATTTCAAGATGCATTTGACCTAAGGTTTTGACCTAAGATTCAAGAATCCATTTCGTGAGCTATGAGTGTTGAAAGCCAACAAAATTTTGTGAAAAACCTCCTTTACCTCTCTACTACATCTACTAGTGACTCAGAGCATCTATGAAGTCCGTAAATAAGGATCGAAGGCATTCGATCATAACAATCCCTGAAAGACTCCGATGTTGAGCTAGCACTCGCGTTGGAGCTGATTAGGACCAGGAGCCTCATGTGGACGATCCATGGAGGCCATACACTTGTGTGGCTGCATCATGATCAGCAAACTTCTTGATGATGATTAGATCACAGTGATCAACTATTCATGAAAAGGTATTGTGTTCTGAATACGTAGATGTAGTAAATAGTTTACTATATAATTTTATTTTTAGATCTATTGATGTATGCATGCATATTATGTTTAGATCCTAATGTGTAGGGTTAAATAATCTGATATGGTCAGTAGATAATTAATTAGATTAATTATTTTTTTACTACTTCTTTATTATTTTCAAAAATTTTTTGAAAATAGTATAGCAAATCCTGCACTATTTTCTTCAAATAAGGCCAGCATTTCATGGCTACAACTAAGCTTTCTCTAAGAAAGAGCAAACCTTTTCAAAGGTTTCTAGGCCCTGTATGTGGATGGCTCTTCCAAATGCTTCTAGTAAAGGAGTTGGATAGATCTTGGTCAACCCAGAAGGGGTTCTTGCTGAGTATGCACTGTGTTTTGAGTTTCTTGCAATGAATAACAGAGTAGAATATGAAGCTCTGATAGTGGGGTTGAAGATAACAAAAGAACTAGAAGCAGATCGGCTCCAAGCTTACAGTGATTTATAATTGATAGTGGGATAGGTTAGTGGTGATTATGAGGCTTGGGAGGAAAATATGATAAAATACCTTGAGAAAGTAAAGAGCTTGATCTCAACATTTAATAGTTTTAATATCCAGTGGATCCCAAGGATGGAAAATGCTAGAGCTGACCTTCTATCCAAATTGGCCACACTTGCCTCCAATGAACTTCCGAAGGAAGTATGCTTTGAAGTATTGAAATGCTCAAGTTCGGAAGAGCTGCTAACTGCCATGCAAATTGATCATAAGCCCTGCTGGATTGATCCATTGACTGCTTATCTCAGAGGTGGAACTCTCCCTCATGACCCAAAGGAAGCTTAAAAGCTGAGGAACCAGGCCTCCTGATATATACTTTATGAAGATAAATTATATAAGAGATCATATTCTTTGCCGCTTTTTAGATGTCTTCGATCTTTCGAGGCCAATTTTATATTATGAGAAGTGCATGAAGAATCTGTGGAAACCATCTGGGTGCCAGATCCCTATCTCACCAGCTGCTTCGGTAAGGTTATTATTGGCCGACTATGCACCATGATTGCATCGAATATGTTAAAAAGTGCGACCGCAATCAAAGGAATACAAACATTCAAAGATAATCGGCCTCTGAGCTTACCCCACTAAGTGCCCTTTGGCCATTTGCATAATGAAGAATGGATACTTAGCCCCTTTCCGATGGCACCTGGATAATGAAAGTTTCTCTTAGATGCGATCGACTACTTCACCAAATGGATCGAGGCTGAATCCCTGGCAAAGATTATTGAAGCCAAAGTATAAAACTTTATCTAAAAGTTAATTGTTTGTAGATTTGGCCTACCCCAAACCCTTATTACAGATCATGGGTGATAATTTGCTGGGAGAAAGTTCGCTGAGTTCTGTGAAGATTTGAACATCTCCCATAACTTCACGTCAAAAGCTCATTTGTAAGTGAATGGTGAAGCAGAAGTGACTAATAGAACCTTACTGCAAGGCATCAAGATAAGGCTTAAAAGTGTTGGGAATTGTGTCCCAAAAGCCAATCGTTAGCCTATTAACAGTTGAGCTACTTTGTATATGTAATTAATCATTGATGAATAAAATACTCTAGCACATTTTTCATCACAAGTCTTCATCTTCTAACGAACTCCATTTTTATGATGAAGTCCTTAGGACTATTTAGTTTTGATAAAGAGAGGATTTATCGATTAGTCATTAATCAATTCATGATCAAATGATAGGCTGTTAAATAGGATGATAGCATCTATCGAGCATAGGTCGCTGTATGCCATATAGGTTGGTTGTCCTCTTAACCAAGAAGTATGGAGACACTAGTATGGTATACAGGTGAGATGTAGGGTACATCATCATTGAACGTGACCAACTCTAGAGCATTCTGCTGTCGAGGATGTCTTTGATGGGATAAAGATATAAGTGTCCTTTAGAACTGCGATCACCTCAGTGACTTGCAAGCAACTCACTGTGCTTTGGTATCGAACAAACTAAATTTTTAATTTAGTAATAGAAGGCTTCTAGGCACAGTCAAGTACTTACGAAGTTGGTGTATGATCAAGATGGAATTGACCACTCCAAGAGTTGGAAAAGAATGTATCACTATATTTTAATATAGCAAAACCTTGGCCAGGATAATCCATCAAATGGATTTGATATTTTGAAATACAATATGGACAATTTGATCAGAGTTGATAGTTGAACTCTGAGGTGTCCTACGAGCATTTTGGTTAAGAGGATGAATTATATGAAAACTATATCTGCATGGGTTATAAGGATGGTGTTCTACACATTCGACCTATCTGACTGTCGGATATCATTGCTAGATGGTCACTTTGATTGAAATAAAAATTTATTTTTATGCTACCAACTTAGGTTCGGACCTATGAGATTACACACATTAGAGCTCATGATCTGATTGGATGATTTATCAATGATTGAGAATCATTCTAGGGTTAAACGATCAATACGATTGATATTTAACCTAGTGCAAGTATTATAGGAGGATTGATTAGCAATTTGATTGCTAATTGGCTTAATTTGATTAAGCCAAAGAACTAAGATTAAGTTTAATTAAATATGATTTAATTATATTTAGTTTGGACTTGATTGGATTAAGTCCAATTGACTTATTGGATAAGTCAAGTGCAAGAAAAAACTAGTCCAAGTCTAACTAGGACTTAGGTCAACCCAATTTCCTAATTTGATTAGAAAATTAAATTAGAATTAAATATAATTTAATTTAATTTAATATAACCATTAATTGGATTAGAACCTAATTTAATTTGGTTGAGTTGGTTTTGGTTTAATTTGGTTTAAGAAACCACTTTGATCAAGTCATAGATAGAATCCTAGTAAAACTAGGATTCCTCCTTGTGCCACCTTAGTCCCAATGCCCCCATGACTATTTTTTTGGTATTTTTCATGAAAAATCCTTTTCTTCCTAATCTTCATGTATGCCCCCTCTCTCCCTCTTTTTCTCATATGGTAATTGGGAAGAAGACCAAGTCAAAGAAGGAGTTTGTTTTGATATTGGATTCTATGAGATAGAATCCTAACAAATCCAAACTATTTCCAAAAGGTGCTGCCCCCTCTCCTAATTAATTTCTCTCTTATTCCATGTGAGAAACCCCTTTTCTTGTGTGCCTTTCCTTGCTGGTACATGCCAAAAATTATGGAGGAGGTGCCCAAGAGTTGGGCGCCCCTTGACCTACCCTGTTTGACCTTTCCTTGTCTAGTATTTGACCTAGACAAGGACTCTTCTTTTCTTATATATTTTGAATGAATTTTAGCTTAAAATTTTCATGGGTTACAGACCTTTGAGAGGAATTTGAGGTGTGTGGAAATTAGGGAGAGAGAACCTCTGGGAATTGAGATTCAATAGACACAAAACTAGGTGTCCAGATGAGAGCAAAGAGAAGAAGAAGAGGGTCTTCTTCTAAGGTTGCTATGTTCATCTCTTCCCTTCCTTCTTCCTTGGATTTTCTAAGAGTGTCTCACATCTAAAACCTCTTCTCTTCCTTCTCTTTGGAAGAGTCCAATCTAGAAGAAAGGAGGCATCTAATCAACCGTTGAAGAAAGATCAGCATAATACTAGCATACTGTGCTGATTTCTAGCATCTGAATTTCTAATCGTGATCGTGGGCTCGTGTGGATGACTTCTAAAGGTCGGACGTATGTACGGCTTGCAACTTCATCCTCAAGTCTGGATCAGTGAGTTAGAATATCTAACTTGCTCAGATAATAGATCTGATTTATTATTTTTTTTCATATATGCATGAGATGTAGTGTAGACTAGGTTGATGTGATCAACCTTTTCTTCTTATTTATTTTTTATTTTAGATTTAAATATCATATAATAATCATATAATATGGTCTTAGATCTAAAAATTTTCTGATATTTAGAATTAATTAGATTAATTCTGAGTCTTTCACTGCTGATCTAGAAAAAATTTGAAGATCTAGTCCAAAAATCCTAAATCTGATTCCTTCAATTGGTATCAGAGCCAGGTTAATTATTATATGATTATTGATACATGCTTGGATTATTTTTAAATTAGATCTAATTAATACTCTAATATTTAAATCTAAAATTAAAATCTCAAATCATACGAACTGCTTTAGGATTGTCTTGCTGTAAGGTTTACCCCTTATGGTGCAAAGGTT
Organism: Cocos nucifera; assembly: GCA_006176705.1. NCBI lineage: Eukaryota > Viridiplantae > Streptophyta > Magnoliopsida > Arecales > Arecaceae > Cocos > Cocos nucifera. The sequence goes on from QRFJ01000420.1 coordinate 150,833, forward strand.
GTCCTAGTTCGTATGGATCTAATATTATTCATAAATTTATTAGATATGATATAATATTATTAATAATTTATTTAAAAAGATTTTAAAATTAAAAATAAAATTTTAGATTGCATGGACCGATCTTATAAGGTTGTCCTGCTGTAAGGTTTACCCCTTGCAGTGAAAAGGTTGTCCTAGTACGTGCTGATCTAAAATTTTGATCATAAAATTTTAAATTAGATCTAAAAAATTTTATGATCTGATTAAAAATATTTTAATCTAATTTTGATCATCATAAATATATTAGATTTGATCTAAGTTGACTTATGATTGATTGATGTTGAAATTGTTTCAATTACATGAACTTGTTTAGATTAGATCTAAAGTAGTTTCATGCTCTTCTTACTTGCATATTGATTATGAATCAAACATGCAACTTGATTAGTAGAATCATGTTGTAAAAATATTTTACAAACATAAAAATTATTTTTGAAAAGTTGAACCCCAATCCTTAGTCCAAAACTTAATTAAGAATTAAGAAGTTATTTGATTGGGATCTAGGATTGAAAACTGAAGATCATAAGACACGAATCATAACACATTGGGTTAAAAGAGTTAGTAGGGATTAGGTCCATTAATTGGGTTAGACCTAGGGTTAGATTAAAGAATGAACTTAATTAGAGAATTGACTAAATCTAATCAATTATTGTCTTAGATTAGGTTAAAGATTCTCTAGATCAATTACAATAGTTATAGTTGGTCAAGTCCATATCTTCAACGAGACCTAAGATGACTTGATTCTTGACTATGCGGTATAGCATGAACTGTTAGGTTGATCTAATTGAAACTAATTAAACCAATTGGTGTCTAAGATAAACCAGACAAGTGGTCTTTAATTGGCAGCCTGCTTACTTGATGATTTCTGATGGTGTCTAAGGCAAGCTTTGGTAGACCCTCCCACTAATCGAACTTACCTAGCCTCTTGGTGAAATTATGTTTTGATCAGATCACTTGACTATTCGACCTGACCCATGTCAGCTAGGTAAATCAATTTAACTGATTTAGGTGCTCCTAGACCAGCCTATTAATGATCTTCCTTAAGCTGATTTGGTGAAGTTAGTGGAAGGATCATGACAAGCTGGTTTATCTAACCTTCCCTCATCTTTAAATTAAATCTTCTAAAATTATTAGGTTCCTAAAATGAAATAGTTATATAATAACTGGATCATAGCCTCTCATTAAAGTGGATGATAATGGGTCCATCAGTTAGATAATCATTGGAGACCCAAAGGCCTGGTGCTTATTGATTGATGGAATTATCATTCATTATATGATCTCTTGGATACATCTTTCTAAATGATGGTCAAGTGCGCCAACCAAAGTTGGGCCTGATCATTCATTGGTTGGATGGGCCAAGTATGGTTATGTTAATGGTTGGACCTAACTGGACCCTTTTCTAAGAAGGTCAAAGCCAACTGATCAGGAGCTAGGGCAAAATTTAATTACTAAAAGTTGTTTGAAGAAATAATTTGTTATGAATCTATCTTTAGATGTACATGGGTTAGCCAACCAAAGTTGGACTCGTGTGCAGTTTATGTGGATTCTAGTACCCACTAAAGAATTAGGATAATTTCTCGAATTGGAGGTAGAGGCTACCAATTCGAATAAAATAGTGGGAGAAATTTTTGATTAAAAGTCTAAATCTTTAGATTTACTGAATCAATTACTAATTAGGTTATGATTTTTCTTTGTGCAGATATGGCCACTTTTCTATTGCTCCGATCATTGTTGGATAATGATAAGTTGGTGGAATCTAACTTCCATAGCTGATACTGAAAGTTAAAGATTGTCCTGGAGCATGAACGCATCCTACATGTGATAATGGATGATGCACCTGAGGAGCCAGCTGCAAATGCATGTGGAACTATCAGAGATACTTATTAGAAGTAGCTTAGTGACTGAACCATGGTGTGCTGCATTATGCTGGCTATGATGAGCGATGAGTTCAATCATAAATTTGAGACGACTTAGCCAAAGAACATACTTCAAGTGTTGAAGGATTCCTTTGGCACATCCGATCACGTGGAGAGCCACAAGACTAGTTATGCCATCTTCAATACCAAAATGTGGGATGGAGCCTTTGTCACTGACCATGTACTGTACATGATCGAGCTGATAGAGCGCTTGAGCAAGCTCAGCTTTTCCTTTACACAAATAGCTTGAAAAAGATGTAATACTGAACTCGCTACCCAAGTCTTATCTCCCATTCCTTACATATTGTAGAATGTCAAAGTCTGAAGTTGACTACCATGGGTTACTGGGGTTATTTCAGAACTTTGAGAAGGATCACCAACTCCACAAGAAGTCGATGAACTTAGTGGGAGGTTCATCTTCTCGTTCTCGGTCCTTTGAAAAAGGGAAGAAGAACAAGAAGAAGAAAGCTAAGAAGATGCAAGTTCAGGCTATGACATCTGTGCAAGGCCAGACCAGGAAAATCAAGCCTGATAAGAGTCAAGCTGAATGCTTCTTTTGCAAGAAGCGGAGGCACTGGAAGAGGAACTATCCTCTATACATTCCTCCCTGGATCCAAATAGATAGAGAAAGAAGTAAGCTATTGTTGGGCAAGGTATTTATATGATAACTTCTTACAATTTCTCTTTTTATGATATTACTGACTGGGTATTGGATACCGAAAGCCCTTATCATATTTGTAATTCATTGCAGAAGTTGTAGGTCAGTAGAAGATTCAAGCAAGATGAAAAATTTTTGAACATTGGAGATGGAAGACCAGTTCTAGTTCTAGCTTTAGAAATTTTGAAACTTATATTTGAATCTCATACCGTTGTTCTTAGTGATTGTTATTTCTATCCTCGTTTCTTTTTAAATATCATTTTTGTTGGCCTTTTGGCCATGAACAATTATAAAATTTTAATAAAAAAATGAGTTTATAATGTCATTATGAATGGTGTTACTGCTTTTTGTGGATAATTGAACAATGATGTATATATGTTATCACAACCTGTTAATGTAGTCTTTTCAACTGCCAAATATCCTAGACTAGATAATATGACAGATATTTACTTATGGCACTGTAGACTAGGTCATATAAATAAGAATAGGATAAGTAGGTTGGCCCAAGAGAATATCCTCGAACTTAGTGATTGTGAATTACTTCTAACTTGTGAATCCTATCTTCTTAGTAAAATGACCAAGTCATCTTTTACTGGAAAAGGTGAGAGAGCCACTAAGCTCTTAGATCTAGTACATACTAATGTATGTAGACCAATGAGCACAAGTGCCAGAGGTGGATATGTCTACTTCATCACTTTTACAGATGATCTATCTACATATGGATATGTCTATCTGATGAAACATAAATTAGATTCTTTTAAAATGTTCAAATAATTTCAAAGTGAAGTAGAAAAATAAACTAGAAAGAGTATTAAAACTCTTCGGTCTGATCAAGGAGGGGAATACCTTTCTGGTGAGTTTCTCACATATCTAGGAGAGAATGAAATTCTCTTCCAATGGACTCCTCCAAGAACACCACACTATAATGGTGTATCTGAAAGGTGGAGTCGAACTCTGTTAGACACGGTCTGATCCATGATGGGTTTTGCCAGCTTGTCAATATCCCTCTAGGGATATGCATTCGAATTGGCTTGCTATCTTTTAAATAGGATTTCAAGTAAATTTATGGTTAAAATGTTATATGAGATAGGGACAGGACGTAAGCCAGCACTTTCATACCTCAGGGTCTGGGGGTACCCGATTTGTATCAAACGGTTAATTACATATAAAGTTAGACCTAGGTTTGACAAGTGCGTATTTATAGGATATCTAAAAAAGACCAAAGAATATTATTTCTATCATGCTGATGAACAAAAGATGTTCGTCAGCCTTATGGCAACCTTTCTGAAAAAGGAGCTTCTTAGTGTAGGAACTGTTGCCTCTAAGGTTAAACTTGATGAAGTTCAATAGGTAGAAAGTTCGACACAAAATGATGAACCTGAGTCAGACTTGATCAGATCAGATTCGAAGCCTAGTAAACCCACACCATTAAGGTGATCCGATAGAGTACCGCACCATCCAAATAGATACTATGGGTTCTTGGTCTAGGATGGTGATCCCATTGAACTCGATGAGAATGATGAGGATCTAATCACTTAGATGGATGCTATATAGAGATCCAACTCTGAGAAATGACTAGAAGCCATGAGATCCAAAATGGATTCCATGAAGCTTAACAATGTATGGACATTAGTTGACCAACCTGAAGGGGTTAAATCCATCGGGTGTAAATGAGTATTCAAAAGAAAAAGAGGCGCAGATGGAAAGATGGAGAGCTATAGAGCCCATCTGGTTGCCGAAAGATATTATCAAAGTTATGGTATTGACTATGATGAGACATTCTCCCTAGTGGCAATGCTCAAATCCATTTGGATAATGCTTGCAATAGCTGCCCACCTAGAGTATAAGATCTGATAGTTAGATGTGAAAATAGCTTTCCTAAATGGAGAGCTGATCGAAGAGGTGTATATGATACAACCTGAGGGGTTTACATCCATAGATGAGTCCAAGATGTGCAAGCTTCAGAGATTCATTTATTGATTTAAGTAAGCATCTTAGAGTTAAAACATGCATTTTGATAAAGTGATCAAAATGTATGGCTTTATTAAGAATGGAGAAAAACCTTGCATTTACAAATGGGCAAATGATCCAGTAGTGGTATTCCTGATTTTGTATGTAGATGACATTCTCTTAATCAAAAAAGACATCTCCATACCATAAGGAATAAAAATCTGGTTGTCATCATAGTTCTCCATGAAGGACTTGGGTGAAGCATCTTACATCCTAGGGATGAAAATCTATAGGGATAGATCTAAAAGAATGCTTGGTATATCCCAGTCCACGTACATAGAAACTATGCTGAAGAGGTTCAACATGGAGAATTCCAAAAAGGGCAATCTCCTGACAGGTCAAGGAATTCCACTCTCTAAGAAGGATTGTCCAACAACTCTGAAAGAGAGAGAGCGTATGAGTAGAATTCCATATGCTTCGATGGTGGGGTCTATCATGTATGCAATGACATGTACGAGATCAAACGTGGTATACTCACTAGGAGTAGTGAGTAGATATCAGTTTGATCTTGGAGAAAATTGCTGGAAGGTGGTTAAAATCATCCTTAAGTATTTGAGAAACACTAAGGATCAAGGGTTGGTTTATGGTGAGTCAGATCTAAAACTGGTGGGATTTACAAACTTCAGCTTTCAATCAGACCATGATGATTGCAAAAGTGTGTCGAGATATATCTTTACTCTAAACGGTGGAGTCATCTACTGAAAAAGTTTCAAGCAGCATATAGTGGCAGACTCTGTTTGTGAAGTAGAGTATATGGCAGCATCAGATACAGCAAAGAAAGCTATATGGCTGAGAAAGTTCATCACCAAGCTCGGAGTAGCATCCTCCATTGATAGTCCAGTGCTGCTCTACTATGATAGCACCAGCGCCATAGCTCAAGCAAAGAAACTGAAGGCACACCAACGAATAAAGCACATTCTGCGCTGCTTCATCTACTCCGTAAGATCGTGGATCGTAGTGTCATTAACCTTCAGAAGATCGATGGAAAGAAGAACCTAGTTGACCCCTTCACTAAAGCCCTGGCAATCAAGGAGTTCGATAATCATAAATCAAAGATGGGTATTAGATACTGTGCCGAGTGGCTTTAGGACAAGTGGGAGTTGTTAAAAATTGTGTCTCAAAAGCCAATCGTTAGTCTGTTAACGGTTGTGCTACTTTGTATATGTAATTGATCATTAATAAATAAAATACTTTAGCATGTTTTTTATCATAAGCCTTTATTTTCTAATGAACTCCATTTTTGTGATGAAGTCCTTAGGACTATTTAGTTTCGATAAAGAGAGGATTTATCAATTAGTCCTTAAATCAGTTCACGACCAAATGATAGGCTGTTAAATAGGATGACAACATCTATCGAGCATAGGTCACTGAATACCATATAGCTTGGTTGTCCTCTTAACCAAAAAGTGTGGAGATACTGGTATGGCATATAGGTGAGATGTATGGGTATATCATCATTGAATGTGACCAACTTCAGAGCATTTTGCTGTCGAGGATGTCACTAATGGGATATAGGTATAAGTGTCCCTTAAGCCTGAGATCACCTTAGTGACTTGCAAGCAACTCACTGTGCTTTGATACCGAACTAACTGAATTTTTAATTCAATAATGGAAGGCTTCTGGGCATAGTCAAGTACATGCGAAGTCGGTGTGTGATCAAGATAGAATTAACCACTCCAAGAGTTAGAGAAGAATGTATCACTATATTTCAATATAGCAAAACCTTGACCAGGATAATCCATCAGATAGACTTGATATTTTGAAATATAATATGAATAATCTGATCAAAGTTGATAGTTGAACTCTAAGATGTCCTATGAGCATTTTGGTCAAGGGGATGAATTATATGGAAACTATATCCGCATGGGTTCTAAGGATGGTGTTCTACACATTCGACCTATCCGACTATCGGGTATCATTACTAGATGGTCACTTTGATTGATATAAAAATTTATTTCTATGCTACTGACTTAGGTTCGGACCTATGAGGTCATACATATTAGAGCTCATGATATGATTGAATGGTTGATCAACGATTGAGAATCATTCTAGGGTTCAATGATCAATATGATTGATGTTTAACCTAGTGCAAGTGTTGCAAGATGATTGATTAGCAATTTGATTGCTAATTAGCTTAATTTGATTAAGAAAAAGGGCTGAGATTAAGTCTAATTAAATATAATTTAATTAGATTTGGTTTGGACTCGATTGGATCAAGTCTAATTGACTTATTGGATAAGTCAAGTGCAAGGAAAAACTAGTCCTAGTCTAACTAGGACTTAGGTCAACACAATTTTTTAATTTGATTAGAAAATTAAATTAGAATTAAATTTGATTTAATCTAATTTTGAACCATTAATTGGGTTATAACCTAATTTAATTTGGTTTAGTTCGTTTTGGTTTAATTTGCTTTAAGAGACCACTTTGATCAAGTCATAGATAGAATCCTAGTAAGACTAGGATTCCTCCTTGCGCCATCTTAGTCCCAACACCCCTATGCCTATTTTTTTGGTATTTTTCATGAAAAATCCTTTTCTTCCTGATCGTCATGTATGCACCCTCTCTCCCTCTCTTGCTCATATGGTAATTGGGTAGAAGACTAAGTCAAAGAAGGAGTTTGTTTTGATATTGGATTCTATGAGATAGAATCCTAACAAATCCAAACTCTTCCCAAAAGGTGCCGCCCCCTCTCCCAATTAATTTCTCTCTTATTCCATGTGAGAAATCCCTTTTCTTGTGTGCCTTTCCTTGCTGGTACATGCCAAAAATTATGGAGGAGGTGCCCAAGAGTTGGGCACCCCTTGACTTGCCCTGTTTGACCTTTCCTTGTCTAGTATTTGACCTAGACAAGGACTCTTCTTTTCCTATATATTTTGAACGAATTTTGGCTTGAAAATTTTGTGGGTTATAGTCCTTTGAGATGGATTTGAGGTGTGTGAAAATCAGGGAGAGAGAACCTCTGGGCATTGAATTCAATAGACACAAAACTAGGTGTCTAGGTGAGAGCAAAGAGAAGAAGAAAAGGTCATCTTCTAGGGTTGCTGTGTTCATCTCTTCCCTTCCTTATTCCTTGGGTTTTTTGAGAGTGTCTCACATCTGAAACCTCTTTTCCTCCTTCTCCTCTTTGGAACAGTCCAATCTAGAAGAATGGAGGCATCTGATCAACCATTGAAGAAAGATCAGCATAGTACTAGCATACTGTGCTAATTTTCAGCATCTAGATTTTTTATCGTGATCGTGGGCTCGTATGGACGACTCCTAGAGGTGGGACATATGTACGGCTTGCAACTTCATCCTCAAGCCTGGATCATCGAGTTAGAATATCTAACTCGCTCAGGTAATAGATCTGATCTATTATTTTTTTCATACATGCATGAGATGTAGTGTAGATCTAGGTTGATGTGATCAACCTTTCCTTCTTGTTTATTTTTGATTTTAGATTTAAATGCCATACAATAATCATATAATATGGTCTTAGATCTAAGGATTATCTAATATTTAGAATTAATTAGATTAATTTTGAGTCTTTCGCTGTTGATCTAGAAAAGTTTCAAGATCTAGCCCTGAAACCGTAGATCTAGTTCCTTTAGAAAAAGCGAGGACTTGGGCGAACGAGCTTTACCATGTCCTATGGGCATATTGAACTATCCAAAAGCTACCAACTAGAGAAATATCGTTCGCTCTAGCTTTCATAATGGAAGCAGTCATCCCGATAGAGCTCAAAATGTCGTTGGCACAAGTTGTAGCCTTCAGCGTGCAATGCAATTCGCAAAACCTCAGAGCAAACATCAATCTACTGAAGGAAAAATGAGAAGAAGTCCAAGTTTGGATGGCTGCTTATAGATGAAGAGTGGCCTGCTACTATAACTCCATACTCAAAGACAAAATATTCAAAGTGGAGGACTGGGTACTTCGATGAGCAACCGTTTCATAACCTCAAAACTAAGGAAAGCTTGTCCCAAACTGAAAAAAACCTTGTGAAGTCAAAGAGGTCATCCGGCCTGAAACTTATTACTTGAAGGAGCTCAAAGGTACCGATCTTCCATGCCCATGGAGCTCGAAGAACTTACACATGTACTATCGATAATCTCATTTTAATAAAATCTCCTTATTTTAATATCTTTTATCTTGGTGCAAAACTGTGATGACAGGAAATAGCATCTCGAACTTTGTCATTAGATGAAGTTAGCCCTATTAGGAATAGATGGAGAACCTCATCCTAACATTTAGCTAAAGCAAAGACCTTGGTTACTTAAGCCAGGATGCGGGGAGAGGCCCTTTTGTGCCTCTATAGCCCTATTAGAAATAGGAGGGGAACCTCATCTTAACATTGAGCTAAAGCGAAGATCTTGATTACTTAAACCGAGATGCAGGGAGAGGCCCTTTCAATAGCCTTTTTGTGCCCCTATAGCCCTATTAGGAATAGGAGGAAAACCTCATCCTAACATTAAGCTAAAGTGAAGACCTCGATTACTTAAGCTGGGATGCGGGGAGAGGCCCTTTCAATGGCCCTTTTGTGCCCCTATAGCCCTATTAGAAACAAGAGGGGAACCTCATCCTAACATTGAGCTACTGTGAAGACCTCGATTACTTAAGCTAGGATATGAGAAGAGGCCCTTTCAATGATCCTTTTGTGCCCTTATAGCTCTATTAGAAATAGGAGAAAAACCTCATCCTAATATTGAGCTAAAGCAAAGACCTCGATTACTTAAGCCGAGATGCAGGGAGAGGCCTTTTCAACGACCCATTTGTATCCCAATAGCCCTATTAGGAACAGAAGGGGAACCTCATCCTAACATTGAACAAAAGCGAAGACCTCGATTACTTAAGCTAGGATGTGGGGAGAGATCCTTTGAATGGCCCTTTTGCACCCCTACAGTCTCACTGGGAACAAGAGGAGAACCTCATCCTAGCAAAAGCAAAGAATGCCCCGATGACCTTATCCTAACATGAGTAAAAATCCCTAGTTGCTTAAAATGGAGGGACAATACTATTCAACGCTCATCTTGCTAAAAGGAAAGGCAAAGAGAATACAAGAATTGATAAACATCTAATCCACACAAGAGAACAATAGAAGAAAGTATCGTTTCATTAAAGTTAAGGATAGTTACAAAATGAGGATCTATAAGATCAAGTACAAAATAGAAGGATGGGCAAAATTCTAAGGATCGGATTCCTCAGACTTCGGACTACTAGCCAGTACTAAGGATTCCTTCAGAACGATGATCTCTTCTTCAAGCTCTTTTCTCCTTATCAAGTTATCACAAAACATCCGATCAACCGGTTGGTAGTTCTCCTCTGACTTCCGCAGCCTCTTTCTTAGAACCTCTGATTTGGCTTCTGCATCCTTAACGGCTTGCTGCTCGTAAGCCAGTTGGATCTTTAGCTGCTGAACCTTGGCCTTCTCCTGCCCGATGGATTCAGAGAGTTCGCCCATGATCCTCCTCAAGGTTGCAACCTGCTCTGACTCCCTGCTCGATCTAGAATAATAGCTATCAATGAGCTGCTTCTGGAGCCGGACCACCTAACTCTCAGTAGCATGAAGCATCTACTCAATTTTGGATATTCTTTCACTCTAACCCAATCGATAAGTATCGTAAGTGAGCTCGGCATTGTGCAACTGCTTCTAGAGCATGAAAAATTTCTTTGACCAATCCCACTCGTAGTGTGCTTTGTTAGAGGACCATGATAAACTCCCTTCTAATAATCGAATCTTCTCCTTGGTTGCTTTAATTCCAACCTCGACGGTGCTGACCTTCACCGTTAATATCCAAGACTTGTCACTAGCATTTTTCTTGAGTTTGACTAGCTCCTTCTCAAAAACACCCTTCCTAAGGGCAAGACTTGTAGAATCTCGCATATGTAGCTTGCAAAGGCGAGTGAACTTGATTGTTGCTTCCGAAGCATTCTTCCTAAATATCTAAAGTTCATCTTCAGTTTTCTTTAATTTTTTTTTAGCTGATGAACTTCTTTCCTCAAATGTTTAAGGTGAGCCTTCAAAGGGATGTCCTGAGGCAGTGGATCGGCATTAACGAGGGACTGCATCCAATCCACGAAAAATATTTAAAAGCACTCGAAGGTATTGATAACAAAAATTTACTTTCATTAATTAAAGTTCTTCGAGTACAGGGTAAAGTAAAAAAAGAAAGAAAAAAAGAAAAAAATACAACTATCAAGAACCCCCAACTTGGGAGGAGAAATAGGAGAGGAGCTTGGCACTCTAGCAATAGTCACGGACCCGAGAGCTAGTTCAGCTGATTTGGAAGGAGGAGCAGTAGGGAAGCCTGGTTCTTCAGGGACAACCTCGAGCTCCAGCATGGGTTCGAGTGCCTCGACAGCAGGCTCGGAGGGCTTAAGGGTTGCTTCGACAGGACAAGGGTCAGCCACAATAGCTGATGGTCCAGTCTCTTCATTGGAGACGTCTCCATAAAGGAAACCGAGATCAAGTTTGGAGAACTTCCCAGCCACTCGGTCCGCACAAAGCTTGTACCCCTTTTGAAAAGCCTCCTGGCTGAAGGCAATGTTCAGATCCATCATTTCAAATGAAATCTTGAACTCTTCTACCGCTTGGACCTTTGCCTCGGAGATCTGTCTTGAGGTTTCATCCTTTAGCTCGACAATCCTGACCTCGGCTTTTTTCCTCCTCTCCTCCTCCAAAGCCAAAGTAGCCTGCGACCCCACTAGAACAAGCTCTCTCTTTCGGAGTGCCTCCTGAAGGACCCCAACCTCGGCCATCTTCTCCTCCAAGAGACGGTCAGCTTCAGCAGTCCTCTCTCAAAAGTGGTCAACTTCAGCCTGGAGGTTCTCCTAAACCCTTAATGACTCTAACTTCAAATGATTCATCTTTTTTATGTATGCTAGCAATTGGTGATCTGACTGCAAGGAGCAAATAGAGTTATACAGACATTAGAGAGGAAAAGAAAGAAGAGATGTAGCATGGCGATTACTTGAAGGAAGGTACCAATGGAGTCCCAAGTGATTTGGGCATCATCGAGGTCAACCATCTGATCTACGACCTCGGATAAGGCAAACTTATTGACCAACTCTCTTAGTGTCCAGGATGCTGAAGGGGCCCTCTTCTAAGTTGTCGTTATCATTGGATCGACTAGGATGAGCCTTGTGTTGCACCTTTGCAACGGCCGATTTTTTCTTCTTTTTCTTCTTCTCTCCCCCTTTTCTCTTGATAGGATAATCTTCGGCAGGAAAACTTCCGGACGCAGGAAGCACCAAACCCCCAGTGACATCAATCCTAGCAACAGGGGAAACCTCGGTAGGGCGAGGGATTTCGATGCTTTCGGCAGCTTCGAAAGTGGCAGCAGCACCGGAAGGAGCCGTGGAGCTCATGGCAGTAATCTTCACCCTCTTCAAACTCTCTCTCGATACTTTCTCTTTCCTTTTTTGGGCATGAAGTCCATTGGCAAGTCTGTCAATGGCTCGAGCATCCATCTCTGCAACAAATAAGAGATCATAATCAGCAACATCCACATACATACAAAATTCTATGAAAATTTAAAGCTTGTAGAAAAGTACCAGTCGGATTGAGGAGACTCAAACCCGTGTTGAACAGAGTTTGATCCTTCAAGAGTTTGGGTAGAAGGGGAGCCTGGTAATTCTTAAGTTTTTTAATAGAGTCAAGATCATCCCTATCTAAACTAAGAGCTTGGTGGATTGACTCTCTAAGAAGACCCTAAGGAGGAAGCCCTAGCATTAAAGTTCAGCAAGATATAAAAAAGAAATCTCTTTTTCTAGTTGTGGATAGAAGAAGGGGCTCCTTTCAATAACCCCTTCTTGTCGAACTAGGAAGAAAAGTACCATCAGTCCTTCGCGGAAGGATGGTGCTTGAAGGTGTAGTAATTTCTAAAGAGAAAGATGGTTGGACGAACTTCGGCAAGATGGCAGAGAGAGAGGAATCCAATCAAAAATCTAAAGAAGTTCGGTACTGTGGAGGCAAGAAAAATATTCAACAAGCAGAAAAGACTAAATACAAAAGACGGGAGAGGAAGCCTTAGTCCAGCACGAAGGGTTTTCAGGTACAGACAAAATTGGCTGGGTGGGGAAGAGCAAGCCTGGTCGCTGAGTCCAGGAAGTTCTAGTTCATACTCGGGAGGGACCCCATACCGGATCCTAATTAGAGAAAGGTCATCTAAAGATAGAGAGCAAGAAATTATGCTAGGTATAAAGGTCAAATGGGATACACTTCTAAGTTTGGACTCCTCATCGGAGTTGGGGTTTCGAGAGGTCGGATCGGACGGACTCCAAGAACTAGATGACTGAGCAATTTTAGAAGATATTTGGATCGAACTCAAATGTAGAAGAACCTCAAAAATTGAAGAAAATAAAATACAAAACTACTATGGAGAAATCGAAAGAACGAGATGCAAAAGATGCAGAAATAATCAAGAGAAAGATTTCAAAGCTAACCTAGTTAGGACTGGAAGATCAATGAGATGATTGGCATGGTAGGAAACGAATGGAAAAAATTTTGACAAGTGAAGAAATTGGAAGAAGGAATTGGAGTGCTCCTAGGCAGAAGAAAAAAAATAGTGGAAGGAAAGAGAAGAGTGTAAGGAAGAATGAGTCCTCAGGAGAAAGTGCCAGATCTAAATATCCCATGGAGTTTGAAGCGGTTATGATGGAAAGGCTCCTCCAGCCAGTCTCTAAATGATGCGTGTCCCACTCGTTGCGACAGGCGATTGACGGTCAATAGAACCATAACTACACCACACTTGGGGCAGCATCTCAATGAAAGTTTTGAAATTTGTCTTTTTGGATCACTTCGCATTTAAGTAGGCTTCGGTGCCAATGAAATAAACGTCAAAGTTTTCCATCCTGCTAGCGCTAAATTCTAATCGAAACTTCAATAGTCGCCTATTCTATACTTCCTTTCCTCGAATTTTGAACTCGAGAGTAGGATGACTATTTTGGGGATAAACCCCGCTCCTACCGAACTTCAGAACGGTGCCTGCTCGAGAAGGATTCTCGATTGCGAAAGAGCTTCAACCATGGCTTTGCTTGTCCCTAAGTTGACCGACCTTCAGTATGCCTGTCGATCTTTTGGACTGCTTAGATAGACTTCTCCTCCAGACGAACTTCTTCTAAACTTCTCCTTTAGTTGAACTTCTTCTGAACTTCTCCTCCAGATGGACTTCTCCTCCAGACGAACTTCCTCCAGACTTCTCCTCTAGACAAAATTCCTTTGGACTTCTTCTTTAGTCGAACTTCCTCCGGACTTCTCCTCCAAATGAACTTTCTCCAAACTTCTCCTCCAGATGGACTTCTCCTCCAGACGAACTTCCTCCAAACTTCTCCTCTAGACAGACTTCTCCTCCAGATGAACTTCCTCTGGACTTCTTCTTCAATCAAACTTCCTCCAAACTTCTCCTCTAGATGAACTTCCTTTGGACTTCTTCTCCAGACGAACTTCCTCCAGACTTCTCCTCTAGATGGACTTCTCCTTCAGATGAACTTCCTTCGGACTTCTCCTCCAGATGAACATCCTTTGAACTTCTCCTTCAGACGAACTTCTCCTTCAGTCGAATTTCCTTCATACTTCTTCTTTAGATGAACTATCTCTCTCTCCAAACAGATTTCTCCATCAGTCGAACTCCCTCTGAATTCCTTCCAGTCATTTGAAGGGCTTCTCCCAGTCGAACCTTTCTCGCTACTGATAGCGGTTCAGTCCGAACTTCGATAATTAAATCTTAACCACCTGCATGTCACGATAATGAATGAGTCGCAACAACAGACACTACTCTCTGTAACAAACTCTACGTGGCCTGAATGGCCCACTACTCAGTAGTTATGGCTGTCATCATTAGTTTGTTATAGGCTCCGTCTATAAAAGAGATCCTCCAAATATGTTTTCTCTAAGCTCTCTCCTCCGTCTCAAAACTCTACTACGTTTTCTACTGAGCACTCCATTTTTGTTGGTTGGAAGAGCTGACTTGATAGCTGGAGGGTCCTGCCGGAGCCACCCCTCCTCCAATTTGGACTTCTTTTGTAGGTCCCGATGGCGACCTCAACTTCTCTAGCTCCGGCCGATTCCGACGTCAACCAGATTTTGCACCAGTAAAGAATAAAGATGGAGAATTGGTCAAAGAAAAGCTCTAAAATTTTATGTTCTTCACTTAACCACTATTTGGAATGAAATTAATCATTCGTTGAAGTATTTCCAAAATCTCTAACTAGGTATCAACTGACTTTAAGATAATCTAAAGAAACTTTCATATCCTATCAAGTCAGTACATATTTCTAATTTTTTTTCTTTTTACTCGAGGATGAGTAAAACTCAAGTTGGAAGGTGTGATAACTATCATAAATTTATAAATAAAAATATTAAAATATATATTAATTTAATAATTATTTTAAAAAATTGATACTTTATTAGTATTTTGTAGAAAAGAAGCCCACCGATGCGAAGAGCTCAATTTTCTAATTCAAATGAATCAAATTTGACAAAAATTAAAGCTATATTGGAATTTAATCAAAGGTTGGAAGTTCAAATGAAGAAAAAAAATTTTTTGGTTGGTTCAAACCGAACCAGCTTAGAAAAGAATTGGCCCAGACCATCGACCATAACCAATCTGCGCATGGCCCGACCCAGTCGCTGACATTAGCCCGATGTCAAAATCATCATGGCGTATAAGGCTAGTCCCTATAGCGATGGACCGAGTCTTGTTGCGGTCCACAGGGGCTTCATCAGGTAGAGAAGCGCTATGCGCTATCGAATGGCGGAAAATCATCCTGATCGACATCCAACGATCAAGAATGTGGGTGATTTTGATTTAAATTCTTCTCAAGCTTCATCATGCACTGATAGATGGTTGTCAGCTCTCCCGATCGACATCCAATGATAGGCATGAGTCCGACTTGATTCAGGATTTCCCAGGTGCTTTTTATACGATCTGATGGTGGAAAAAGGCATGATCAAGAGATCCTATGGCCTAAAATTGATCAGACAACTAGGCGATGGGTTTTTGATGAGTTTTAAGTCGTTCGATCATAGATCGATGGCCAGAAAGCTTCAAATTATTTAATATCGATCCAAAATTCAATTGGACTTCGAGTAGGACTCAAAAAAAAATCCCAAATCTCTTCTATTTAAACCTCTATTACGCCAGAGACCAGGACAAATCCCCCTATGGGGGAAATCAGCCATACCTCTTACTCTCTCTCTTCCTTCTCTCTTTCTCTTTTTCTTTTTTTATTTCTCCTTCTTTCTTTCTCCTTTCTTCTTCTTCCATCCTTCATCGAGGAGCTTTGAAGATGCCGGTAGTGAGTAAATTTCATACCATGTGCAGCTAAAGATCAGAATTCTGGGATGTAGATGAAGTCTTCGAGCATGGATTATATTTTTTTTAATTTTCATAATTTTTTATGTAATGAATAAATTATTCTTCTGATCAATCTTAAATATTATCCTCCATGCATGAGATCTTGTATTAACACGCTCATTATTGATTGATATCTAAATAGGCTATATTTATAGAGATGGACTGTGATCGGGAGATACAATCCATGCTGGATTTAATGGTTTATATTAGGAAGAATCATTAAAAGGCCATGTTATTAATTTTTAAGAATTAAAGTATTGAATAGCTTATGATTCCATTGAGATGGATCATGATCGAGAGATACGATTCATGCCTAAAGAAAGTAGGTTATAGTTATTACTAAATTCTTACAAATAATAAATTCTTGCATTAAAAAGAATTACCACAATCATGCTAGAGATGTAATCAAAATTCTAGAATACTTTTAATTAATTCTAAAATTTTAATTAATAAAATAGTTGCATTCTTTTAATTTGCTAAATTATAATTAATTTTTTTAATTTACTTATTTAAATTTTTGCTTTAGAGATTAATTTAAAATTTTATTTTTTTAATTAAATTAAATGCAACTCAGCCTTCAATCTTCGAGAAAATCGACACCCGACTCTATTGAAAAATATGTTCCAAAATCAATCGTCAGCCTATTGATGGTTGAGCTACATTATATTTATAATTAATTCATTAATAAATAAAATATATTTTTGATATTTTTCATCATAAAAGTATTCATCTTCTAACAAATTTTATTATTGTGATGAAGTTCTTAGGACTATTTAGCTTCGATAAAGAGAGAATTTATCGATTAGTCCTTAAATCTGTTCATGATCAAATGATAAGCTTTTAATTAGGATGACAGCATCTATCGAACATAGATCGCTATATGCCATATAAGTTGATAAGAAATGTAGATATACAGGCATGGCATACAGATGAGATGTATGGGTACATCATCATTGAACATGACCAACTCTAGAGCATTCTGCTGTCAAGAATGTCTCTGATGGGATATAGGTATAAGTGTCCCTTGGACTTGAGATCACCTCAATGGCTTGCAAGCAACTCACTGTGCTTTGGTACTGGACTAACTAAATTTCTAATTCAGTAATGGAAGGCTTTTGGGCACAGTCAAATACTTGCAAAGTTAGAGTGTGATCAAGATGGAATTGAACATTTCAAGAGTTGAAGAATAATGTATCACTGTATTTCAATATAGCAAAACCTTGGCCAGGATAATCCATTAAATGGATTCGGTATTTTGAAATATAATGTGGACAACCTAATCAAAGTTGATAGTTGAACTTTGAGGTATCCTACGAGTATTTCGATCAAGAAAATGAATTATATGGAAACTATATCCGCATGGGTTCAAAGGATGATATTCTACACATTCGACCTATCCAACCGTCGGGTACCATTGCTAGATGGTTACTTTGATTAGTATAGAAATATGTTCCTATGTTATCAGCTTAGGTTCGGATCTATGAGGTCACACACATTAGAGCTCATGATTCGATCAGATGGTTGATCAACGATTAAGAATCATTCTAGGGTTAAACAATCAATACGATTGATGTTTAACCTAGTGCAAGCATTATAGGAGGATCGATTAGCAATTCGATTCCTAATTAACTTAATTTAATTAAACCAAGGGACTGAGATTAAGTCTAATTAAATATAATTTAATTAGATTTAGTTTGATTAAACCAAAAGGCTAAGATTAAGTCAAAAAATTTTGACTAAAATTTTTATGGTATACAGACCTTTGAGAGAGCTTTGAGGTGTTCAAAACTTAGAGAAAGAGAGTCTTTGGGCATTGGGGTTCTATAGACACCAAACTAGGTGTCTAGGTTAGAGCAAAGAGAAGAAGAAGAGGATCTTCTTCTAGGATTGCTGTGTTCATCATCTTTCTTCCTTCTTCCTTAGATTTTTTGAGAGAATCTCAAATCTAAAACCTCTTCTCTACCTTCTCCTCTTTGGAAGAATTCAAATCTAGAAGAAAGAGGTATCTGATCCACCATCGAAGAAAGATCAGCACAGTACTAGAATACTATGCTGATTTCTTGCATCGAGATTTCTTATCATGCTCATGGGCTCGTGTGGACGACTCCTAGAGGTTGGACATATGTGCGGCTCACAACTTCATCCTCAAACTTAAATCAGCAAGTTCGAACATCTAACTTGCACAGGTAATAGATCTGATCTATTGATTCATAGCTGCGTTAGATGTAGTATTGTAATATATTGATGAGATCAACATGTTAATCTTTTTTTTATATTTTAATTTTTAATTTAATATCATATCTTGATCATATAATAAATTCTAGATCTAGAATATTTTTATATTTATTTAAATAAATATTTAATTTATTTAAATCTTTCGCTGTCTGATCTTGAAAATGTTTCAAGATCTATCCATGAAATCCTAGATCTAGTTCCTTTAATTGGTATCAGAGCCCAGGTTCTTATTATATGATTTTTTTGAGCATATTTAAATTATTTATTAGATTAAATTTAATTTATAATCTAATTATTAAATTTAAAATTAAAAAATTTAGATCTCATGAATTGCTATAAGGTTGTCTTTCTATAAGGTTTACCCCTTACAGTGAAAAGGTTATCTTAGTTCGTGATGATCTATTTCTAATCATAAATTTATTATATTTAATTTTATTTTATTTATGATTTAATAAATTTAAAATAATTTTAGATCAAAAAATAAAATTTTTAGATTGTGCAGACTGCTATAAGGTTGTCCTACTGTAAGATTTATTCCTTATAATGAAAAGATTGTCCTAGTACGTGCTGATCTAAAATATTGATCATTAAATTTTAGATTAGATCTAAGAGATTTTATGATCTAATTAAAAATATTTTAATCATCATAAATATATTAGATTTGATCTAAGTTGATTTATGATTGATTGATGTTGAAACTGTTTTAATTACATGAACCTATTTAGATTAGATCTAAAGTAGATTCATGTTTATGTTACTTGCATTTTGATTATGAATCAAACATGCAACTTGGTTGATAGAACCATGTTATAAAAATATTTTATAAATATAAAAATTATTTTTGAAAAGTCGAACCCCAATCCTCGGTCCAAAACTTAATTAAGAATTAAGAAGTTGTTTGACTAGGATCTAGGATTGTAAATTGAAGATCTTAAGACACGAATCATAACACATTGGGTTAAATGGGTTAGTGGGGTTTAGATCCATTAATTAGGTTAGACCTAGGGTTAGATTGAAGAATGGACTCAATTAGAGAATTGACTAAATCTAATCAATTGTTGTCTTAGATTAGATCAAGGATTCTCTAGATCAATTATAATAGTTGTAGTTGGTCAAGTCCATGTCTTTAACGAGACCCAAGATGGACTTGATTTCTAGCTACGAGGTCTAGCATGAACTGTTAGGTTGATCTAATTGAAACTAATTAAACCAGTTGGTGTCTAAAATCGGTGGTCTTTAATTGGCAGCCCGCTTACCTAGCCATTTCTGTGGTGTCTAAGGCAAGCTTTGGTAGACCCTCCCACTGATCGAACTTACCTGATCTCTTGATGAAATTATATTTTGATCGGATCACTTAACTATTCAAGCTGATCCATGTCAACTAGATAAATCAGTATGATTGATTTAGGTGCTCCTTGACTAGCCTATTAATGGTCTTCCTTAAGCTGACTTGGTGAAGTCAGTGGGAGAATCATGATAAACTGGTTCATCTGACCTTCCCTCTTCTTTAAAAATTAAATCCTCTAAAATTATTAGATCCTTAAAATGAATTAGTTATGGTGATAACTAGATCATAGCCTCCCATTAAGTGGATGATAATGGGTCCATTAGTTGGATAATCATTGGAGGCACAAAGGCTTGGTGCTTATCGGCTGATGAAATTATCATTCATTATATGATTTCTTAGCTCCATTTTTTTAAATAGTGGTTAGGTTAGCCAACCAAAGTTGGGCCTAATCATTCATTGGTTAGATGGGCCAACTATGGTCATGTTAATGGTTGGACCTAACCAGACCTTTTCAGTGGAGGCCAAAGCCTACTGATTATGGACTGAGATAAAATTTAATTACTAAAAATTATTTAAAAAAATAATTGGTTATGAACTTATCCTTAGATGCACATGGGTTAGCCAACCAAAATTGGGCTCGTGTGCAATCTACGTGGATTCTAGTACCCACTAAGGAATTAGGATAATTTTTTGAATTGAAGGTAGAGGCTACCAATTCGAATAAAATAGTGAAAGAATCTTTTGATTAAAGTCCAAATCTTTAGATTTAATGAATCAATTACTAATTAGGTTATGATTTTTCTTTATGAAGATATGGCCACTTTCCTATCACTCCGATCATTATTGGACAATAATAAGTTGGTGGGACCCAACTTCAATAGCTGGTACCGAAAGTTGAAGATAGTCCTAGAGCATGAACGGATCCTATATGTGCTGATGGATCCTGCACCTGAGGAGCTAGCTATCAATGCATGTGGTACAGTCAGAGATACTTACCAGAAGTAGCTCAATGATCGGACCATGGTGCACTGCATCAAGCTAGCTGCCATGAGCGATGAGTTTAGTCATAGATTTGAGAGAGCTCAGCCAAAGAAGATGCTTCAAATGTTGGAGGATTTCTTTAGCACATTCGATAACGTGGAGAGGCACAAGACTAGTTATGCCATCTTCAATGCCAAAATGTAGGATGGTGCCTGTGTCACTGATTGTGCATTGTACATGATTGAGCTAATAGAGTGATTGAGCAAGCTCGATTTTTTCTTGCATAAACAACTTGGGAAGGATGCAATACTGAACTCGTTGCCCAAGTCTTTTCTTCCATTTCTTACTCATTTTAGAATGATAAAGCTTGAAGTAGACTACCACAGGTAATTAGGGTTACTTCAAAACTTTGAGAAGGATCACCAACTCCACAAGGAGTCGGTGAACTTAATGGGAGATTCATCTTCTGGTTCTCAACCCTTTAGGAAAGAAAAGAAGAACAAGAGGAAGAAAAGTAAGAAGGTGCAAGTTTAGGCTAGGACATCTGTACAGTGCCAACCCAAAAAGATCAAGTTCGATAAGAGTCAAGCTAAATGCTTCTTTTGCAAAAAGTGGGGGCATTAGAAAAGAAACTATCCTTAGTACATTGCCTCTCTGAATCCGAATAGGTAGAGAAAGAAGCAAGCTATTGCTGGACAAGGTATTTATATGATAACTCCTTGTAATTTCTCTATCTATGATATTACTGACTGGGTATTGGATACCGATAGCCCTTACCATATTTGCAATTCATTATAGGGATTGCAGGTCGGAAGGAGATTCAAGCAAGGTGAAAGATTCTTGAATATTGAAGATGGAAGACCAATTCTAGTTCTAGCTTTAGAAATTCTAAAACTTGTATTTGAGTCCCATATCGTTATTCTTAGTGATTATCACTTCTGTCTTAGTTTCTTTTTAAATATCATTTCTATAGATCTTCTGGCCAAAAATTATTATAAAATTTTAATAAAAAAATAAGTATGTAATATCATTATGAATGGTGTTACTATTTTCTATGGATATTTGAATAATGGTGTGTATATGTTATCACAATCTGTTAACATAGTCTATTCTACTAGCAAACATCCAAGATTAGATAGTGTGTCAGATATCTATTTATGCTATTGTAT
This sequence comes from Cocos nucifera, assembly GCA_006176705.1. NCBI lineage: Eukaryota > Viridiplantae > Streptophyta > Magnoliopsida > Arecales > Arecaceae > Cocos > Cocos nucifera. Next base: position 172,459 of record QRFJ01000420.1, read on the forward strand.
GCTAGATTATATAAATAAGAATAAGATAAACAGGTTGACTCAAGAGAAAATTCTCGAAGCTAGTGATTGTGAATCACTTCCAATATATGAGTCCTATCTTCTTGGTAAAATGATCAAGTTATCTTTTACTAAAAAAGGTGAGAGAGCCATTGAGCTCTTAGGTCTAATACATACTGATGTATGTGGACCAATGAACATAAGTGCCAGAGGTGGATATGTCTACTTCATCACTTTCATAGATGATCTATCCAAATATGGATATATCTATATGATAAAATATAAGTCGAATTCTTTTGAAATATTCAAATGATTATGAAGTGAAGTAGAAAAACAAACTGAAAAGAGTATTAAAACTCTTCGGTCTGACCGAGGAGAGAATACTTTTCTAGTGAGTTTCTCATATGTCTATGAGAGAATGGGATTCTTTCCCAATGGACTCCTCCAGAAATATCACAGCATAATGGTGTGTCTGAAAGGAGAAATCACTCTGTTAGACATGATCCAAACTATGATGGGTTTTGCCAGCTTATCGATATCCTTCTGAGAATATGCATTCGAATCGACTTGTTATCTATTAAATAGGATTTCAAGTAAGTCTGTAGTTGAAACTCTATATGAGATATGGATAGGATGCAAGCCAGCACTTTCACACCTTAGGATTTGGGGGTGCCGGCTTATGTCAAATGGTTAATTACAGATAAACTTGGACCTAGGTCTGACAAGTGCACATTTATAGGATACCCAAAAGAGACCAAAGTATACTATTTCTACCATGCTGATGAACAAAAAATGTCCGTCAGCCTTAAGGCAACCTTTCTAGAAAAGAAGTTTCTTGGTAAAGAAACTATTGCCTCTAAGGTTGAACTTGATGAAGTTCAACAAGTAAAAAAATCGGCATCTATAGCTGAACCTAAGTCAGATTTGATTAGATCAAATCCAGAGCCCAGTATACCTGCACCATTAAGGCGATCTGATAGAGTACCACATCATCCAAATAGATACTATGATTTCTTGGTCCAAGATGGTGATCCCATCGAACTCGATGAGAATGATAAGGATCTGATCACCTATATGAATGCTATGCAGAGATCTGATTCCGAAAAATGGCTTGAGGCCATGAAATCCAAAATGGAGTCTATAAAGGTCAATGATGTGTGGATATTGATTGATCCATCCAAAGGGGTTAAATCCATTGGGTGTAAATGGGTCTTTAAAAGGAAAAGAGGCACAGATAGAAAGGTGGAGACCTATAAAATCCATCTGATTATCAAGGAGTATCATCAATGTTATGGTATTGACTATGATGAGATATTTTTTTCTATAGCAATACTTAAATCCATTCGGATTATGCTTGCGATTGCTGCCCATCTAAACAATGAAATCTGGCAGATGGATGTGAAGACAACTTTCCTGAATAGAGAGTTGATTGAAGAGGTGTATATGATACAACCTGAGGGATTTACATCCATAGATGAGTCCAAGGTGTGCAGTCTTCAGAGATCCATTTATGGACTGAAGCATGCATCTTGAAGTTGGAACATGCATTTTGATAAAGTGATCAAAATATATGGCTTCGTTAAGAATGGAGAAGAACTCTGCATTTACAAATGGATAAATGGTCCAGCAGTAGTATTCCTTGTCTGGTATGTGGATGATATTCTTTTAATCAAAAATGACATCCCCGCACTACAGGGAATAAAAGTCTGATTGTCATCATAGTTCTCCATGAAGAACTTGGGTGAAGCATCATACATCCTAAGGATGAAGATCTATAGGGTAGATCTAAAAGGATACTTGAGTTATTCCAGTCCACGTATATAGATACTGTGCTGAAGAGGTTCAGCATGGAGAATTCTAAAAAGGGCTATCTTTCGATAGACCATGGAATTTTTCTCTCCAAGAAGGATTGTCTGATAACTCCTGAAGAGAGAGCTTAAAAGTAGAGTCCCATATGCTTTGGCAGTGAGATCTATCATGTATGCCATGATATGTACGAGACCAGACGTAGCATACTCACTAGAAATAGTGAGTAGATACTAATCTAACCCTAGAGAAAATCATTGGAAAGTGGTTAAAACCATCTTTAAGTATTTAAGAAATACTAAGGATCAATGGTTGGTTTATGGGGAGTCAGATCTGAAACTTATGGGATTTACAAACTCCAACTTTCAATCTGACCATGATGATAGTAGAAGCATGTCAGGATATATCTTTACTCTAAATGATTGATCTATCTACTGGAAGAGTTCCAAGCAGCATACTATGATAGATGCTGTTTGTGAAGTAGAGTACATCGCAGCATCAGATGCTGCGAAGAAAGCTGTGTGGCTAAGGAAGTTTATTATCCAAGTCGGAGTAGCATCCTCCCTTGATGGTCCGATTTTGCTCTACTATGACAACATTGGTGCCATTGCTCAGGCGAAAGAATCAAAGGCACACCAGCGAACAAAGCATATTCTACACCACTTCCACCTAGTCCGAGAGATTGTGGATAGAGGTGACATCGACTTTCAGAAGATCGATGGAAAGCAGAAGTTGGTCGACCCCTTCACTAAAGCCCTGGCGATAAAGAAGTTCAACAAACACAAGTTGAAGAAAGGTATTAGATACTCTACCGAGTGGCTTTAGGATAAGTGAGAGTTATTGGAAAATGTGTTCCAAAGTCAATCATCAGTTTGTTGACGGTTGAGCTATATTGTATCTGTAATTAATTTTTTAATAAATAAAATATATTTTTGGTATTTTTCATCATAAACTCCATTATTGTGATGAAGTCCTTAGGACTATTTAGCTTCGATAAAGAGAGGATTTATCGATTAGTCCTTAAATCTGTTCATGACCAAATGATAGGTTGTTAATTAGGATGATAGCGTCTATCGAGCATAGATTGTTGTATGCCATATAAGTTGGTGGTCCTCTTAACCAAAAAGTATGAAGATACTGGTATGGCATATAGATGAGATGTATGGGTACATCGTCATTGAAGGTGATCAATTTCAGAGCATTTTGCTGTCAAGAATCTCTCTGATGGGATATAGGTATAAGTGTTCCTTAGATCTAAGATCATCTTAGTGGCTTGCAAGCAACTTTCTATGCTTTGGTACTGGACTAACTAAATTTTTAATTTAGTAATAGAAGGCTTCTGGGCACAGTCAAGTACTTGCAAAGTCAAAGCATGATCAAAATGAAATTAACCACTCCAAAAGTTGGAGAATAATATATCACTGTATTTCATTATAGCAAAATCTTGGCCAGGATAATCCATCAGATGGATCTAATATTTTGAAATACAATATGGATAACATGATCAGAGTTGACAATTGAACTCTAAGGTGTCCTACGAGCATTTTGGTCAAGGAGATGAATTATATGGAAACTATATCTGCATGGGTTCTAAAGATGATGTTCTACACATTCAACCTATCTTGCCGTTAGGTACCATTGCTAGATGGTTACTTTGATTAGTATAGAAATATATTTCTATGCTATCAGCATAGGTTTAGATCTATGAGGTCACACATATTAAAGCTCATGATTCAATCGGATGGTTGATCAATGATTAAGAATCATTTTAGGGTTAAACAATCAGTACGATTGATGTTTAACCTAGTGCAAGCATTGCAGGAGGATCAATTAGCAATTTGATTGCTAATTGACTTAATTTGATTAAGACAAAGGGCTAAGATTAAGTCTAATTAAATATTATTTAATTAGATTTAGTTTGGGCTTAATTGGATCAAGTTCAATTGGCTTATTGGATAAGCAAAGTGTAGGGAAGAACTAATCCTAGTTCAACTAGGACTCCGGTCAACCTAATTTTCTAATTTGATTAGAAAATTAAATTAAAATTAAATCTAACTTAATTAAATTTTTAATTGGGTTAGAATCTTATTTTATTTAGTTGACTTGGCTTTGATTTAATTTGGTTTGAGAAACCATGTTTGACCAAGTCATAGATGGAATCCTAGTGAGACTAGGATTCCACCTTGTGCCACCTTAGCTCTCCACGCCCCCCATGCCTATTTTTTAGGAATTTTTCATAAAAATACTCTTTCCCCCAATCTTCATGCATGCCTCCTCTCTCCCTCTCTTGGTAATTTGGTAGTTGACCAAGTCAAAAAGAGAAGTAAGTTTTGTTCTAAGATTCCATGAGATAGAATCCTTATAAACTAAAACACCTCCTTCTAATTGTGCCACCCACACCTTCTTTGTTTTCTCTAAATTCCATGGTAAAAGAAGAAGTTTTTGTGTGCCCCTATTTCTGTCCATGGAAGGAAATAAGGTGGGGGTGCCCAAGAGTTGCACGCCCCAACAACTTGCCATATTATGTCCTTTCCTTATCTGCGATTTTTACCAAAATTGGACTCTACATATCTTTTTATTTAGGATGAATTTTTGGCTAAATTTTTATGGTATACAGACCTTTGAGAGAGCTTTGAGGTGTGCAAAAATCAGAGGGAGAGAGTCTTTGGGCATTAGGGTTCCATAGATACCAAACTAGGTATCTAGGTGAGAGCAAAGAGAAGAAGAAAAGGATCTTCTTCCAGGATTGTTGTGTTCATCATCTTCCTTCCTTCTTCCTTGGGTTTTCTAAGAGAGTCTCAGATCTAAAATCTCTTCTCCATCTTGTTCTCTTTGGAAGAATCCAAATCCAGAAGAAGGAGGCATCTGATCGACCGTCGAAGAAAGATTAGCACAGTACTGCCATACTGTGTTGATTTCCTGCATCGAGATTTCTGATCATGCTCGTGGACTCGTGTGGACGACTCCTAGAGATCGGATGCATGTATAGATTGCAACTTCATTCTCAAGTCTGGATCATCAAGTTAGAACATCTAACTTATATAGATAATAGATCTGATCTATTAGTTTCGTAGCTGCGTTAGATGTAGTATTATAACATGTTGATTAGATCAACATATTAATTTTTTCTTTATATTTTAAATTTTTAATTTAATATAATACCTTGATCATGTAATAAATTTTAGATCTAGAGTATTTTCATATTTATTTAAATAAATATTTAATTTATTTAAATCTTCCACTGCTTGATCTTGAAAAAGTTTCACGATCTATCCGTGAAATCCTAGATCTGGTTCCTTCAGACTCACCACTGTTCTAATCTATAATAAGTTGAATTTAATTTTTATTTATTGCTGTAATGATAAGCAATCATATAGGTGCTTGCTAAGAATAAGGGTACTGAGCATAACCATCTTTGAGCAGTCATAAGTGAGTCTACCTTCTCATCGATGACTTGCTCAATGTTGCAGTTGTGTGTCTGGTTCTTTGATCCGAGGTGCATCAGTAATTCACCTTGAGGATGTTATAGTTTAACTATACCATAACTCGATCTCCTAGCCATTTGGAACCTAGAGGTGTATGTTGGCTATAACATGTTCATTGTAGGAATTGGATCACACCAAGATGAGATCTATCAACCTCGGTAGAGAAGGTGTAGTCCCATGGTGATCATGAGATTGAATTCTAAAACCCATGGCCATGATAGTATGAAATAATAGAAAGAAGTTTCTATTAGGATTTCATATCAAACTCGAATCAAATGATTCAATCATATGATAGGAATTAGATTTGATGAGTCAACCTTAACCTAGATCCTGTCGAGACTCATGATAAAAGAACCTAATCACACATTGGCTACGCCAAGAGATTTTTTTTTAGTTCTGATAGATTGCCACTATATACTGCTAGGTATCACTGGTGGATTATGGAATCAATTAGAATTATCTTGATGATTGATAATTCTAATTAGATGAATCAAAAAGAGTTCTGATCCATTGAAAGATGTTTCGATGATGTCGACGATGAAGATCATAACAATCCTATTACCATATAGAATTGAATCTATTGGTTCACACAAATAAGGGTATGGTTTTGGATATCATTAATTTGACTTATGAAGTCTGATTGATTTGAATTTGATCTAATTAGATTCAAAAAAATTATGCTAGCACACGATTGGCCCTAACTTTATCCTACATTGGATTTCTTGATTGGTTTGGACTCAGTCAAATTAGATTTTGCTCATTCAAAAATCCGATATGGGTTTATGCTAATCTAACTGGACCTTATCCTGGTTAGATCAGGCCTTGTCCTGATCTCATTTGAGAAGAATTAGGACAAGGGGGTGCCAAGAGTTGGCGTCCCCACTTTGACTTGGTCTTGCACCAAAAGATAGGAGTGCATGCCCCATCTTTCTTCTCTTGGGCATGCACTATTTGGAGAGAGAAACCTAGATGAGGCGCATGCCTTCTCCCACCCTAGCATGCACCCACATATGGATAAGCTTGAGGGAGTTTAAAGTGGTTGAGGTTTCTTTCAATTTGAACTACTTTTGAATGGGTCAAAAGGATTCAAATTGATTCAAACTTTTTGAACCTTTATCTAGGCTCTAGAATAGAGTTTTGTGTGACAAACCTCATGAAAATTCTAAAAAAGGATGTGGAGCTTCATGAAGAGTCCTTCTGCTTTAAGCAAATTGATCCGATCAATTACCTAAAGCCTTAGGACTCTAGGTCTCTCCAATTTTCTATATATAAGGAACTAGGCCAAAGGGTTTGGCCATTCAATCCTCCAACACCCAAGCTTTGCTCCTCTTCTCCATGCCTCCTCTCCCTCCTCTAGTCCCTCTCTCCCATGCCCAAGAGTTGGGCTGATCACATCATCGAGCATTGAGGTGCTATCTGCACAAGTAGAAGAGAAAGGAGTTCCTGATCGTATTAATCAGACTGCTGCTGGAGATCAGATCGAAGGCAAGTAAAGAAGATCCATTTCTAAATTTTAGAAATTAGATGCAGAAGGAGAAGACCTCCAGATCTGACTCGAGTGGATACTGGTAGAGGTCGGACACGTGTGTGGCTCAAGTTGAACCTTGAGACAGCATTAAATCATTGCAGCGAGTAAATTGTTTACTCATAAATAGGAGGTATTTCGAATACCAATTTGTACTTTTAGTTTTAGATATATACAATCAGATCTGAGAACCTTCAGATTTGATCAGATTAGTGTCAATTTTTTAAATTTTTGCTACTTAAATCTAATTCAATCAAGCTGATCCATCAAAATCTTTAATAGTTCAGATTGAGAGAAGGTGCTAAAAAGTATTGTAAACATGAAGCCAGGGCATGCAGGCATCAAAGGCATTTAGCCCTCATGTGCCCTATAGCTCAAGTCGATGGAAAATATTGGTCAGTATTAATTATATATTAATTTAAATAAAATTTGCATTGCATGAAATGATAGATCCATTAGTTGATTGATGTACATATTCTAATCTATCCATACATTTTTTTTGTATGGATAAAAAATTATATACATTGATCAATTAATTGTCCACTATGGATAGTTTGAAAAATGCAAGTAATTCTATAGGTCATTATAGTAATCAAACAGTATGCTGAGAGTTTGAAAGAAATTTTGGATAAAAATTTTCTTTTATTCTTCCTATATGGGAGAACTAAGAAAAAATATAGTCAAAATTTTTTTGGCCCCTGTTATGAATCATTTGATTACTATAATGGACCAATAGAATAAATACATTTTCTGAATGAGATAGGATCTATCTTTATCTATTAGTTGATGATAGGATGCATTAATTTACTATGTAAGCTATTTTGAATGATAAAATAGTATTTAGCAATTGCCTTATATTTATGTATATGCAAAATTTTTAGATAGTCTATCATGGATTGTAGTTGGATGGACTATCAAGTGGTCAATGGAAAGATTTTTGCTAAATATAGAGAGGGTGTAGAGTACTTCTGCAATTTTGTTTTTAAGAATGTGGCACTCTTACATCAAAAATGGGCTCATTGTTCTTGTAACAAATATGGCAATAAAAAAATATTTAATAGGATTACAATTACTATCCATTTGCATAAGAGTAGATTTATGCCAAACTTAAACATTAGTACTTGCATGGAGAGACGTGGGAGAAAGTTGCAAGGGTTAGAACCAAGCAGGACATGGACATAGATAGAATGGTGGATATGATTATAGATGTGACTGGTCTTGAATTTAACTGAAATATAGAGGATGATCTAGAAGTTGGTAGCGATGATTTCTACCATATGCTGAAAGAGCTGATGAACCACTATGGCCAAAATATGAAAAATATGTTGTACTATCAGCTGTGTCAGAGTTGTTGAACTTGAAGGCCGAGTTTAATATGACGATCAATTATTATGATAGGATGGTAGCAATAATAAAGAAAATGCTATCGAAGGATGAGAAGCTTGTTGAAAGCTTCTATGCTTTGAAAAAAATGGTGAAAGGGTTAGGCTTGGGATATGAGAAAATAGATGTATGCCATAATGGTTACATGCTTTTCTATAAAGAGGACCAATAGAAGAGCTCATACAGCATATGCGATGCAAGCCAATTTAAGCTAAGGCAAGAGGACAGAAATTTGAAGGATATACCATACAAAGTTCTTCAATATCTTCCTCTCACTCCTAGACTTTAGAGCCTCTACTTATCCAAGAGTACTACTACCTGATAGATGAGATGGCACGAAGAAGACCACACAAGCATCCTGATATAATATGTCATCCATCGGACAATGAGGCATGAAAGCAATTTGATGCTTGCCACCTTTTATTTGCTCAAGAATCATGCAATGTCTAGTTGAGTCTATCTATAGATGGCTTTACACCATTTGGTCATGCAGTAGCCCTTTATTCATGTTGGCTAGTCTTTATTACTCTATACAATCTACCACCTAAGATGTGCATAAAAGAACATAACATCTTTTTTTACACTACTTATTCCTGAACCACAACATCTTGATAGAATTATTGATGTATATCTAAGGCCTCTTATTGATGAGATAAAATTATTATGATCCGATAGCATTCATACTTTTGATGCATTGAAGAAGCAGAATTTTGTAATAAAGGCTGCATTCATATGGTCTATTAGCAATTTTTCTGCTTATGAAATGCTATTAAGATAGAGTACTTATGAAAAGCTAGCATGTTCTTATTGTATGGAGAATACAAAATCATTTCAGCCTGAGTATGGTCGTAAGTCCTGCTGGTTTGATTATCATCGTCAATTCCTTTCCAAGCATCATTCTTTTCGAAAGCAGTGAGAGACAGTTTTAGGAGGAATAAGATAGAGAAGAACCATGCACCCCAATAATTCAGTGGTATGGAAGTATTTCAGAGGGTATCCTAATTGAATGAAGTCCCATTTGGCATTGAATTTGACAAATAGAAGCCTCGAAGGTTCGGTAGAACTCATAACTAGGTGAAGCAAAGCATCTTCTGAAAATTACTGTACTGGTCCATCAATTTGATCCATCATAAACTTGACATCATGCATATCAAGAAGAATATATTTAGCAATATTTTCTACACTATTATGGATGTCAAGGACAAGACGCAGGATAATCCAAAGTGATGCGTGCTAATTTATAGCTATGGCAAGTGCACCAGTCGATCAAATAATAAAGTGAATGAGTAGAGTATCGTCCCTAGAGGATTGAAAAATAAGTACTGAAAAGCTCTTTCCTATGCTTTATTTAGAAGATCGATTTATGAGAATAAGAAATTAAAAAAATAAAAAAAATAATTAAAAGTTTTTAACTAAATAGAGAGAGTATAAATTATTAGGGTTTTAAATTCAAGAGCAATGGATTACTAAGGCAATCGGTTCACCAACTCAGTCAATACAATATTCAGATTTTTAGATTAATTTTATTTCATGTGACGGTGGAGTCTCCTAATTTATTCACTACCCTTTGGTCCAGGCATAGCAAAACTATTAATATTTATTAATTACCCTTTGGTCCAAGTGTAATTTAAATAAATATTAATGCATTAGGTTTTGTGAAACCCTCTAATTAAAATATGCTGCGTCCAAAGCGCACTAAAATTCCCGCATGCATATGAATTCTAATTTGATTCATAATACAAGGTATATAATCAAGAAGCATTAACATAGATGTACTTGGTCCGTAACATCTATGTTCATCAGATCAATTAGAAGATGGCCAGTAATCTAAAAGCATTAAGATCAGATTTATATACTCCTCATGAATAAAATTTAAAAATAAATCACACTAAATATTGCATCAAAAGAGTGGCTACACCTTAGCCTTAGTAAAATAAAATTTAGTTCATGATAACAAATTTCAAAAATAGCAAATAAAATAAAAAGCATAAAGAAATTAGACTGTTTGATTGCTGAAATTGATTGTCTGCTGCTCTTGATGTGGAGAACTTGGCGAAGAAGAAGAGGCTCCTTGATCGATGTCTTGATCGTCGAAGAAAAATCAAAAATCTTTTTGATTTTCTCATAAATCATTTTTTTTATCTCTCTCCTCTCTCTTTCTCTCTCTCTTTCTTTCTCTCTCTCTTTCTCCCCATCTCTCTCTTTGTCTCTCTCTAATTCCTTTTTTTTTTCACGACAACCATAGGTTTTTATAGATAAAGAATTTGATTTCCTTCCAAAATCCATCAAAAATTAGGTTTTAGACTCCCAAAATAACTCAAATTAGGATCTGGATAATTTTGGCCGTCAGATGATCAAACAGTCCAAAAATCATTCAAAAACCCCTTAAAATAACCCAGATCAAGTCGGATTTAATGCCAGCCATTGGATCAACCATTGGATCAAATCTAGGCCATCCGATCGTGTTGAAATAAGCCTTCAGACCTTTAGTTTTATGTCGGGATGAATCTCGATCGTTGGATCTCGATCGGGAGCTGCGGATGCCATCCATCAGCGCCTTCTTTTGGGCCGTCTGATCAAGCTTCAGTGAAAACCGCCCGTTAGATCAATCAAAATTTTCAAATTGCCCTCCGTGGATCATGCGCGAGCCCGGTGTTGCGTAGACCGCCGCGTTCTTCAACCAATCAGTGCGCTCTTTATGCTATAAAATTCTTGAATTACCCTTCAGATGGTCCACCTTGCGCCGCGAAAAATGCTGACGTCAACGTTGCGTCGGCGATTTTTTTTTTTTTTTTTTGAAATTCGATTCTGGGCTCGTTTGAAGTCTGTTTTGCCTAAAATTTTTTTCATCAGAACCAAAAAAATAAGATCTTCACATTGGTAGCCTTCTTTCTTGCATAAGATTAATAAAAGTATTAATTTCTAACAAAATAGATTAATTTATTTTATAATTTAATACTTTTATTAGTATATTTTAACCACTTTTCACATTCCCCAACTTAGTCATTGCTAGTCCCTTAGCAATATTTTATTTAATACCATGTTTCAATAAGATTATCCATCACAAAGATAAAATCTAGGATTAAAGGTCAAAAAGTTTAGAAAATACTGCTAACTAAGCATTGAGCTTCAGAAGCAAATTTTTCAGTCAATACAATTAAAAACTTTCTTAGAGTACATCAAAGATCTATAGCACTTGTGTTCATGATGACTAACTTTAGCATTTCAGTATTAAATTAAAAGAACAAAAGTATCCTCTCTTATCACCTATTTTGGTCAATTTTCTATACATTCTCAATTTTATACTCATGAATTAAGGTAGCTTTCACACTGCCTTTTCTTTTTTTTTTTCTTTTTTTTTTTACTGTGCTGAGCATCCTGGCCTTTCCTTCACCGTTTTATGTAAATTTTCATACTTGACCTAGGTGCAGAGATCCAGTTACTAGGCTTTGGGCAATCCACATATACTCTGTCTTTTGCACTTTATTTATAGGCAGGTAGCTCTTTCCTTAAATTCAAGTTTCTTTGATTAGAATGTATATTAATTATCAATTTTCAGTGATAATTGAATCCTCAGTTGGCCTTATAATCAATACCTACTTTGCCTTGTTAGTGTGCATGTGCAATAAAAAGTGCTAATAATCTTTTAATGACCTAAGTAGGCTTGCTAAAAGTTGACCAAATAATCTACTTCTTTAACTCTTTACATTCATTAGCAAATAATTCTATCTTTTATCACTTATCCAGTTTATCTTGCTCAAGATTTTCTTCTTGACACATGATTTTTTTTTTTTTATTAATTATTGTTCTACATTATCTTAAAGGAGAAAGAAAAATAAAGGATGTAATAAAGGACAGGAAGGAATACACCTGATTTTATTCAGTCTGGTTCTTTGGAGCTTTAAAATTTTGCTTGAGTTCTCATTGATTTTTCTGCAAAATTGAAAATACACACCAGAGCAGTAAAAGAGCAACAATAAATTACTAAAAAATAAAAGAAAAAAAATGATCAAAACTAAAAAGAAAAGAAACAACCTATCTAGTAGTTCTGATTTATAGTCTTCAGCTTGACTTTCTTTAAGTTCTAAAGTGGATCAATCCGGTGCCACTTCAATTGGAATACTTTCATGTTTGATCGAGTCTTCTTTCAATTTGACATTGCTCGCTTTTATAGTCTCAAACCTATTTTCTACAGAATTCTCATATAATGGATTGTCAATAATGTCAATTAAAAAATAAGTTTGATTATCATCAGTTTGTTTAGTATCTTTGAAAATATTAAAAGTAACTTATTCATCTTGGACTCTAAGAATTAATTTTCCTTGTTGAACATCTATTAAAGCTCCTCCAGTAGCTAAAAAGGGTCTCCCTAAAATAAGGGGTACATCATAATCTTCTTCCATATCAAGAACAATAAAATCAACAGAAAAAATAAACTTATTTACCTTTACCAAGACATCCTCCACTATACCTCTTGGATATTTAATGGATCTATCGGCTAATTGAAGAGTAATAGTGGTAGGCTTTGATTCTTCTAGACCCAGCTTTCTGAAAATAGGAAAAGGTGTGAGATTTATGCTTGCTCCTAAATCACACAAAACTTTATCAAAACTACAATCACCAATAATTCAGGGGATAGTAAAACTCCCTGGATCTTTTAGCTTCTGTGGTAATTTATTTTGAAGTATTGCTGAGCATTCTTCATTCAAATTTATTTTCTCATGCTCCTTCAGCTTTTTCTTATTTGTTAAGATTTCTTTGAGAAACTTGGCATACCTGGGCATTTGAGTAATAGCATCTACAAAAGAAATATTAATATGTAAATTCTTTAAAATTTTGAAAAAGTTAGAAAATTCCTTATCTGGATGCTGTATTTGTCTCTCTGGGAATGGTAGTGGCGGCACGTAGGGCTTCACATTTGGATCAGCAAACCGTATACCTGGAGACCATCCATCTGCTGGTTGTTTTGGTGACTGACGAATTTGAGTTGATGGTTTCTTATTTGTAGTTGGCTCTTCAGTCTCATTCTTCTGATGTGGCTCCTCCAGCTTTGTACCACTTCTTAGGGTGATAGCATTGACTTGCTCCCTTGGATTTGTCTCCGTATTGCTTGGCAAGGATCCTTGAGGTCTCTCGGAGATTATCTTAGCCATTTGATCTATTTGCATCTCCAAGTTTCGAATTGCTGCTGTTTGGTCTTGCCTAAGTTTGGCTTCCAAATTTTTTATAGTTGCTTCTTGGTTTTACATAAATTTGACCATCAGCTCTTCCATGTTGGACTTCTTTTCAGGTACTTGGAATCCCGGGGGTGGCTGTTGTGCTGCATTTTGATTGCTCCATAAGAAATTTGGGTGCTGCCTCCACCCTTGATTGTATGTGTTGGAGTAGGGATTGTTTTGTTGCGGCCTGAAAAAATTTTCAATATAATTAGCTATATCAGTTGTTTTAGCAAAAGGATTACCTGTCTGGTAATTGCTCGTATCGTGTCCTCCTCCACACAGGTCACAAGTCATGCTCTGAACATGCATAGCTGTTCCCTTTAAGTTGTTGACTTCGGCTCTAAGGGCTGCAATTTCAGCTAGTAAAGTTGGCACGCAATCTACTCCCTGCACAGCTGCTAGTCTTTTAGGCATTATGCGCTCTGTTTGCCATTGATAGCTATTTGATGCCATCTCATCGATCAGATCGAATGCTTCTTCCTCTGTTTTTCGGTTAATGGTTCCTCCTGCTGCTGCATCAATCATAGAACGATTAGTAAGAGATAAACCATTATAGAAAGTTTGTACCTGAAGCCAGATGGGTAGTTGATGATGTGGACATCTCCTCAGCAGTTCCTTGAAACGCTCCCAAGCCTCATATAGCATCTCCATGTCCATCTGCATAAAAGAAGTGATATTGTTGCACATCTTAGCAGTCTTGGAAGATGGAAAGTACTTGGCTAAGAATTTTTGGGCTAGGACATCCCAAGTTATGATAGAACCTACCGGAAGAGAATGAAGCCAATTTTTAGCTTTATCCCGTAAAGAGAAAGGAAATAACCTTAATCTAATAGCATCATCCGACACCTCATTAATTTTAAAAGTATCACAAAGTTCAAGAAAATTAAAAATATGGGCATTCGGATCATCATGCACGTGTCCACTGAATTGGACAGTTGATTGAATCATCTGGATCATCGCCGACTTTATTTCGAAGTTATTTGCTCGTACAGGCGGTCTCCTGATGCTCGAAGCCGCATCAACTATAGATGGTGTGATGTAATCATTTAATGGACGATGTACTGGTCGAATAGCTTCATGCTGTCCTTCAGTCGTCATATCCAATCCTAGATTGATGTCGTTAGGATCTTCAGCTGCCATGTTTCTCTCTTATTGTAATTTTCTAATGGTCCTTTCAATTTTTGAATCTAGAGGTAGTGAGTTACTATATCCAGTACGTGTCATGCACTAAAATCTTTTTTTTGATAATAAAAATTAAAAATAAATTTCTAAAGTAAAGCTAGGATCAAAATTTCAATATTATTTTAGACACAATCCCCGGCAACGGCGCCAAAAACTTGATGCGTGCTAATTTATAGCTATGGCAAGTGCACCAGTCGATCAAGTAATAAAGTGAATGAGTAGAGTATCGTTCCTAGATGATTGAAAAATAAGTATTGAAAAGCTCTTTCCTATACTTTATTTAGAAGATCGACTTATGAGAATAAGAAATTAAAAAAAATAAAAAAAATAATTAAAAGTTTTTAATTAAATAGAGAGAGTGTAAATTATTAGGGTTTTAAATTCAAGAGCAATGGATTACTAAGGCAATCGGTTCACCAACTCAGTCAATACAATATTCAGATTTTTAGATTAATTTTATTTCATGTGACGGTGGAGTCTCCTAATTTATTCACTACCCTTTGATCCAGGCATAGCAAAACTATTAATATTTATTAATTATCCTTTGGTCCAAGTGTAATTTAAATAAATATTAATGCGTTAGATTTTGTGAAACCCTCTAATTAAAATACGCTGCGTCCAAAGCGCACTAAAATTTCTACATGCATATGAATTCTAATTTGATTCATAATACAAGGTATATAATCAAGAAGCATTAACATAGATGTACTTGGTCCGTAACATCTATGTTCATCAGATCAATTAGAAGATGGCCAGTAATCTAAAAGCATTAAGATCAGATTTATATACTCCTCATGAATAAAATTTAAAAATAAATCACACTAAATATTGCATCAAAAGAGTGGCTACACCTTAGCCTTAGTAAAATAAAATTTAGTTCATGATAACAAATTCAAAAATAGCAAATAAAATAAAAAGCATGAAGAAATTAGACTGTTTGATTGCTGAAATTGATTGTCTGCTGCTCTTGATGTGGAGAACTTGGCGAAGAAGAAGAGGCTCCTTGATCGATGTCTTGATCATCGAAGAAAAATCAAAAATCTTTTTTGATTTTCTCACAAATCATTTTTTTTATCTCTCCCCTCTCTCTTTCTCTCTCTCTTTCTTTCTCTCTCTCTTTCTCCGCATCTCTCTCTTTGTCTCTCTCTAATTCCTTTTTTTTTCATGACAACCATAGGTTTTTATAGATAAAGAATTTGATTTCCTCCCAAAATCCATGAAAAATTAGGTTTTAGACTCCCAAAATAACTCAAATTAGGATCTGGATAATTCTGGCCATCAGATGTTGATCAAACAGTCCAAAAATCATTCAAAAACTCCTTAAAATAACCCAGATCAAGTCGGATTTAATGCCAGCCATTGGATCAAATCTAGGCCGTCCGATCGCGTTGAAATAAGCCTTCAGACCTTTAGTTTTATGTCGGAATGAATCTCGGCCGTTGGATCTCGATCGAGAGGTATGGATGCCATCCATCAGCGCTTTCTTTTCGGCCGTCCGATCAAGCTTCAATGAAAATCGCCCGTTAGATCAATCAGAATTTCCAAATTGCCCTCCGTGGACCATGCGCGAGTCCGGTGTTGCATGGACCGCCGCATTCTTCAACCAATCAGCGCACTCTTTATGCTGTGAAATTCCCAAATTACCCTTCAGATGGTCCACCGTGCGCCGCGAAAAGTGTTGACGTCATCTTGACGTCAGTGTTGCGTCAGCGATTTTTTTTTTTTTTTTTTGAAATTCGATTCTGGGCTCGTTTGAAGTCCATTTTGCCTGAAATTTTTTTTATCAGAACCAAAAAAATAAGATCTTTATATTGGTGGCTTTCTTTTCTATATAAAATTAATAAAAATATCAATTTCTAATAAAATAGATTAATTTATTTTATAATTTAATACTTTTATTAGTATATTTTAACCACTTATCACAAAGACTCAAGTAGATATGAAGAACATATGTAAGCATCCTCTATTAGAGCTAGTTGAGGTATCACCTGAAAAATTTTTGAAGCCAAAAGCATCTTATACCTTAATAAGGGAGCAGTTGTAGAATGTTTATGAATGGTGTAAAAATTTTAAATTTCTAGATGGTTATGCAAGTAATCTAGCTTGGTGAATTAATATCAAAGATTGCAAATTCTATAAGCTAAAGAGCCATGACTGCCATATATTAATGTAATGATTACTCTCATTAGCTTGGCGTGATCTTTTTTCCAACTTCATATGGAGTTCTTTGACCAAGTTTAGCCTTTTCTTTAGAGATATTTATGCTACCAAACCATCCACCAACCACATCTTTAGTCTTGAGGCTAGCAGTATAGAAATCATATGCAAGTTGAAGAAGATATTTCCTCCTAGCTTCTTTGACTCTATGGAGCACCTCGTATGCAAGTTGAAGAAGATATTTCCTCCTAGCTTCTTTGACTCTATGGAGCACCTCATAATTCATATGGCGTATGAAGCTAGGATGGGGGGTCGCAGTATAGGTGGATGTATCCATTTGAAAAATACATGCACAATCTCAAGAAAAAAAGTAAAAAATAAGGTCAGAATCAAAGATTCTTTTATGGAGTCTTACATAATAGAAGAGATTTTAAATTTTAGCCGACACTACTTTAATCCTAGTGTGCAGACCAAGCTGACTCAAGTGGATCGAAATGATGATGGTGGTGCTAAGGGATCAGAGTGGGAGATCTCAATATTTATCTATCCCGCTCGAGAATTTGGGCTAAAGATTTATCGGATTTTCTCCGATACTGAACTTTGACAGATAGAGACATATATTTTGCTAAAGTGCATAGAGGTCAACCCATATGTCCTGTAAGTATCCATCACGATCCTAACTCTTTAATCACTTATTTCAGTATACTTATCTTATTCATGTTTAGGCAATATGATGTGATGCTAAAAGAAGAAAATTTGAGCATAAGTGATGAAGAAATATCAACACAGTTCTCAAAGAACTTTGTATGTTGGTTTCATTAATTGGTCATTTAAGGTAGTGAGTCCATACCAAGAAAGCTGAGATCATTAGGCTATAGGCCTGAAAAATACGTGACATGTTATAGTGATTGTAACATAAATGGTTTCAAATTTCACATCCAACAATATGAAAATTATAAAAGCATAATGAACAGTGATGTGTATATAAAAGACAACTGGTGGGAAGATAAGCCGGAGAATAATTACTATGAAATCCTTGAAGAAGTGATAAAAATAAGCTACACTGGAGGTAATAGTGTTATTCTATTTAAGGGCCAATAATTCAATACTAACAATAGTATGAAGGTTGATCCACGACACCAGTTGAAGGAACTTTTGTACCAGTCAGATCAGATTGAATAAGATGCAGTAGAATTTAATTTTTTTTTTGGATCCGATCTAGCCTAGGATTCATAGATCTGATTGCTAAATCTAGAAATAAAGGCATACAAAGAGTTGGTGATCATATCACCTTGCACGGATAGACAATCTCCATGATTCGATGATATGAACTTTTGATTGAGGTTTACCTTCAAGACGTGCATGCGTCCGGCCTCTATCGATATCCACTCATGTTTAGATATGGACATCTTCTCATTGCTTGATTTAACTTCGGCAAATCAGATCTAAATCTCCAAGTCCTACCTTCGATCAGATTGTCAGCAGTAGTTTGATCGACAAATGATCGAATCTTCTTCTTCTTCTTGTGCGGACAGTACTTCGACCTTTGAAATCTTGGATCAGCCCAACACATGGGCATGGGGGAGAGAGAGAGGATTTGGAGAGAAGGGAGGAAGCATGTAGAGGGAGGAGTAGGGCTTTGCACTTGGAATTTGGAATGCTAAACCCTTTAGCCTAGTCTCCTTATAGAAGTAGGAGACCTAGAGTCCTAGGACTTTAAGTGTTTGACCGAATCAAAGACCTTAAAGCAGAAGGACTCCTTTCATGAGATTGGCACCCCCTTCTCTTTTTCGTTGCATTTTGTTGCACAAAATATCCATCTGGTGTGTGCCACCTTATACAAATAAGGTGGTTGGCTCCCCAAATATCTCCTTCCTCCAGTTTGAATTAATCCAAACTCTTTGACCTATTCAAATTGGATTTAAATAAAACCAACTCCCTTATCTTATCTCCAAGGGGGTGCATGCTAGAAAGAAGGAAGAGGGTGTGTGCTCTCTCAAATATTCTCTCTTTCTCATGAAGAAATTGATGGTGCATGCCCCATGAGAAAAAATAGGGGGCGTGCACCCCTTCTCATCTGTGTAAGAGCAAATCAAAGGGAAGGGGGGGCACTAACACTTAGCACCCCTTCAAGCTTATCCTCTTAGGAAATTAGGACAAGATCCTAATCTAATTAGGACAAGCCTAATTCAGGATTTTCGAACAAGCCAAATCCAATTTGACACAGTCTAAACCAATAGAAAATTCAAAGCAGGAGAAAAATTAGGATTAATCGTGTGCTGGCATGATTTTCTTGAATCTAATTGGATCAAATCTAAATCAATCTGACTATGTGAGTCTAATTGAAAACATCTAGAGCCAAATCCTTGTTTGTGTGACCCCATAGGTTCAATTTTGCATGGTAATAGGATATGTCATGACCTTCATCATTGACATCATCGAAATCCCTTTCGATGGACTAGAACTCTTTTCGATTTAGCCAATTAGAATTATCGATCATCAAGACAATTCTAATTGATCTCACATCTACCAGTGATACCTAGCAGTATGTGATGGCAATCCATTAGAACTGAATAAAAATCTCTCAATGCAGTTATCATGTAATTCAATTTTTCTATCATGAGTCCCAACAGGATTGAGGTTAAGGTTAACTCGTCAAACCTCTTACCTATCATATGATTGAATCAATCAATTTGAGTCTAATGTGAAACTCTAATAAATTTTTTTTTCTACTATTTCATATTACCATAGCCATGAGCTTTAGGACTCAATCTCATAATCACCATAGGACTACTCTTCCTCTATCGAGGTTGATAGATTTCATCTTGGTGTGATCCAATTTCTATAATGAATATTCTATAGTCAGCATACACCTTAGGATTCTAAATGACTAGGAGATCGAGTTATGGTATAGTCAAACTATAACACCCTTAAGGTGAATAGCTAATGCATCTCAGGTCAAAGAACTAGACACACTACTACATCACTGAATGTGTCATTAATGAGAAGGTAGACTTTCTTATGACTTCTCGAAGTTGATCATACTCAGTATCCCTATTCTTAACAAGCACCTATACTTTCACTCTGATGTCTCAATACCATAGATTCAAGATACATCTATCCTAAAAAAGTGATTATATACCAATCTTCCAGATCGATCATTATTCTCATGATGATCCAAGATTAGAAGTAGTTTATGAGTTGATTATGATAACACATATCTCAAATTCTCAACTTTTGAGAATATGTGTTATCATACCCATTAACCTAATAAATGAATTATAGATACACTAAATGCAAATGTGATTGAAAGAATAATCTAAATTTTATTTATAAATCAAAGTTTACAAATTATGCCTATAGAAAGTTTTACAAGGATCGGCCAATCTAGCTTTTAGGGCATACATCTAACAAACTCCCACTTGACCTAAAGTCAATTGGCTATAAATCTAAGCCCATCTTCTGAAGATGGGTTTTAGTCTTTTGTTAGCTTAAAGGATTCATCAGTGGGTCAGCCATATTGTCCGTGGTGTCAACTCTTTTCATCTCGACTTATCTCTTCTTGAGATAATTGCAGATGAGGTGGAACCACCGTTCGATGTGCTTGGATTTCTAATGAGACCTCAGCTCCTTAGCTTGAACTATGGTGCCGTTATTATTGTAGTAGTGAGGGATGGCATCAGATGGCATCACTCCTAGCTCCGCAACAAACTTCTTGAATCAGAATGCCTCCTTCATAGCTTTCAAGGTAGTGATGTACTATGCTTCCATGATGCAGTCTGCAATCACTGTCTACTTGGAACTCTTCTAGCTTACAGTGCCATCATTATACAAGAACAGGCTTCCTGATATCGACTTTTGATCATCAATATCAATATAAAGTCTGAATTAGTATACCCCTGCACTTGAATTTTTTCTTTATCAAAGATCAGAAACATATCCTTAGTCCTTGTCAAGTACTTAAGGATACATTTCATAGAAGTCCAGTGCTCTTCGCTTGGATTCGACTGATATCTACTTGTGACCCTCACAACATGGGCGATAACAAATTGTGTACAAAGCATGGCATACATGAGGCTTCCTAATTACCAAAGCATAAGAGATCTTGCTCATGCGTTCAATCTCTTTCAGTGTGTTGGAGCACATCTTCTTGGAGAGATAAATACCATATCTGAAGGGTACAAGATTTCTTTTGGAGTTCTTCATGTTGAACATCTTTAGCACCTTCTTAATGTATATCTTCTATGATAAACCTAGCATCCTCCATGATCTATCTGTATAGATCTTGATCCATAAAATAAAGAATGCCTCACCTAGATTTTTTATAGAAAACTCCTTAGACAACCAAATTTTGACCAAGGTCAATATGGAAATATCATTCCTAATCAGGAGGATGTCATCCACGTACAATACAAGAAAGACAATAGTGCTCCTACTGATCTTTTTGAAAATACATAGCTTCTTATTATTTTTGATGAAACCAAATAATTTGATCACATCATTAAAATGAGTATTCTAGCTTCGAGATGCTTACTTAAGTCCATAGATGGACTTTCATAGTGCGCAAACTTTGTGATCACTATCACTGGACATGAAACCAAGTGGATGTTTCATATAGATTTCTTCCTTAAGTTATCCATTCAGAAATACTATTTGCACATCCATTTGTCATATTTCATATTCAAAATATGCTGCAACTACAAGTAGTGTATGGATGGATTTAAGCATGGCCACTGATGAGAAGATAACTTGATAGTCAATACCTTCACACTAATCCTATACTCTTTCACCGCTAGTCTAGCTTTGAATATCTCAATGTTTCCATCTATACTAATCTTTCTTTTGAATATCCATTTACATTCAATAGATACAATACCTTCAGGTGGATCTACTAAGGTCCAAACTTGATTTGAGCGTATCAAATCAATTTATGACTTCATTGCCCCTAACCATTTCTCAGAGTTGATATCCGATATCATCTCATCATAGGTTTTGGGTCATCTCCATGTATCCCATTTTCTATGAGAAAAATTTTCTCTACATCCTTTGAAACAAGACTTAAGTATCTATCAGAAGAATGGAAAATCCTACTAGACTTATGAAGTGGAGGAGGAAGTGTGTGGATCAGCTCAGACTGAATTAGTTCCTCAGGTTTCTTGGCTCGTTGCACTTCAAAGACTTTCTCCTCGAGCCTAATCTATCTTCCTATACCTCCAGCTTGAATAAACTATTTTTCAATAAAGATAGCATGATGACTCACAATTACATTATGGTCCTCTAGAAGATAGAAATAATATCATTATGACTCTTTAAAATATCCAATAAATCAAGCTCTAAAGGACCTATATTTTAACTTATCGGTCTATTGTCTTTTGACATGGGCCGGACAACCCCAAATCTTGAGATAACTCAAACTCAGTTTCTTACCATACCACATCTCATATAATGTGATAGGAATGATTTTAGAAAAAATCCTATTCAATAAATAAATAGCTGCTAAAATACTGTCTTCAAAAAAAAATAGAAAGGTCTATGAAGCTCATCATGGAATGGACCATATCTAATAGGGTCTAATTTCTCCATTTCGAAATCTTGTTGAGTTAAGGCATTCCAGGCAGAGTCCACTATAAAACTATGCCATGTTTCTTAAGATAGTCCAAAAATTCTCTACTAAGATATTTACCTCCTCGATCTGATCGAAGAATCTTAAGTGATTTTTTGATTTATTTTTCTATTTCATGTCTGAATTCTTTAAATTTTTCAAAGACCTCAGACTTGTGACGTATAAGGTATACATACCTATACCAAAAAAAATCATCGATAAAAATAATGAAGTAGATAAAATCATCTCTGGTCAACACATCAAATGGGCCATAGATATCTGAATGTACCAGAGTAAGTAACTTTAACTTTCTTTTCCTATATCCCATAAAGGGTAGCTTGGTCATTTTTTCTTGAAGGCATGATTCATAAATCAGATATAACTCAAAAGTCAATAGATTCAAAAGTTTGATTTTCTCCAATCTATTAATCTTGGCTTCTCCAATTTGACCTTGCCTTAGTTGCCACATGTACGTTTCATTTATACTATCTTAGGTCATTTAGATCCTATGACATTCACATTTTGCTCGACATAATTTATAGAAACATCAACATATAACTGAAAGAGACCACTAATAAGAAAACTACTGTCAACTTTATTATTTTCAAAATAAATATTATAGTGGTCTTTATAAAAACTAATTACATATCCTTCCTCTGTCGAATAGGAGATAGAAATTAGGTTCCTACTCATAGCATTTACAAAGTAACAATCCTTAAATGCTAAAATGGTCCCATACAGTAGTCACAGAGGGTACGATCCTATGGCCATAGCAGCAATCTTTGCTCCATTCTTGACATGTATGATCATTTTGCCATCCCTCAGTCTCTTGTTATCCTCAAAACTCTATAAAGAAGTACATAAATGAGCATTAGATCTAGAGTCAATCATCCAACTAGATGCGAAATAAACTATCAGATTTGTTTTAATGATGAGCATACCTTCAGAAGGTCCTTCTTCTCTCTTGTTCTTTAGTATTGCTAGATAAGTAGGCAGTTTTGCTTCCAAAGGCCAATGGAGTTACAATAGAAATATTTTTCTTCTCCACGATCTTCTTTTTGCTGGAAATTATGTTCCAAAGTCAATCGTTAGTTTGTTGATGGTTGACATATTATAATTAATTTATTAATTAATAAAAAATATTTTGACATCTTGTTTTCATCATAAGTCTATATTTTCTAATGAACTCCATTATTGTGATGAAGTACTTAGGACTATTTAATTTTGATAAAGAGAAGATTTATCAATTAGTCCTTAAATTTGTTCATGACCAAATGATAGGCTATTAATTAGAATGACAGCATCTATCGAGCATAGGTCACTATATGCCATATAGGTTGGTTGTCTTCTTAATCAAGATGTGTGGAGATACTGGTATGGCATACAAGTAAGATGTATAGGTACATCATCATTGAATGTGACCAACTTCAGAGCATTCTACTATTGAGAATGTCTCTGATGGGATATTGATATAAGCATCCCTTAGACCTGAGATCACCTCGATAACTTACAAGAAACTCACTATGCTTTGGTATCGGACTAACTAAATTTTTAATTTAACAACGGAAGGCTTCTGGGCACAATCAAGTACTTGTAAAGTCAGAGTGTGATCAAGATGGAATTGACCACTCCAAGAGTTGGAGAAGAATGTATCACTGTATTTCAATATAGCAAAACCTTGGCCAGAGTAATCCATCAGATGGATTTGATATTTTGAAATGCAATATGGACAACCTGATCAGAGCTGATAGTTGAACTCTGATGTATCCTATGAGCATTATGATTAAAGGGATGAATTATATGAAAACTATATCCGCATGGGTTCTAAGGATGGTGTTCTACACCTTCGATCTATCCGACCATCGGGTATCATTGTTAGATGGTCACTTCGATTGGTATAAAAATTTATTTTTATACTACCAACTTAGGTTTAGACCTATGAGGTCACACACATTAAAGCTAACGATTTGATCAGATGGTCGATCAAGGATTAAGAATCATTCTAGGGTTAAACAATCAATACAATTGATGTTTAACTTAGTGCAAGTGTCACAGGAGGATCGATTAGTAGTTAAATTATTAATTAACTTAATTTGATTAAGTCAATAGGCTAAAATTAAGTCTAATTAAATATGATTTAGTTAAATTTAGTTTGGGCTGGATTGGATTATGTTCAATTGATTTATTGGATAAGCCAAGTGTAAGAAAGAACTAGTCCTAGTCTAACTAGGACTTGGATTAACCCAATTTTCTAATTTGATCAAAAAATAAATCAGAATTAAATCTAATTTAAAATGATTTAATTAAGTCCTTAAATGGGTTAGAGTCTTATTTAATTGGATTAGTTTAATCTTAATTTTATTTGATTAAAAGATCTTGTTTGACCAAATCAAAATAGGAGTCCTAGTGTGACTAGGACTCCCTATCTCCTTGCGCCACCTTGGTCCCAATGCCCTCCATACCTATTTTTTAGATATTTTTCATGGAAAATCTCTTTCTTTCTTATTTTCATGCCTTCTCTCTCTCTGCAAGTCATATTTGGAAGTTAGGTGGAAGACCAAGTCAAAGGAGGAATTGGTTTTGCTTAGGATTCTATGAGATAGAATCCTTGTTGACCAAAATATCTTTTCTTGAGTGCCACCCCCTCTATTAATTAATTCTTCTCTTATTCCATGAAAATAATCTTCTTTTTTGTGCACCCTTCCTTGCTGATCTATGCCAAAAATTGTGGAGGAGGTGCCCAAGAGTTGGATGCCCCAACAACTTTCCATGTTTGGATATTCCTAGTCTAGGAATTTGACCTAACTTGGACTCTTCTTTTTTCTTATTTATTGGATGAATTTTATTCTAATCTTTTTATAAAGTATAGAGCTTTGGTTGGTTTGGGGTGTGCAAAAATTAGAGGAAGAGAGTCCTTGGGCATGGGGGTTCCATAGGCACTAAACTAGGTGTCTAGGTGAGAGAAAAGAGAAGAAGAAGAGAGTCTTCTTCTAGGGCTATTTTCTTTTTAATCTCTCCTCCTTTTTTTTGAGTTTTTTTTTTATAAAGTCTTAGATCAGTAAACTCTTATCTTTCTTCTTATATTTTGGAGATTCTAAATTTTAAAGAAGAGAGCATTGGATCAACCATCGAAGAAGGATCAGCACAGTACTAGCATGCTATGCTGATTTCCTACATCGAACTTTAAATCAGAGATCATAGGCTCATGTGGATGACTTCTAGAGGTCGAACATGTGTGTGTCTTGTAACATCATCCTCAAGCCTGGATCAGCAAGTTAGAATATCTAACTTGCTCAGGTAATAGATATGATCTATAAACTTCATACCTGCATTTGATGTAGTGTAGATCTAGGTTGATTTGATCAATCCTTTACTTTCTTATTTAATTTTAATTTTTAATTTAATATTATATCTTGATTATATAATAGATTTGAGATCTATGTATTTATATATTTATTTAAATAAATATTTAATTTATTTAAGTCTTTCACTGCATAATCTTAAAAAAGTTTCAAGATCTATCCGTGAAACCCTAGATCTGGTTCCTTCAATTGGTATTAGAGCCTAGATTGTTATTACATAATTTTTATACATTTTTAGATTATATCTAATTTATAATCTAATTATTAAATCTAAAATTAAAAAAAATAAAAAAAAATTTAGATCTCACGAACTGCCATAAGGTTATCCTGCTGTAAGGTTCACCCCTTACAGTAAAAAGGTTGTCCTAGTTTGTGATGATCTGACTCTAATCATAAATTTATTAGATTTAATTTTATTTTATTTATAATTTAATAGATTTAAAAGAATTTTAGATATAAAAATAAAATATTTTAGATTGCATAGACTGACATAAGGTTATCTTGCTGTAAGGTTTATCCCTTACAGTGAATAGGTTGTCCTAGTATGTACTGATCTAAAATATTAATCATAAAATTTTAAATTAGATCTAAAAAATTTTATGATCTAATTAAAAATATTTTAATCTAATTTAAATCTTCATAAATATGTTAGATTTGATCTAGAAAGATTTATGATTGATTATTATTGAAACTGTTTCAATTACATGAACCTATTTAGATTAGATCTAAAGTAGATTCATGTTTATGTTACTTGCATATTGATTATGAATCAAACATGCAACTTGATTGATAGAACCATATTGTAAAAATATTTTACAAATATGAAAACTATTTTCGAAAAGCCAAACCCCAACCCTCAGCCCAAAACTTAATTAAGAATTAAGAAGTTGTTTGATTAGGTTCTAGGATTGTAAATTGAAGATCCTATGACACGAATCATAACACATTAGGTTAATGGGTTAGTGGGGATTAGGTCCATTAATTAAGTTAGACCTAGGGTTAGACTAAAGAATGGATTTAATTAGAGAATTGACTAAATTTAATCAATTATTGTCTTAGATTAGATCAAGGATTCTCTAGATCAATTGCAATAGCTGTAGTTGATCAAGTTCATGTTTTTAACAAGATCCAAGATCGACTTGATTCTTGGCTACACGATCTAGCATGAACTAGGTTGATCTAATTGAAACTAATTAAATCAGTTGGTGTCTAAGGTAAATCAGATCGGTGGTTTTTAAATTGGCAGCCCGCTTACCTGGCCATTTCTAATGGTGTCTAAGGCAAGCCTGGCAGACCCTTCTACTGATCGAACATACCTGATCTCTTGGTGAGATTATATTTTGATCAGATCGCTTGACCATTCAAGCTAACCCATGTCAGCTAGGTAAATTAGTTTGATTGATTTAGGTGCTCCTAGACCAGCCTATTAATGGTCTCCCTTAAGCTGACTTGGTGAAGTTAGTGGGAGGATCATGACAAGCTGATTAATCTGACCTACTCACTTCTATAAATAAATCCTCTAAAATTATTAGGTCCCTAAAATAAAATAGTTATATGATAACTAGATCATAGCCTCTCATTAAAGTGGATGATAATGGATCCATCAGTTGGATAATCATTGGAGGCCCAAAGGCCTGGGGCTTATCGGTTGATGGAATTATCATTCATTATATGATCTCTTGGATACATCTTTCTAAATGGTGGTCAGGTGGGCCAATCAAAGTTGGGCCTGATCATTCATTGGTTTGATGGGTCAAGTATGGTCATATTAATGGTGGACCTAACTGGACCCTTTTCTGAGAAGGCCAAAGCCAACTGATCAAGTCCTGGAGCAAAATTTAATTACTAAAAATTATTTAAAAAAATAATTGGTTATGAACCTATCCTTAGATATACATGGGTGGACCAACCAAAGTTAAGCTTATGTACAGTCTATGTAGATTCTAGTACCCACTAAGAAATTAGGATAATTCCTCGAATTGTAGGTAGAGATTATCAATTCGAATAAAATAGTAGGAGAAATCTTTTAATTAAAGTCCAAATCTTTAGGTTTAATGAATCAATTACTAATTAGATTTTGGTTTTTCTTTGTGCAGACATGGCCACTTCTCTATCGCTCTGATCATTGTTGGACAATGATAAGTTGGTGGGATCTAACTTCGATAGCTAGTACCGAAAGTTGAAGATTATCCTGAAGCATAAACGGATCCTAAATGTGCTGAAAGATCCTGCACCTGAGGAGCCAACTGCTAATGCACGTGGAACAATCAAAGATACTTATCAGAAGTAGCTCAGTGATCGAACCATGGTGCACTGCATTATGCTGGCTGCGATGAGCAACGAGTTCAGTCGCAAGTTTGAGATAGCTCAGCCAAACGAAATACTCCAAGTTTGGAGGATTCTTTTGGCACATTCGATAATGTTGAGAGACACAAGACTAGTTGTACCATCTTCAATGCTAGAATGCAGGATGGTGCCTCTATCACTGATCATGTATTGTACATGATCGAGCTGATAGAATGCTTGAGCAAGCTCAGCTTTTTCTTGCACAAACAACTTGAAAAAGATGCAATACTGAACTCGCTGCCCAAGTCTTATCTCCCATTCCTTACACATTATAGAATGTCAAAGCCTGAAGTGGACTACCATGAGTTACTAGGGTTACTTCAGAATTTTGAGAAGGATCACCAACTCCATAAGGAGTTGGTGAACTTAGTGGGAGGTACGTCTCCTCGTTCTCGATCCTTTTGGAAAGGAAAGAAGAACAAGAAGAAGAAAGCCAAGAAGGTACATGTTCATGCTATGACACCTATGTAGGCTCAGACTCCAAAGACCAAGTTCGATAAAAGTCAAGCTGAATGCTTCTTTTGTAAGAAGCGGGGGCACTGGAAGAGGAACTATCCTCAGTACATTACCTCCCTGGATCGAACATATAGAGAAAGAAGAAAGCTATTGCTGGGCAAGGTATTTATATGATAACTCTTTGTAATCTCTCTATTTATGATATTACTGACTGGGTATTGGATACCGGTAGCCCTTACCATATTAGCACTTTGTTGTAGGGATTGTAGGTCAGTAGAAGATTCAAGCAAGGCGAGAGATTTCTGAACGTTGGAAATGGAAGATTAGTTCTAGTTCTAGCTTTAGAAATTTTGAAATTTGTATTTGAATCTCATACCATTGTTCTTAGTAATTGTATTTGAATCTCATACCATTGTTCTTAGTAATCTCATACATTTTTCTTAGGAATTTTTAAATATCATTTCTGTAGAACTTTTGGCCATAAATAATTATGAAATTTTAATAAAAAAATGAGTTTGTAATGTTATTATGAATGGTGTTACTGCTTTCTATGGACAATTGAACAATAGTATATATATGTTATCACAACCTATTAATATAGTCTATTTTACTAGCAAGCATCCTAAATTAGATAGTGTATCAGATATCTAGTTATGGCACTACAGGCTAGGTCATATAAATAAGAACAGGATAAACAGGTTGACTCAGAAGAAAATTCTCAAAGTTAATGATTGTCAATCACTTCTAACTTGTAAGTCCTATCTTCTTAGTAAAATGACCAAATCATTTTTCATTGAAAAAAGTGAGAGAGCTAATGAGCCCCTAGGTCTAGTAACACTGATGTATGTGGACCAATGAGTATAAATGCTAGAGGTGGATATGTCTACTTCATCACTTTCATAGATGATCTATCCAGATATGAATATGTCTGTCTGATGAAACATAAGATGGATTCTTTTGAAATATTCAAATAATTTTGAAGTGAAGTATAAAAACAAACTAGAAAGAGTATTAAAACTCTTTGATCTGACCGAGGAGGAGAATACCTTTTTGATGAGTTTCTCACATATCTAGGAGAGAATAAAATTCTCTCCCAATAGACTCCTCCTGAAATACCATAGTATAATAGTGTGTCTAAAAGGAGGAATTGGACTTTATTAGACATGGTCTGATCCATGATGAAATTTGCCAACTTATCGATATCCTTCTGGGGATATGCACTCGAATCGGCTTATTATCTATTAAATAGGGTTTCAAGTAAGTCTGTAGTTAAAACCACATATGAGATATGGATAGAGCGTAAGTCAGCACTTTCACACCTTAGATTTTGGCGGTGCTCGGCTTATGTCAAACGGTTAGTTACATATAAACTAGAACCTAGGTCTAACAAGTGTACATTCATAGGGTACCCAAAAGAGATCAAAAGATACTATTTCTACCATGCTGATGAACAAAAGGTGTTCGTCAGTCTTAGGACAACTTTTTTGGAAAAGGAGTTTCTTGATGATGGAATTGTTGCCTCTATAAGCTTAAACCTGATGAAGTTCAATAGGTAGAAAGTCTGACACAGAATGTTGAACCTAAGTCTGATTTGATCAGATTAGATCCGAAGCCTAGTGAACCCACACCATTAAGACGATTCGGTAGAGTACCCCACTATCTGGATAGATACTATGAATTCTTTGTCCAGGATGGTGATCTCATCAAACTCGATGAGAACGATGAGGACCTGATCACTTATATGGATGCGATGCAGAGATTCGACTCTGAGAAATGGCTAGAAGCCATGAGATCCGAAATGAATTTCATGAAGGCCAATAATGTATGGATATTAGTTGACCCACCTGAAGGGGTTAAACCCATTGGGTGTAAATAGATCTTCAAAAGGAAGAGGGGCATAGATGAAAAGATGGAGACCTATAAAGTTCATCTGGTTGTCAAGAGGTATCATCAATATTATGGTATTGACTATGATAAGACGTTCTTTCCTATGGCAATACTCAAGTCCATTCGGATCATGCTTGCCATTCTTGCCCATCTAGACTATGAGATCTGGTAGATGGATGTGAAGATAGCTTTTCTAAATGAAGAACTGACCGAAGAGGTGTATATGATACAACCTGAAGGGTTTACATCTATAAATGAGTCCAAGGTGTACAAGCTTCAGAGATCCATTTATGGATTGAAGCAGGCATCTCAGAGTTGGAACATGTATTTTGATAAAGTGATCAAAATGTATGGCTTCATTAAGAACGGAGAAGAACCCTGCATTTATAAATGGGCAAATGATCCAATAGTGGTATTTCTTATTTTGTACATGGATGATATTCTTTTAATCAGGAATGACATCCCCACACTACAAGGAATAAAATTCTGGTTGTCATCATAGTTCTCCATAAAGAACTTGGGTGAAGCATCCTACATCCTAGGGATGAAGATCTATAGGGATAGATCTAAAAGGATGCTTGGTATATCCCAATCCATGTACATAGAAACTATGCTGAAGAGGTTCAGCATGGAGAATTTCAAAAAGGACTATCTTTCGATAGGCCGAGAAATTTCTTTCTCTAAGAAGGATTGTCCGACAACTTCTGAAGAAAGAGAGCATATGAGTAGAATTCTATATGCTTGGATAGTGGGGTCTATTATGTATGCAATGATATGTACGAGACCAGATGTGACATACTCACTAGGAGTAGTGAGTAGATACTAGTCTGACCCTAGAGAAAATCACTGAAAGATGGTTAAAACCATCCTTAAGTATTTGAGAAATACTAAGGATCAATGGTTGGTTTATGGTGAGTCAGATCTGAATCTTATGGGGTTTACAGACTCCAGCTTTCAATTTGATCATGATGATAGTAAAAGTATGTTGGGATATATCTTTACTCTAAGTAGTGGAGCCATCTACTGGAAAAGTTTCAAACAGCATACAGTGGCTGACTCTGTTTGTGAAGCAGAGTATATAGCAGCATCAGATGTAGTAAAAAAAATTATGTGGCTGAGGAAGTTTATCACCAAGCTCGGAGTAGCACCCTTCATTAATGGTCCAATCCTACTCTACTGCGACAACACAGGCGCCATAGCTCATGTAAAAGATCCAAAGGCATACCAGCAGATAAAGCACATTCTATGCCGCTTTCATTTAGTCCATGAGATCATGGATCGTGATGATGTCGATCTTTAGAAGATTGATGGAAAGGAGAACCTAGCTGATCCCTTCACTAAAGCCCTAGTAATCAAGGAGTTTGACAACCATAAGTCAAAGATGGGTATTAGATACCGTGCCGAGTGGCTTTAGGACAAATGGGTGTTGTTGGAAATTATGTCCCAAAGCCAATCGTCAACCTATTGATGGTTGAGATATTGTAATTGATTTATTAATTAATAAAAAATATTTTGGCATCATTTTTCATCACAAGTCTACATCTTCTAATGAACTTCATTATTGTGATGAAGATCTTAGGACTATTTAGTTTCAATAAAAAGAGGATTTATCGATTAGTCTTTAAATTTGTTCATGACCAAATGATAGGCTATTAATTAGGATGACAGCGTCTATCGAGCATAGGTCGCTATATGTCACATAGGTTGGTTATCCTCTTAACCAAGATGTATAGAGACATTGGTATGGTATATAGGTGAGATGTATGGGTACATCATCATTGAACGTGACCAACTCCAGAGCATTCTACTATCGAGAATGTCTCTGATGGGATATAGGTATAAGTATTCCTTAGACCTGAGATCACCTCAGTGACCTGCAAGCAACTCACCGTGCTTTAGTACTAGACTAACTGAATTTCTAATTCAATACGATTGGTATTTAACCTAGTGCAAGCATTGCAGGAGGATTGATTAGTAATTGGATTGCTAATTGGCTTAATTTGATTAAGCCAATAGGTTGAGATTAAGTCTAATAAAATATGATTTAATTAGATTTGGTTTGGGCTTGATTGGATTAAGTCCAATTGGTTTATTGGATAAGCCAAGTGCAAGAAAGAACTAGTCCTTATCTAACTAGGACTCGGATTAACCCAATTTTTTAATTTAATTAAAAAATAAATCAAAATTAAATTTAATTTAATTAAGCTCTTAAATGGATTAGGATCTTATTTAATTGGGTTGGTTTAATCTTGATTTTGTTTGGTTAAAAGATCTTGTTTGACCAAGTCAAAATAGGAGTCCTAGTGTGACTAGGACTCTCTATCTCCTTGCACCACCTTGGTTCCAACGCACTAGGACTCTCTATCACACTAGGACTCTCTATCTCCTTGCACCACCTTGGTTCCAACGCACTAGGACTCTCTATCTCCTTGCACCACCTTGGTCCCAACGCACTAGGACTCTCTATCTCCTTGCACCACCTTGGTCCCAACGCCCTCCATACCTATTTTTTAGATATTTTTTATGAAAAATTCCTTTCTTCCTAATTCCTATGCCCCCTCTCTCCCTCCAAGTCATATTTGAAAGTTAGGTGGAAGAACAAGTCAAAGGAGGAATTGGTTTTGCTTAGGATTCTATGAGATAGAATCCTTGTTGACTAAAACATCTTTCCTTGAGTGCCGCCCCCACTTTTAATTAATTATTCTCTTATTCTATGAAAATAATCTTCTTTTTTGTGCACCCTCCCTTGCTGGTCCATGCCAAAAATTATGGAGGAGGCGCCCAACAACTTTTCATGTTTGGATATTCCTAGTCTAGAAATTTGACCTAACTTGGACTCTTCTTTTTCTTTACTTATTAGATGAATTTTATTCTAATTTTTTCATAGAATACAGAACTTTGGGAGAGGTTTGGGTTGTGCAAAAATCAGAGGAAGAGGATCCTTGGGTATGGGGGTTCCATAGACACCAAACTAGATATCTAGGTGAGAGAAAAGAGAAGAAGAAGAGGGTCTTCTTCTAGGGATATTTTATTTTCAATCTCTCCTCCTTTCTTTTGAGTTTTATTTTAAGAGAGTCTCAATCAGTAAACTCTCATCTTCCTTCTCATATTTTGGAGAGTCTAAATTTTGAAGAAGAAAACATCGGATCGATCGTCAAAGAAGGATCAGCATAGTACTAGCATGCTGTGCTAATTTCCTGCATCGGACTTCAGATCAGAGATCATAGGCTCATGAGGATGACTCCTAGAGGTTGAACGTGTTTGTGGCTCGTGACATTATCCTCAAGTCTGGATTAGTAAGTTAGAACGTCTAACTTGCTCAGGTAATATATATGATCTATAAACTTCGTACCTACATTTGATGTAGTGTAGATCTAGGTTAATTTGATCAATCCTTTACTTTCTTATTTGATTTTAATTTTTGATTTAATATCATATCTTGATCATATAATAAATCTGAGATCTAGGTATTTATATGTTTATTTAAATAAATATTTAATTTATTTAAATCTTTCGTTGCATGATCTTGAAAAAGTTTCAAGATCTATCCGTGAAATTCTAGATCTAGTTCCTTCACTTTTTTGGATCTGCCTTCTTCTCCTTCTTCTTCCCCTCAACCTTCTGCTTCTTCGTGAACTTTCTTTTCTTCTTAGAAGACTTTCTCTCAGAAGATGTCTACTCCATAGTAAGTACTGAGCCCCTTAAACTCTTCAAGGTGCCCTCAGTAGTGACCAGCATGTTCATAAGCTTGGCCAAGATGCAATGGATCTTCTTCATATAAAAGTTTATAAACTATCCATATGAATCAGTTAAGGATTGCATAATCAAATTAATCTATAAGTCCTTATCCATGGATATGTCGAGCTTCTCAAGCTCCTCCAAGTCCTTGATCATTGATAAGCAATGATCATGGACTGACTGCCCATCACGCATTTATGCTTTGAAGAGTCGCTTGGATACTTCATATCACGTTGCACGGCTCTGCTCACCATACAATTCTTGTAGGTGAGTCAACATCTATCTGGCATCTTCATGTCCTCGTGTTAGTGCTGCAACTCATTTAAGATCAACACATAGCACCTAACCTTGTTATCATCATCTAGCTATTTATCATGAGATGCTCTCTAATCAGTGATCAGACAGACTGGTAGAGAGGGAAGGTCCTAGTTAAGACCTAGGTCAACTTTTCAGAACTCAAAACTATTTTTAAGTTACAGAGCCAATCCTTAAAATTAGATCCGATCAACCAATTGGTTTCTAATATCTTGGCTAGGGGATTGGAAGCAAACTTGATTCCTGTAGAGAGTCAAAGTTTTTAGTTATAATTTATATTTAACTTAATCAATTTATTTTAAAAAATTTATTTTTAAAATAAATTTGGACTTCTATTATTTTTTTGGATCCCTACACTCCCCTAAAAGAGATGTGAAAATTTTTGCGATTGAAGATTTTTAGTGGGTGCTGTGGTTCTATCGATTGGCTCACCACCTCATCTAATAGTTATTGATGATGAGTCGACCGATGGGTGGACAACTTTTGTTCAATATTTTTCTAAACATGTTCCAGCCAACTCCGATCTCTAATTCATGAAGCTCACCATGGTCGGAATATTACTCCATTTCTTAGTTAAGTCAAACCCACCATTTGTATGAAATGGATTCATGATTGGGACCCTCAGTGTATCTGAAATATTGAGCCCAACCCTTCTTCCATCCTGTAGCATCTTATGTCTAATAGTATGGTTGCATTTTTCTAGTGCAATCGA
The DNA here is from genome assembly GCA_006176705.1 of Cocos nucifera. Taxonomy (NCBI): domain Eukaryota; kingdom Viridiplantae; phylum Streptophyta; class Magnoliopsida; order Arecales; family Arecaceae; genus Cocos; species Cocos nucifera. The sequence continues at coordinate 207,631 of QRFJ01000420.1, forward strand.
ACCACTATATCCAGCCGAGAATAATTAACCCTGGGAAGAGCTTGCACAACTACCATGGTGGAAGACCACTTGACTTAATATTTTATAAGAAGTTTTTAATTAAGGTCTCATCGTTAATTAGTCATGGCTGTTATAACTAACCTAGTGGCATGAGCTAGCTTGAATCCTTGGCAATCCAATATAAAATTAAATCAACCCAATTGGCTAGGTAAGTGAGATCGATGGGAGGGATATGCCATTAACTCGTCATAGATTTATCTAGGTCAAGTTGCTTTGAATTAATGACCATCGATCATATCTGTCGGACTTACCTTAGATACCAATTTATCAATTCAGAACCGATCGGATTTGCCTATATACAATCCAGGCTCGAATCATGGAGCCAAATTAGATCTTAAAATGATAGATAACATATGGCTATTAATTGATCTTGACCAAACTTATAACTATTGGGCTAATCAAAAAGCACTCTTGATCCCATCCTAATCAATATTTGATTTGGTTTGATCAACTGCTCATGCTAGACCTAATCAAGCTATCCATACCCTAAACCCATGTATTATGAAAATGTCTTAGATCTTTTAATTCTCAATTTTTAGATCTAGGTCTTTTCATAACTTAATTCTTAGTTAAGTGTAACAGGGTTCATAAAAACAAAGCATGAAAAATAGATCCTAGGATTTTTGGATCTAGGATTTAGCAGAAAATAAATTTTATCCTTTTGTTGTTTTTCTTCATGAGAACCATCACAGTGGTACCCCTACACACCATAAGAGCACCCTATCAAATGGAAAGTGAGGATCTTTAAAGTCCTTCTTACTCTCATGACCGGACGGACATGGCAACTATCTTAATCGAAGTACTTTGCTACTAGGATTCAGATCTAGATCTATAACATGCATGTATCACATTTATGAAATTAGATATAATCTAATCATGCTTTGCATATGTCTCATGTATTTAAAAATACATCTCATGCAGTTTAAAGTTCATACTATTTTTAATCTCATCAAAAATCTAATCTGGATCTATGAACCAACAACTTGGCTCTGATACTAGTTGAAGGAACTTTTGTTTCGGCCGGATCGGATCAGATGTAGTAGAATTTAAAACTTTTTTTAGATCCAATTTAGCCTAGAATTCATAGATCTGATTGCTAAATCTAGAAATAAAGGCATACAAAGAGTTGGTGATTATATCACCTTGCACGGGTAGACGATCTTTGTGATTCAATGATTTGAACTTCTTATCGAGGTTCGCCTTCAAGCCATGCACGTGCCCGATATCTATCAATATCCACTTAGGTTCAGATCTGGATGTCTTCTCCTTGCTTAATCTGACTTTAGAAAATTAGATTTGGATCTCTAAGTCTTTTCTTTGATCAGATCATCGACAGCAGTTCAATCGACAAATAATCGAATCTTCTTCTTCTTCTTGCACAGACAGCACTTCAACCTTTGAAAGCTTGGATCAGCCCAATACTTGGGCATGGGAGAGAGGGAGAGAGAGAGGATCTGGAGAGAAGGGAGGAGGTGTGGAGAGGAAGGAGTAGGGCTCCACACTTGGAAATTGGAATGCTAAACCCTTTAGCCTAGTCTCCTATTTATAAAAGTAGGAGATCTAGAGTCCTAAGGCTTAAGTCTTTGACCAGATCAAAGACCTTAAAGCAGAAGGACTCCTTTCATGATATTGGCACCCCTTTCTCCTTTTTGTAGCATTTTGTTACATAAAATGTTGAGAAAAATATCTCAAGATTTAGTCCATAATAAGCAAAGAACAAAGTCTAGGATGATGAACTGAGTCTAACGAGCCTAAAAATAATCCAAACAAAGTCCAAATAGAGAAGTTACACGTGAAAGAAAGATCAGGTGAGATAGCACAGCCCTTGAGCCCATTGGAGGGGCCCATAGGTGGCACTGGTCGATGGTGGTGCAGCCCAAATCGGTAGCTTATGATGGTGCTGGGCCAGCCCAAGTGCGTGAGCACGTGCGAGGGCACATGCAGGCCGTACGGGCACCCAGCCCAGGAGATGGAGTGCGATCCACCATGGACCACCATGGCTTACAAGGAGCACATGGACCAAAAATTGATTTTCCTACCATTTCACATGGTCCGTGGTACTATTCCATGGACCGATCATGATCTGACAGCTTTGGTTTGAGCTAGTCATGATTGGTGGTTGAAACTTGATCTAGCTTGATAGGCTACTATTTTGCATGATCAAATAGCTAGGAGAGCTCTCGATCATGATTGAATGGCTTAGATATAATTCAAGTTTGACCTAGACACCATGTGCGTGATCCGATGGCCCAGGAGGGAGCCAAACATGATCCAATGATCTAGAAGTGATCTTGGATGTGTTTGGGTCTGGATTTTCTACTAGAACACTCTTTTTAGATTTTTAGAGTCTATATAACTCCGATTGGCAAACTATTTATTGTATTGGAAAGCTGGTTACGTCTTAAAGGTACCGAGAGGTTTCTTGAGAGATTTTAGAAAACTTTTGTAAGAATTTTGGGGCTTCTTATTGATAGACTCTTGTATAAGCGTTAAGTGGTAAGTTTTTCTTATATTTGTTTGATTTTCTTTCTCTCATAGTAAAGTTTGCATACACCATGGAGGTAAATCTTGGTCTAATCCATATATACTTAATTATGTACTATGTTTTATCTTTTATTCTTTTTTCTTTATCTTACGGTATCCACACATGATCGAGTGCAATGCAAGTGGTATCAAAAAGATCCTAAGATGATGGTGTCCTTGCCAGACTCCACAACAATCGGTATTAGAGCGAGTTGATATCCTTACATAAAATACCCATTTGGCGTGTGCCACCTTATCCAGATAAGATGGTTGACAAGCCAAATAATCTCCCTCCAATTTGAATTAATTCAAACTCTTTGACCTATTCAAATTGGATTTAAATAAAACCAACTCTTTTACCTTATCTCCAAGGGGGCACACGCCAGAAAGAAGAAAGTGGGCATGCGCCCTCTCAAATATTCTCTCTCTCATGAAGAAATAGATGGTGCACACCCCATGATAAAAAATAAGGGGCGTGCACCCCTTCTCATCTATGCAACACAAGTCAAAGGGGAGGGGGGCACCAACACTTGGCACCCCTTCAAGCTTATCCTCTTAAGAAATTACGACAAGATCTTAATCTAATTAGGACAAGCCCAATTTAAGGTTTTCAGACAAGCCAAATCTAATTTGACTCAGTCCAAACTAATAGAAAATCCAATGTAGGAGAAAAATTAGATTCAATCATGTACTAGCATGATTTTCTTGAACCTAATTGGATCAAATTCAAATCAATTAGACTGTGTGAGTCTAATTGAAAATATCCAGAGCCAAATCCTTATTCTATGACCCCATAGGTTTAATTCTGCATGATAATGGAATATGTCATGTTCTCCATCATCGACATCGTTAAAATCCCTTTTGATAGATCAGAACTCTTTCTGATTTAGCCAATTAGAATTATCGATCATCGAGATAATTCTAATTGATCACATAGTTTAATAGTAATACCTAGCAGTATATGGTGGCAACTCATCATAACTGAATAAGAATCTCTTGGTAAAATTATCATATGATTCAGTTCTTCTATCATGAGTTTTGATAGGATCGAGGTTAAGGTTAATTTGTCAAACCTCATACCCATCATATGATTGAATCAATCAATTTGAGTCTAATATAAAATTCTAATAAAAATTTCTTTCTATTATTTCATACTGCCAAGACCATGGGCTTTAGGATTCAATCTCATGATCACCATAGGACTACTCCTCTACCGAGGTTGATAGATCCTATCTTGGTGCGATCCAATTCCTATAATGAACATGCTATAGCCAACATACACCTTAGAATTCTAAATGGTTAGGAGATCGAGTTATGATATAGTCAAACTATAACACCCTCATGGTGAACTATCGATGCATCTCAGATCAAAGAACCAGACACACTACTATAATAATGAGCGAGTCATTGACGAGAAGGTAGACTTTCTTATGACCGCTCGAAGTTGATCATGCTCAATATCTTTGTTCTTAACAAGCATCTATACTTTTGCTCCAATATCTCAACACCATAGATTCAAGATATATCTATCCTAAAAAAGCGATCATACACCAATCTTTCAGATCGATCACCATTCTTATGATGATCTTATTATCAGGAGCAGTTTATGAGTTAATTATGATAACATATGTCTCAAAATTTCAACTCTTGATAATATATATTGTCATACCTATTAACCCAATGGATGAATTACATATATAGTAAACACAGATGTGATTGAAAGAATAATCTAAATTTTATTTATAAGTCAAATTTTATAAATTATGCCTATAGAAAGTTTTACAAGTGTCGGCCAATCTGGCTTCTAGGGCATACATCTAACATCAGCTTTTTCAGATTAAACATGGATCAAAAGCTAATATCAACAACCCATTTATACTAGCTGCATAAGTTATTCAAGTGTATTATACTCCTTTTCTATCAAGAAAATAAGGAAGAAAAGATTGATGGGCTATATGCAAAATTAAGTCTTGAGCCATTCATTACGCACTCGAAGAAAAAGAGCTCCAATTATCAAAATACTTTTAAGAGGATGAGACAGTAAGAGTTCATCAATCCTTTGATGATATGGAATTGGATGCTCTAGGAATACTCCTACATGAGGATGGCCAACATGAGGAGATAAATCCAACTAAGATTATTTTAAAAGACAATCCTCCCCAAGAAGAGAAAGAAGAGGAAGAAGAAAAGGAAGAGGTGGAAGAAGAGAAAGCAGTGGAAGGATACCAAACATCTGAAAAGGCCAATAAGTAGTGCTAAGTATATAATTTTTGGATCATTTTAATTACTTATCTTGCATCATTTTAAATCTTACAATGCCATCCATGATTATATAATTAATTTGATGAATCTATTTATTTTTATTTTTAGAAAGCATATATCATATCTTTCAAAGGTCAGAGCTATGCCAGTCAAGGATAAAGCTCTTGAGGAGAGAATAATCACGTGGCCAGTTCTCATGATTTCGCACCTCTCATACTGAGCAATAAGCTCTAACACTTTATATATTATTTTTTATATTATTTTATTATTTATTAACTAATATAACATTCTTTGTATTTTATTTTATGTACTCAGATTCAAAAGATAGGGGATTGAAGGAAAATCCTGATTTTCTGGATCAGGTTCATTTAGATCTGATCGGATCAAGAGATATATTTCAAAAATCTTTCTCTTTGATCCAGATCAGATCTGGAATGTTTTAGATCTGATCTTTATTATTTTAATAATTAAAATAAATTTAGATAAATTAAATTAAATTTAATTTACCTTAACGTAGGGTAATCCTATTATCCGTTGATGATCCTATAAGCAATGAAAGGTTCTGGATCTAGCCACGCAAATGCCTGGCCTCTATGATATCCACTCAGGTTGGATCTGAAGATCCTCTTCTTCTCTATCATGTCTCCAAAAATTAGATCTAAATCTGATTTGGAGGATCTTCAAAATACCTTTTGAAGATCAGCAGTTGTCCTTTGCAGCAGCGCAGCCTTCTAGCTTTCGGTCGCCTTTCTCTCATCTGGATTGCACCAACCAAGATCCCAAATCACTTTGGGTGTGGAGAAGAGAGGGAGAAGATGAGCTTGGCATGGAGGAGGAGGAGAGAACCAGCCTTGGGGCATGGGATTTTTCAATTCAGATTCTTCCTTGAGTTGGGCGTAGGGTCTTATTTATAGACTATGCGTGATCCAACTCCTCTTCTTCCCAACCAATCATAATCCTTTATGAAATCAGATCTAAATCTGATTGGTGGAAATAGAGTCCCTTGGATTCCTCCTTAGATGGTGCCTAAGACCAGTCAAACTTGGATCTTAGGAGAAGTCTAATCAAAATCCAAAAAGGAGATGGAATCTCTATCCAACAAGGACTCCTAGGCGCCTCCAACTTGGGAACACGCCAAAGGTGGCGTGCGCCCTCCTCCTTGCCAGGTTCTGATAGGGGGACAAGCCCCCACCAACTCTCCAATAGGTGCATGACATGTGGACAGAAGTCAAAGTGTCAATGGTCAACATTTGACCAGTCAAAGGTCAACTTTTGACCAAAGTCAAAGGATGAGAAATGGCAGGTGACCAAAAATGGTAGGTATTATCTTACAAAATAAGACAACCCTTTTCTGACTTGGACAGGCTCCAGTCAGACCAAGTGAAGGCCTCTGATTGAGCACAAACTCCTTTGGCTCAGTCAGGATAACTATTTATGATAGTAAAAGAAGAACGTTAGGTTCAATCGAGTGCTAGCACGATTTTCTTGAACCTAATTGAATCTCATTCAGATCAATTGAACTGGATCAGTTCAATTGATGATCACCAGATTCAAACCCTTATTTGTGTGACCCAGTTAGGTTCAGTTCTGTATGGTAATGGGATATGTCATGATCTCTATCATCGACATCATCGAAACTCCTTTCGATGGATCAGAACTCTTCTGATTCGAACAGCTAGAATGATCGATCATCTAAATCATTCTAATTGCTCCCAAAATCCACCAGTGACACCTAGCAGTATATGGTGGCAACCCATCAGAGCTGAATGCAAATCTCTTGGTGCAGCTACCTGTGTGATTAAGTTCTTCTATCTTGAGCCTCGATCAGATTAGGGTTAAGGTGAACTCGTCAAACCCTAGTTTCTGTCATATGATGTAATCATTCGATTCAAGTCCGATGTGAAAACCTAAATAGAAACTCTTTCTATTATTTCACTCTGCCATGGCCATGGGCTTCTGGACTTGATTCTCATGATCATCATAGGGCTGCTCCTCTACCACCGAGGTAGATAGATTCCATCTTGATGCAATCCAGTTCCTACAATGAACATGCTATAGCCAACATACACCTCAGGATTTCCATATGGCTAGGAGACCGAGTTATGGTGTAGTCAAACTATAACACCCTCAAGGTGAACTGTCGATGCACCTCAGGTCAAAGAACCAGACACACCACTGCAGCATCGAGTCAGTCATTGATGAGAAGGTAGACTTCCTAATGACTACTCGAGGATGGTCACGCTCAGTGCCCTCGTTCTCTAACGAGTACCTGTACTCTCGCTCCGATGTCTCCACACCATAGACTCAAGACTCATCTACTAAAGAGAAGCGATTGTACACCAACCTTTCGGATCAATCACCATCCTCGTGATGATCCTATGGTCGGGAGCATTTTATGAGTTAATAATGATTATTCATGTCTTAAATTTTCAACTCTTGAAAATATGAATTATCATTACCATTAACTCAAAGGATGTATCACAGACACTAAATACACATATGTGATAGAAAATAATCCATTTTATTGATTATAGTCAAAATTATAATTTTGCCCCTAGAAGTGTATTACAAGTGTCAGCCAATTCTGGCTTCTAGGGCACATATATCTAACAATCTTCCACTTATCCTAAAGCCAATTGGCTACAAGTCTAAGTCCCATCTTCTCAAGGTGGGCTTCGATCTTCTGCTGGCCCAACGACTTTGTAAGTGGGTCTGCCACATTATCTGCGGAGTTGACTCTCTTGACCTCGACGTAACCCTTCTCGAGGTAATCGCGGATGAGGTGGTATCGCCGCTCAATGTGCTTGGATTTTTGGTGAGACCTCAGCTCCTTAGCAAGGGCTATGGCGCCATTGTTGTCGTAGTATAGAGGAATGGCATCTGATGGCATTACTCCAATTTCTGCAGCAAACTTCTTGTACCAGAATGCTTCCTTCGCAGCCTCTGATGCAGCGATATATTCTGTTTTCATGGTGGAATCTACTATCACGATTTGCTTGGAACTCTTCCAGCTGACAGTACCACCATTGCACACAAACAGACTCCCAGATGTCGACTTTCGATCATCTACATCGGACATGAAATCCGAGTCTGTGTATCCCTGGACTTGGAGTTCTCCATTACCAAAGACCAACATCATATCCTTAGTTCTTCTTAAGTACTTAAGGATACATTTCATAGAAGTCCAGTGTTCTTCACCTGAATTTGACTGATATCTGCTTGTGACACTCACAGCATGGGCTATATCAGGTCGTGTACATAGCATGGCATACATGAGGCTCCCTATTGCAGAAGCATAAGGGATCTTGCTCATGCATTCTATTTCCTCAGGTGTGCTAGGGCACATCTTCTTGGAAAGATGAATACCATGTCTGAAGGGTATTAATCCCCTCTTAGAGTTTTCCATACTAAACCTCTTTAGTACTTCCTCTATGTACATCTTTTGTGAAAGTCCTAGCATCCTATTCGGTCTATCCCTATAGACCTTAATTCCAAGAATAAAGGATGCTTCACCTAGGTCTTTCATGGAGAATTTCTTGGACAACCATATTTTGACTGTCGTCAACATGGGAATATCATTTTAATAAGGAGGATGTCATCCACGTACAATACGAGGAAGACAACAGCGCTCCCACTGACCTTTTTGAAAACATACATGGTTTCCTCTTCATTTTTGATGAAACCAAACTTTTTGATCACATCATTGAAATGAGTGTTCCAGCTCCGAGATGCTTGCTTAAGTCCATATATGGACTTTTGCAGCTTGCAAACCTTGTGATCAGTATCACTGGATGTGAAACCTAGCAGCTATTCCATATAGATATCTTTCTCAAGATATCCATTTAAGAATGCCATTTTCACATCCATTTTTCATATTTCATAATCAAAATAGGCTGCAACGGCAAGCAATGTGCGGATGGATTTTAGCATAGCCACTGGAAAAAAGGTATCCTGATAGTCAATGCCTTTGTGTTGACTATAACCTTTTGCCACTAGTCTAGCCTTGAATGTCTCCACATTCCCATCTGCACCAATCTTTCTCTTGAAGATCCATTTACACCCAATAGGTACTATACCTTCTAGTGGATCTACCAAGGTCCAAACTTGGTTTGAGTGCATCGAGTCAATTTCTGACTGCATTGCCTCTAGCCATTTCTCGGAGTCGATATCTGATATCACCTTATTGTAGATTTTGGGATCATCACCATGAGCACCATTACCTACGAGGAATATTTTCTCTACTTTTTCTGAAATAATACCTAAGTATCTTTCAGGGGGATGAAAAACTCTTTTCGATCTACGAGGTGGAGGAGGTAGTGTTCTTATTGGCTCAACTTGATTTGGTTCCAATTGATCCTTAGCTCGTTGTACTTGTGAGACTTTCTCATCAAGCTTAATCTGCTTTTCAATGCCGCTGTCTTGAATAAACTATTTATCAAGAAAGATGGCATGTCGACTCATAATCACATTATGGTCTTCTGGAATGTAAAAATAGTATCCTAATGACTCTTTAGGATATCCTATGAATCAAGCTTTGAAGGACCTAAACTCTAACTTATCCGCTTGTTATCTTTCGACATGAGCCAGACAATTCCAAATTCTGAGATGACTCAGACTTGATTTCTTACCATGCCATATCTCATACAGTGTGGTAGGAACGGTTTTAGAGGAAACCCTATTTGGTAGATAAATTGAAGTTAACAATGAGTATCCCCAAAAAAAATCAGAAAGGTCTATGAAGCTCATCATGGATCGAACCATATCCAATAGAGTTCGATTTCTCCATTCTGAAACTCCGTTGAGTTGAGGTATTCCTGATGGAGTCCATTGAGAGACTATGCCATTTTCCTTGAGATAGTCTAGGAATTCTCAGCTAAGGTATTCACCTCCTCGATCTGATCGAAGAATCTTAATGGATTTTTCAGTTTATTTTTCTACTTCATGTCTGAATTCTTTGAACTTTTCAAAAGCTTCAGACTTGTGTCTCATAAGATACACATATCCATACCTAGATAGATCATCGGTAAAGATAATGAAGTAGACAAAATTACCTCTAGCCAGCACATCAAATGGACCGCACACATCAGTATGTACTAGGGCAAGGAGATCTATGGCCCTTTCCCCATGTCCAACAAAAGGGAGTTTAGTCATTTTGCCTTGAAGACAAAATTCATAAGTTGAATTTGACTCAGAAGTCAACAGACTCAATAGGCCATTTTTCTCCAATTTGTTGATCCTATCTTCTACTATATGACCTAATCTCAAGTGCCATAGATATCTATCATTTGGACTATCCCTAGGTCGTTTGGCATTCATGTTTTGCTCGATAGTTAGAACAGATACATCAATATGTAGCTGATAAAGACTATTAATAAGAAAACCATTTGCAATTTTATTTCTTTCATAAAGAATGTTACAATGGTTCTTAAAGAAGGTAATCACATAGCCTTCTAGTACTAAGCATGAAACAGAAATTAAATTTCTACTCGCTGCAGGTACATAATAACAGTCTTTCAAAACTAAGTCTAAACCAGATGGTAATCAAAGAGGGTATGTTCCCACCATCTTTGCTGCAACTCTTGCTCCATTATCGATGCATAGGATCATGTCTCCATCCCTCAGCCTCCTGCTATCCTCAAGACCCTGCATGGAAGTGCACAGATGAGCACTAGAACTAGAGTCAAGCACCCAACTGGATGCAGAAGAAATCATAAGGTTAGACTCAACAATGAGCATACCTCCAGAAGGACCTTCCTTCTTATTCTTTAGGGTGGCTAGGTAAGTAGGGCAATTCTGCTTCCAATGGCCGTCGCTGTTGTAATGAAAATATTTTTCTTTAGCAGCGGCTTTCATCTTCGACTCTGCCTTCTTCTTCTTTCCTTCTTCTATCTTCTGCTTTTTCATAGACTTTTTTTTCTTTTCAGAAGACTTTCTTTCGGAAGAAGTCCATTTCATAGCAAGAACTGAGCCTTTAGAATCTTTCATAGAAAGCTCTACGGTGACCAGCATATTCATTAATTCATCCAAGAAATTTTAAAGTTTATGCATGTGGTAATTCATGATGAATTGCCCATATGCATCAGTCAAGGATTGCAGAATAATATCATTCTGCAGATCCAAGTCTAACTTCACACCGAGCTTCTCAAGCTCTTCCATATTTTTGATCATCATCAGACAGTGATCTTGGACTGACTACCCATCACACATCTTAGCCTTAAAAAGTTATTTCATGACTTAATACTTGGCTGTACGACTCTGTTCATCAAACATCTCTTGTAGGTAAGCCAACATTTGACGAGCAATCCGAATATCTTTATGTTGGTGCTAGAGCTCATCAGACATCGAGCCCAACATGTAATATCTGGCCTTATTATCTTCGTCTATCCATTTTTTCAAAGACGCTCTCTATTCAGTGGATGGACGGGTTGGTAAGATGGGAGGGTCCTGGTCCAATACATGGGTTAACTTCTCAGAATCCAAAATAATTTTATAGTTCCTTAGCCAATCTTTGTAATTGGGTCCGGTCAGTCTATGTGTGTCCAGGATACGTGCCAGTGGGTTGGACGCAGATATTTCCTGTAGAGAGTCAAAGATTCTAGTTAGATACTGTAATTATGACTTGATCAATTTATTTAAAAATTTTATTTTTAAACAAATTAGCTTTCACTATTTTCTCATATTCCTACACTCTCTCTATAAAGATGCAAAAATCTCCACGATTAATGATTTCTAGTGGGTGGTGCAGTCTCACCAACTGACTCATTACCTCACCTAACATTATTGGTGATGGGTTAGCCAATGAGTGAACAACTCTTGTTCAATAATTCTCTAATCATGGTGCACCCAAACTTGATCTCTAATTCATGAATCTCACCGTATCCAGAATATTGATCCACTCCTTAGTTAAGTCAGACCCACCATTTGCACAGACTGAATTTCTAATTGAGTCTCTCACCATATCCAGAATATTGAGCCCAACTCATCCTCCAACCCATAGCATCCAATGCCTAATAGACATGGTTGCATCTTTTCGGTGCAACTGAGCCACTGTATCCAGTCGAGAACAATCAACCCCAAGAAGGGCCCACACATCTACAATGGTGGAAGACCTCAGACTTAATCTTTTCTTAGGAAGAATTGATTTAGGTTTCATTAAACTAGACTTGTCATAGTCATAATAATTATGACTAACCTAGTGGCATGGGTTAGCTCGGATTATTGACCACCTCAAATCAGAACTATGTCAACAGATATGACCAGGTAAGTGAGATCGGTGGAAGGGATATGCCATTAACTCATACAAAAAATACATTCAGATCGAGTAGCTCCTAATTAAAAATCAGTCGATCGTATGTGCCAAACTTACCTTAGACACTAAATTATTGAATCAGAATCAATTAGATTAGCCTACAATCCAGACTCTAACCTCTGAGCCTAATTAGGTCTTGCTTGATCATGACTCGATCTTGATACAGACTTAATCCTATTAGGCTAGTCAATTTAGGCACTGTTGATCCCATCTAACCAACTCTTGATTCGGTTTGATCAACCACTTAGATCTAATTGAGCTACCCAAGCCCGAACCCAGTATTATGAATATGTCTTAGATCTGAAATTCTTAATTTTAGACCTAATTAATATTTCATAATCTTAATTTTAATTAAGTAGGGTTCATAAATAAAATATGCATAATAAATCCTAGGGTTTCAGGATCTAGGATTTTACAGAAAGTAAGTTTTGGATTTCTGATTAAAGACGAACGTGCAGCACCCCTACACATCATAAGAACATCCCATCGGATGGAAGGAGAGGGTCTTTAAACTCTTCTTCATTCTTATGACTGGACGGCCAAGAGGAACGTCTTAATCAGGAACATGCAATACTATAAAATAGTTTTAGATCTATATCATATATCTCATATACAAATTAGATCTAATCATGACATATTTTGCATACATCTCATGTATCGAATCATGCATATTTTCAGATCTAAATTATCTAATAATAATCTAAAAAATTAGATTTAAATTGATCTCATCAAAATAAACTCTAATCTAGATAATTATGTAGAACTATTCTACAACTAATCTAGACATGTATCAATCATATCTTATATGATGTTAAAATTAAATAATTTTTATTTGCTAATTTTTAGATATTATTATAATAATTATAATATCAAAAAATAGTAAATAAATAAATTTAAAATATAATTTAATCAAATTAAATTATAAACATGCAAGACTATTCTATAGAACTATTCTATTTTAGAACTAGTCATGCATATTTTCTAATCTTAGATCCAAATCATTTAATTTTAATTTTTTCTGATTTTAGATCTCATCACATCTCATGTGACATCTGAAATTACTTATTTTTTAATTAAAATAAATTTAAAATTAGATCTAAATTACTTTAGAACCTGGCTCTGATACCAGTTGAAGAGAAATCCTGATTTTTTGGATTAGGTTCATTCAGATCTGATCGGATCAAGAGATATATTTCAAAAATCTTTCTCTTTGATCCAGATCAGATTTGAGATATTTCAGATCTAATCTTTATTATTTTAATAATTAAAATAAATTTAAATAAATTAAATTTAATTTAATTTATCTTAACATAGGGTAATCCTATTATCCATTGATGATCCTGTAAGTAGCAGAAGGTTCTGGATCTAGCCATGCAAGTGCCTGACCTCTACCGATATCCACTCGAGCAGTTGACCAAAAATGGTAGGTATTGTCTTTCAAAATAAGATAACCCTTTTCTGACTTGGACAGGCTCCAGTCAGACCAAGTGAAGGCCTCTGATCGAGCACAAACTTCTTTGGCTCAGTCAGGATAATTATTTATGATAGTAAAAGAAGAACGTTAGGTTCAATCGAGTGCTAGCATGATTTTCTTAAACCTAATTGAATCTCATTCAGATCAATTGAATTGGATCAGTTCAATTGATGATCTCCAGATTCAAACCCTTGTTTGTGTGACCCAGTTAGATTCAGTTCTGTATGGTAATAGGATATGTCATGATCTCTATCATCGACATCATCGAAACTTCTTTCGATGGATCAGAACTCTTTTGATTCGAACAGCTAGAATGATCGATCATCTAAATCATTCTAATTGCTTCCAAAATCCACCAATGATACCTAGCAGTATATGGTGGCAACCCATCAGAGCTGAATACAAATCTCTTGGTGCAGCTACCTGTGTGATTAAGTTCTTCTATCTTGAGCCCCGATTAGATTAGGGTTTAGGTGAACTCGTCAAACCCTAGTTTCTGTCATATGATGTAATTATTCAATTCAAGTCTGATGTGAAAATCTAAATAGAAATTCTTTCTATTATTTCACTCTACCATGGCCATGAGCTTCTGGACTTGATTCTCATGATCATCATAGGGCTGCTCCTCTATCACTGAGGTAGATAGATTCCATCTTGATGCAATTCAGTTCCTACAATGAACATGCTATAGCCAACATACACCTCAGAATTTCGTATGGCTAGGAGACCAAGTTATAGTGTAGTCAAACTATAACACCCTCAAGGTGAACTACCGATGCACCTCAGGTCAAAGAACCAGACACACCACTACAGCATCGAGTCAGTCATTGATGAGAAGGTAGACTTTCTAATGACTACTCAAGATGGTCATGCTCAGTGCCCTCGTTCTCTAATGAGTATCTGTACTCTTGCTCCGATGTCTCCACATTGTAGACTCAAGACTCATCTACTAAAGAGAAGCGATTATACACCAACCTTTCGGATCAATCATCATCCTCGTGATGATCCTATGGTCGGAAGCATTTTATAAGTTAATAATGATTATTCATGTCTTAAATTTTTAACTCTTGAAAATATGAATTATCATTACCATTAACCCAAAGGATATATCACAAACACTAAATACACATATGTGATAGAAAATAATCTATTTTATTGATTATAGTCAAAATTATAATTTTGCCCCTAGAAGTGTATTACAAGTGTCAGCCAATTCTGACTTCTAGGGCACATATATCTAACAGGGATTACCAGTGATCTTATAGTTACATGTAGTAGCGACCGCGAGCTCTCAGACACAACATCGTGGTCGAGGATCCGCCCGGCTCACGACATCTCCAACTCGATCAAAGGGTAGGCAGATCATCCATATCCAAAGCCACTCATAAGTACTACATGCTTAATTAATATGTTTAAAATTTAATAATTTAATAATTAATATTTATTCTTCAAAATTAATTTTGCAATACATTCAGAGAGCCTTCAACATCTTGTGTCGTTACTAGGATCATACACCGATTGATGTCAGGCCCGATGAACGATTTCTCGAGTTGGCCATCGAGAGCTCATGATGCATTCTGGGAGATGTTTCTAGTAAGTCAAAACTAGTTTAATTTATTTCTTTTCGATACGTTGGTATTTTAATTACATATTAATACACACTTGCTTCTATATTGTTGGAGGACTACCAATTCAAGAATTCTCAAGATGAGAAGGTTGGCCATCAGATCTTCAAGGAGGTGGCCATACAGAGGCTCCGAGATGGCCTCTACAGTTTCAAACAATCTGCCATCTAGCACTCTAGTTTTCAGTCACCATCGGACTAGAGGTCCTTCACGAACCACTTGATATAGGTGGATATATGGCAGGTCATCTATGACTAGTGGAGCAATAAGAAGTACTCTAATAGGTAGTAGAGAGTCCGACAAAATTGGACCATCTAGCAGGATCCGATCAGGCACACGGACGGCTTGGACGACACACATATTATAGCCGATAGATTGATATATAAGAAATCAATACCAAAACTTTTCACTATAACTATAAAAACTTTTATATGCATGTTTTAATTAATTTAATTTTATTATTTACTTATTATAAATACGGCAGCTAGATTGTCTAGCAGACCAGCTATAATTATGGAAGGTCACATGCTAGTCTAGAAGGACTGGTGACTATTTAGATTCTTTGTCGTGATAGATCATGGTAAGAACTTCAAACTTTATTTACTAATTAAGTTGTTATAGCATCTGATTTTTATATTAGAACTAATGTATTTCTAAACTATGCAGACACGTTATGCAGAGTACATCATTGAGATGTACGGTGATGAGCCATCTTCTCAACCTCCTTGATCTTAAGGGATGGCTCAGTCGGGTCATAGAATTCGGCCATAGCTTCGATCCTCCACCATCTTGATATCCTTTAGCATTGTCATAGGCTTCAATGTCCCAGACTTGGAATGATGCACACATGGAGAAGGTCATGTAGAGGCTTCTGAGCCAATGATGTACATCTTAGGTCGAGCCGTCAAAACGAGCCGTGGCCCACGGGCTGGCCCATTTAGGCTCTTAAAATAGTAGGGATGGGCTAGTATTTTAGCAGCCCATTTAATAAAAGAACTTTTTAGCCCAACCCGTTTATGGCCCAACCCGTCAAGGGCTGGCCCGTCTAGCCCATGGGCCAACCCATTTATTTAAAAAAATTATTTTAAAGTGACTTAACCACTTAAAGTAATTGTTTATTTATTGACCTTTGTTATTTGTTACTTGTGGATTGCAAATGAAGATGATGATTCAAGTACAAAAATTGATGCAAATTTGCCAAAACAAGATTGTCAAGATTCTAATATTATAATTGATGAAGATGAGGATGATTATTGATTAATGAAATATTGGTGGTCAACATCTTATGGCAAAAATCATGAGAATAGGAACTGAATTTCAATAGTTGGACTCAATGTTATTTGAACAATATTTATTACTTCTTGATTTGTTTAATTTTGTAGAGTTTAATTAGTTTGTGGTGTTTTTCTTGTGGAGAATAGAGATTATGATATTATTACAAATTTTTTGGAGTTATTTCATATTTACTTTTGGTATTTTAAAATTTGATGTAGGATTGATTTTATTTATTTATTTGATGAAGTATTATGTTTGAGAGGATTTTAATTTATTATAATTTTTTAATTTTTTTAATTTTTTGGTGAGTTATAAGGGCCAGTCCATTTAGGCCCTTCACTTACAAGGGCTAGGACTGTGCTGCCTATTTGATGGCCCATTCATCAAAAGGACTTTTTTGGCCTGATCCTAATGGGCCTGATCCATGAAGGACCGGCCCTCCATGGGCCAGCTCGACCCATTTTGATGGCTCTAACCTTAGGGCCGGGCCTTCATGGGCTAGGCCAGCCCATTTTGATTGCTCAAATCTTAGGGCCTCCTGGATGCCATCTGCAATATAGTTATGAAGCTTCTCTAAGATCCAGTACTGCACAACTAGATAGGCTTGTCATTCCAGTCATCATATAAAATAATTATATTATTAAATTCTTTTATTTTTTTTAAGTTTTTATATTTAGAAGCTTCGTATATTTAGGTTTGAGTCTGAGAAGGAGATCTTGGGGCTAAAAATTTAATCTAACTATCCAATCGATAGGCCAGGAGTATCTATAGCTTCACATTATCAAATCAAATGTATAGAAATATGATGTTTGAGAATCAAATGTATGTATCAAAAGAAATACCTCCATATCCAAAGATACACCTCCATATCAAAATTTACTAATATTATTTTATTTTTTTATTATAGGATGCAGGGACATCTAGTTCTTATCTACTAGCTGCTAAAGTGGAGCAAGAGGAGGAGGAGGTGGACAATGATGAGGGTCAAACCTAATTTTTTTTTTAATATATTATATTTTTTTGATGCTGCTTATAAAAAAATTATATAATTTATATTTTTAATATAATATAATTAGTTTTTAATTTTTAATAATCATATTATCTTTGAATTTTAATTATAATAAATATTTCAAATCATAATTCATTATGATTAATTAAAATAGATTTTTAAAAAATATTATTATTAATTTTTAAAAAATAAAAATTAACTATTATTGTTAGTATTAGCGACGGCATGTGCCATCGCTAATAGTTAATAGCGACGACTTTAGAGCCCAAGTTATCATCGCGAATACTTTTTAAATAATTTTTTATTTTATTTAAAAATTATAAAAAATTAGATATAATATTAGCAATGGTATTTTTGGTCGCTAATATTTATTAGCAACGACATTAGCCACTACTTGACATCACTAATATTTTTAAAATATTTTTTTATTTTATTTAAAAATTAAAAAATTAGAGACGACATTAGTAATGGTAATTTTGATCACTAATAACTATTAGCGACGGCATTAGCAATAGCATTAAAAATCATCACTAATATTTTTTAAAAATTTTTAAAAAATTAATTTAAATATTAAAAAATAATTAATGATGGCATATTTTTATCTCTAAAGCCATCGCTAATAGCTTTATTAGTGATGGCTAGATTTTTCATTACTACGAATAACAATTAGCGATAAGAATTTTTTAGATTGAATTTTACGATAATACTAGTGATGGCGGGACTATTAGCAATGGCATATTGACTATTAACAATGGCATTTAGCTATCACTAATAGTCTAAATTCTTGTGGTAAAACTTTTCACTAGAATTCATAAAATAAGTAGGGAGAGAATGCCAGAGGAGAGAAATTAACAAGATATGATAGAGCTAATTAGGCAACACTGTCTGGCATCTCGATTAGTCTAGTTAAGGTGATTTAATGAAATCATAATTGAACTAGTGTATAGATGACTCAATAGAAATTATGGATGATTAAAGCTAGTGTATCAGGTCTAGTCAGGATAGGTGTTGACACACTATCCAACGATCATAAGTCAGGATCCCTTTATCGAGATTGATCAAACTTATTAAGACAAAATTTTTTTGAAGATCCAAAAAATATTAGGAGAGAAATAATCTAGAGAGAGAAGTAGAAAGAGAAAAACTTTCTGAAGAGAAAATCTATAGAGAGAGAAAATAAGGGAAGCAAGTGAAGAGGGAGAAAGAAGAGAGCGGGAAGAGAAAGAAACTCTTTATTCTTTTTTTCATTCCTCTCTTTCTGTCTTTCTTTCTTTGTTTTTTTCTTCTTTTCTTTGGTGGAACAAGGGACTTCCCCTGTTCTTATCGAAACAATGGGGCTCAAGGTTGGTGGTAGCTATCACCAGGGTAGGTGGGCAGTGGTGGCATAGTTGGGAATCCTTAGACCAGCGACTAGTGGCAACTATCATCACTGGAAAAATTAAAAAAACATAGCAAAATAGGAAAAATAGGAGCTTTCATTCCCATCCAAAAATTTTGGTGATGGCCAGCTAGAAATCATGATCCATGGACATGGAAGATGTGGACGATGATTGTTTGACAAATTAATAAGAGGACCTTACCTCATCTCTAGGAGTGCACAGGCCATGGTAATGTCAGAAATAGTTGGGCAAAAACTCCGCCATCACTGGCGTGATCCCCATCATGTTTTGGTTTTTCAATATGTGATTGGAGGGAAGGGTGGGAGGGCTCTTAAATAGAGCCAAAGGGGGCACTGGAGTCCCCTTTGAATCCAGACTCCTCTGGTGAAATTGGACGGTAGAAGACTCAGGAGTCTTCTTCATCTTATTTTCTCTCTCTCTTTTTCTCTTGGCCATACTTTAAAATCCATGCAGCTCTCTTCGGGCCTTTTTTGTTGGGCTTTTTTCAGATTTTGAGCCAGTCAAATGGACCAAGCCTAATTTTTGGATTGGGTTATCATAGTTTGTTAAAGTATAAGATCCGTGTATGAACTATTAACTTCCTTTTTTTTCCTTCAAAGAATGGAGTAATCTACATGGTGATTAGCTATCTAAGCTGCAGGCAAGTTCATTGTGGAAGCAGAGACCTAGAACATTATAGTTTATGCACACGGCATTGATCTTGTCACCTTAGGGTTATCACCCGGCCCCTTTGTTTAGTGGAATTTTATCATACATAATGGGTAGGGAACTATTAAGAAGTTACCCCCTTTTCTAGAATTTGCTGGGGAACGATGGAAATGACTTCCAAAGAAGACAATCCAGCAAAATCTAGAACTGCTAAAGCATTAAATGATAAAGAACCATCATACATAGGTGGTGGATACGAAGTCTACAAGTAGGCAATGTTGACTCACTGACGTGATAAGTTAAAAGAAAAATACTTAAGTATTCCTACTAACACTATAAGAAATATACTCATTTGCGATGAATTTATTTATGATAAAAAAAATTTTATTACAAATAAAATTATTAGCAACAAAAAAAATTCTATCGCTAATAAAAATTATTTACAATGAAAAAATTTTTAGTCATAAATAATCAATTATTTATAATAAAAAATAATTTTTTGTCAAAGATAATCAATTATTTATGATGAAAAAATTTTATCACTAATTAACTGCTATTAATTAATTATTTTAAAAAATTAAAAAGATTGATTATTAGCGATGAAAGTTTTTTATCATAAATAATTGATTATTTATGATGTAAAATAATTTTTCATCATAAATAATCAATTATTTATGATAAAAAAATTTTATCGCTAATAAACTACTATTAATTAATTATTTTAAAAAATTAAAAAGATTGATTAATAGTAATGAAAGTTTTCCATCATAAATAATTAATTATTTATGATGTAAAATAATTTTGCATCATAAATAATTGATTATTTATGATAAAAAAATTTTATTGCTAATAAACTATGGTTAATTAATTATTTTAAAAAATTAAAAAGATTGATAATTTATGATGCAAGATTTTTGTCATAAATAATTAATTATTTATGATATAAAATAATTTTTTATCATAAATAATCAATTATTTATGATGAAAAATTTTCATCGTTAATAAATTATCATTAATTAATTATTTTAAAAAATTAAAAAGATTGATTATTAGCGATAAGAATTTTCTATCATAAATACCTATTATTTATGATGAAAAACTAATTTTTATCATAAATAATCGATTATTTATGATGAAAAACTTTCATCGCTAATAAACTATCATTAATTAATTATTTTAAAAACTTTAAAAGATGGATTATTAGCATTGAAAATTTTTCATCATAAATAATTGATTATTTACAATGGAACAAAAATTTTCATCATAAATAATAGATTATTTACAATAAAAAATATCCATCCCTAATATTCTATTATTTATGATGGAAATATCCATCGCAATTAACTTGACCAAAATTTTAAATTATAAAAAAGAAAATATGGACAACTTTAAAATAAAAAAAGGGTAAAAATGAGCTATGCATGGTCGATGCCATGGCATCGAGGGTTACAAGCGTGTCCACTATTAGCTTGCTCGCAAGCAAAATCATAATTTTTTATAATTTTTAAAAATTAGTATTCTTTTAAAAAAATTATTTTTCTCTAAATATTATATAATTTTATAATTTAAAGCCTATCTTTACCATTCATTATTTAAGTGGTTATCATGCAAGCATCATCACAAAATATCATCTTGATCTGGTTGCTTTAGCTCAAATTAATAAAATTTGATTTCGATAGTCACAAACGATCATATGATGATCTGATAGATAGAAATCATCGATGAATCCAAAAACTTACAACGATGATTTTTATGATATTTGTAGTATACTATCAGCGTTTCACTTCAATCAGATATAATTATGATGGTCAATTTAGCATGAGATGATTTGAACCGTTAAATAAAAAATGAGTAATCAAAAGGCCAAACGACATCCGATTATAAAATAATTTTTTGACAAATGATCTTTGCTACTATTTTAATCATCTGTATGATGGTGATTGTAAAATCTAAACCCCGTATATATGAATCATCCATATTAAATATATTTTACAAAAGCATAAGTATAATTACTTAAGAACTTTAAGAATGTACATCAAGAGATATGTAGTTTTAAATAGTTTATATACACGTGGTTTACTTTTTACGATCACCACCATAGAAATGATCAAACTATCGGTAAAGATCATTTATCTAAAAAAATTATCTAATAAATACACGTCAATTAGCATTTTAATCATTCATTTTTTATTTAACGATCCAAATTATTTCATGCTAAATTGACTATGATAATTATATTCGATTGAAGTAAAATTTTGCTAGTGCGCTATAAATATTATAGAAATTATCATTGCCAATTTACGAATTGATCAATGATTTCTATCTATCATATCATCATACGGTCATTCATGACTGTCGAAATTAAATTTTATCGATCTACATGGCTAGAGCTATATAATCGAGTTGATATTTTGTGACGGTGCTTGCACGATAATTACTAAAATGATGAATAGTGAAGATGGACTTTAAAATTCAAAATCATGCAATATTTAGATAAAAATAGAAATTTTAATTTTAAAAGAATACTAATTTTTAAAAATTAGAAAAAATTATTAATTGACTTGCGGGCTAACTAATAGTAGATGTGCTCACACCCCTCAACCCCATCGCATCAGCCATGCACGGCACATTTTTATCCTTCTTTATTTCTAAAATAGTATATTTTTATTTCTTTTTAATTTAAATTTTTGGTCAAAGTATTTGCGATGGATTATTAGTGACGAAAGTTTTCTATTAAAAATAATCATTTTTTTTTATGAAAAAGATTTTTCATCGTAAATATTCCATCATAAATAATCAAAGTTTTTTTATGATTTATTCTTGGCAGATTAATAGTGACAAAATTTTTTATGATGAAAAAATTAGTCATAAATAATTAATTATTATCAATGAAAAATCTATATCATTGTAAATAACTTATTTTAATATTTTTTTGGAGAAGAAAAATTTTTTTTAGCAAAATATTTGGTGGAAATGAAATTTTTCATTGCAAATTATTAATATTAGTGATAAAAATATTTTTTTCATCACTAATAATTATTTTACCAATGAAAATTTCATTGTAAATACTTTTGTCATTAAAATACTTTAAATATCCCCCTATCCTCTCTCTCCCCTCCTCCTAGGCTTCCACTAGCTGGCGACCGCGTTTCTCATTGCCACTACTGTTGCCACCATCATTGTCACCACCATTATCACCGTCGTTGTCACCACCATTGCCGACACCATTGCCATTGCCACTATGCTTGATCCGATCGAAGGTAACTTAATTCGATCCCGACCAGCCATGGGTAAGATTTTTTTTAATTTATTCTTTTGATCTAAGGCCCACGTGTGTTGCCATGCGGTAGTTGGTGGTGGGCGATGGGTCACGGAGGGTGGGTATCGGCTGTAGGCCGTGCATGATGGTTGACAGGCCTAGTGGAGGCCACTAGTGGTGGGATACAGAGAGCTAGCACTGCAGGGGCTAGGGGCCGTCGGGGGTGGGTGACGAGGGGCGATGGTGATGAGATGGGTGGTGTGAAGCAGGGGGGGTGGATGGGGTGTGGAGAGGCATCGGTGATGGGTTGGGTGGTGGGCCATGGGTGGTGGGTGGTAGAGGGGTGTCATAGGGGGTGAGGGACCACGATGGGTACATGGGCGGCACAAGGGCTGGGGGGTCAGGGGATCGTGATGGGTGGAGGGTGGAGAGGGGTGCATGGGACGTGGAGGGGCGGCGGTGATGGGTCAGGTGGGGGGCCGCGAGTGTGGGCAGCGGAGGGGAGTCGCAAGGGGTGGGATCGCGATGGGCACGTGAGCGATGCAAGGGCTGGGGGGCCACGATGGGTGGGTGGCAAATGGAGGTGCATGGGACATGGAGGGGTGGCAGTGATGGCTCGGATGGCGAGCCACGGATGGTGGGCGGCGAAGGGGAGTCGCATGGGGTAGGGGGCGGAGGACCTATAGGGGGTTTAGTCTTTAATAATTTTTTTAAATTTTTATAAATAATAAAAAAAATAATAATAAATATAATAATAATAAATAATAGTACAAGTCATAATAATAATAGTAATAGTAATAATAATAATAATAATAGTAATATTAATAATAGTAAAATAATAATAATAATAGTAGTAGTAATAATAATAATAGTAATAGTAATAATAAAAATAGTAATAATAATAATAGTAAAAGTAGTAGTAGTAATAATAATAATAACAAAAGTAAATAATAATAATAATAGTAGTAGTAGTAGTAATAGTAATAAAAATAAATAATAAGAGTAATAGTAATAATAATAATAGTAAAGTAATAGTAATAATAATTAAAAATTAAATTTTTTATAATTAAAATAGTTAGATTTTTAATTATATTTTTATGCTTTTACTTGTTATAGTTTAATCTTTTTATTTGTTTAATAATGGTATGCAATATAAATCTATTCATTAGTATTTATGTCTTTTTCACTATTATTGTTGATTATTACATTCATTTATATGTCAAGTTAATTATATGCATAATTTAAACATTATAGGTATGGTGCCAGGAGGGATACGACGATGTTCAACTTTCCAACCTATTCTTGAGCCTTCCCCCATTTCCACTGCTACACCATTGGAGTCGTCGAAGGGCCCTGTACAAATGGATCTGACTGAGGCAGGTTTGAGTGATCAAATGGGTCTGAATGATATTTTAATATTTTTTATATAATTAAATTTGATTTTAATTTACCTATTAGGTTTATAGATGGCTATTATACTAATAATTTATTTATTATTTTTTAAACCATTCTCTTTCGGTGGTGAGGTGAGGGCGAGGTCCATTAAAGAACCTCGCCCTTGAGTGTTGGAAATGCGAGCACGAGGGATAGCATCTCAGAATCGAGATTCTACCAGGCTATACCAGGCCTAGTAGGAGATGGTGCAAGCCATGGCAAACTGAGCTTGGCATCATTTGCCACAACTATGCTCCGACAATGCTCTTCAATTGGCATGAGGTTACATGGCCTCAAAGGAAGATCTTCTATAGCCACTTATAGGTATAATAATATTTATTTAAATATTTAATTAGCTCTATATTCTTATAATATTTATTATTTGTAGGCTATTTTTGACATTATTGATTTTGAACATGATTGTTTGTGGTGAGCCATAGATGATCATTTATGCTTGCATTTCAAGAAGTACCAGCATCACATTCATCGTCACTGATATGCTATAGTGCACGATCAGGAGATGGAGGCAGCATGATAGCGGCCATATGACAGCATCACTATGGAGGACTGGGCTGTCATATGCCACACATATGAGAATCCGACATATCAGGTAACTTTTTTTTATTTAAAATTTAATAATTAAATATTATTTATTTTAAATTTAGTTATTTATTGACTAATTTGAATGTTAACTATGCAGGATCGATGTGCCAAAAATATTGCAAATTGGATGAGACAGATAGTCTCATATTGTGAGGATTCGAGACCATTCGTTTGCCATATGGAGTAGATGGTAAGTAATTTCTATTTATTATATATTAATTTTTTAACTATTTAAAATTTTTTATTAATTATTCTTAAATTGCAGAGAGATGTAGAGAGTGGCAAGCTTCTTAGTAAGATCAAGATCTACCAGCAGACATATCAACAATAGTCAGAGGGCTGGATGATTGGGAGCCAGGAGCTTTATGTAAGCTTTTCCAACTATTTTATAATTTGCATTTTGATTTCAGTACAAACTTAGAATAGCTATAAATTTAATTTTTAGAATTGTATGATAGACATTAGATCCTAACCTACCCTAGAGGGCTCGACCGTACCCACAGATGATAAGATCTATGATCGGGTGCTTGGTATGAGATCCTGTTATGTTAGAAAGCTAGGGCATAGGATCAGAGCTCCGACATCTTCATGTCTGTCCAGGGCTGATATCCATACTACTTGTAATGTCTAGATGATGGAGATATAGAGATAGGCTGTTGAGAATTGACAGCGGACTGCTGAGTTGACTACATGCATTGATGAGTACCAGTTGTTTCAGATGTAGATGATGGAGCGAATGGCACAGATGCAGCAGATGATGTAAATGATAAGGCAGCAACAGGCCGGTCTGAGCTTCTCTGAGCACTCTCCTTCTTCTTCAGCCCATTCCTCTTCTCCAGATACTACCGATATTTCATGGCCAACTACCTATTTTTTTATATTTTTATTTTTATTTTGAATATTTTATATTCACAAAAAATACTTTCTATAATTATATTTTTATATAATGAAATGAAATTTATTTATGGATGAATGAAATGATGAAATTTATTTATGGATGAAATGATGAAATTTATTTATGAATTTTTTATTTTATTTTTTAAATTTAATATAAAAAATATTTTTTATAATTTTTTTAAAAAATTAATTTATGATGAAATTATTTATGATGGATATTTTTTTATTGCATATAATAAAATTATCTATGATAAAAATAATCCATCACAAATA
Organism: Cocos nucifera; assembly: GCA_006176705.1. Taxonomy (NCBI): domain Eukaryota; kingdom Viridiplantae; phylum Streptophyta; class Magnoliopsida; order Arecales; family Arecaceae; genus Cocos; species Cocos nucifera. The sequence continues at coordinate 233,682 of QRFJ01000420.1, forward strand.
ATTCCATCATGGATAATTTATTACTTACAATGGATTATTTCCATCATAGATAATAAATTATCTACGATGGATTATTTCCATCGTAGATAATTATCCACGATGGAAATAATCCATCATAAATAATTAATTACCTATGATGGAAATAATCCATCATAGATAATTATTTATTTATGATGGATTTTTTCATCAAAAAAAAATTATTTATGATTGAAAAAAAAAATTTATCGTAAATAATTTCATCGTAGATAATTTAAGAAATAAAAAAAAAATTAACAAAATTTTTTTGTTGTAAAAAAAGTATTAGCAATGAAAAGGAATTTTCGTTGCTAATTATTATCTATGATCATATTTTTGGCAACAAAATATTAGCACCAAAATTTCCATCGCTAATAATTATTAGCTATAAAAATTTATTTTTTGCAATGAAATTTTTGCATCATAAAAAATCTATTTTGTTATAGTGTAAGCCTACATCCAAGTACTCATACTAAGCCTACTAGATTCCATAAAGTTATTACACTCAGCAGCTCTCTACAAAATCTTTCTCCTTCAATATAATAAAATTCTATTTTAAATTCAATCTTTCGTATCCACTCCTTTCCACATCCTAACAATAGTATCAGAGCTTGTTCTTTCCAATACCGGACATAAGGTTCATTCACTAAATACCTATTCTATTTTTTTCTTTCTATCCAACATATATCCAAGTTTCTATCTTAAAACCATGTCTACACCTACCGTAAATTTCTCTTCCATCCCTCTACCGATATTTAGTGGTGAAAATTATGATTTTTGGAGCTTAAAATTGAAGACAAATTTTATCTCACAAAAATTAAGTGATATTGTCAAAAATAGGGTAAAGATCCCAGCAAATAATTCTACTCTCTCTGAGGCAGAGTGCAAAAATCTAGAGCAACAACAAAAGGATGCACAAGCCCTATTTGTCATCTAGCAGGTTATGGGAGACACAATCTTCACAAGAATTACAAATGCACTACAAAGAAAGCATGGGATATTTTGGAGGAGTTTCATGGCACAGAAAAGGTACGATCCATTAAGCTCCATTATCTAAGAATAGAATTTAATATATAAAAATAAAGAATTCTAAGACCATAGAATAATATTATGCTAAAATTAAAGAAATTGCTAATCATATGAAATTATATGGAGAAAATGTAACTGACAAAAATGTAGTAGACAAAATTCTTATCACAATTATAGAAAAATATGATACCATAGTTGTAGCCACTAAGCAAGCAAAAGATTTTTCATCCTTATCAGTAACTAAACTAGTAGGATCATTGGAAGCTTATGAAAAGAAATTAAGAAGGCATAATGAAGAAACTATTGAAAACACCTTCCAAACAAAAATAAATATGAGGTCTCAGAAATCCAAAAATGATTGGAGAAAAATTAATCAAAATATATGTGGAGGAGAAGCTTCTAAAGCAAAAGAAAATTATAAGGGAGCTGAGAAACGAGGAGATAGCAAAGCCAAAAATCTTCCATGTGGAATTTGCAAAAAGAGGAGACACCTAGAAAAAGATTGCTGGTTTTGAAGCAAGCAGTTGTGTAACAACTGCAAAAGATTTGGGCACATTGAAAAAGGCTATCGCTCCAAAAAAACTCATCTAGCTAACTACATGGAGGAGAGCAAAAAGAATGAAAATTTGTTCTTCACCATTCAAGGCTCGTCCGAGAAATCACAAGACATGTGGTTTCTAGATAGTGGCTATAGCAACCATATGACACCATACAAAGACATCATTTCCAAGCTAGATACTATTGTTCCTATGGCTGCTCGGAGCCATAGCCATAGATCCAATCTCTTACGTGAACCTAGGTGTTAATCCAGCAAACTGAAGAAGATCTAAAAATGATGAGAGAAGCTATAGTTTTAGTGTTGGAACCAGAGAGAAGAGAGTTAGGAAGAAAAGCTCAATTGTATTTTCTTCTATTGTAAAAGTTACAATGTCCTAGTTTATATACCCTAGAGTTCCCATAAGAATCCTAATAAATCCCAACTTAAAAACTTTCTTAGGCTAACCTAATACATGAAAGCACTCACTGAGCCCAAGTCTCACATGCTCTCATCCCCTGGATCTAATCCCAATCCATATATGAATTAGCCTCCTTAAAACCTCTCAAACTAGGCCTTAAGACCCCTAGGATCAACCCAGACCCTAGTCCAAAATAGACCTTCATGTAACTCTGCCCGTGCACTGAGCCGGCTTAGTCTCAGCACTGAGCTGGCTAAGTTCCATAGGATCTGCTCAATCTAAAACTGAGCTGGCCCAGTTCAGTGTCATACCTACAGTCTCAAATCTCGATCTTTTTATTTTTCCTATGCTCTGAGACTTAGCCGATCCAGTTTTAGGCTGAGCCGGCTAACCTACAGAAAATCTTTTTTCTGCAATCTTGATTCTTCGACTTTGGTTTCTTGCTCCATCTTGAATTCTAGGTCTCCGAAGCACCAACCAAGCTCCTTGAGGCCCACAATACCCAAACCTCAAGCTCATGGAGAGTTACATGCTGTCTCCACCTTAGGACAACTCATGTCCTAGTCCTAGGACCACACCTATCCTAGCCTCCTCGGAGCCCTCACCTTGGCTCCGCCTATAGCCTCCCAAGGCTAGGGAGCACCACACCACTTACAATCTCCATTTTGGTGCGCCCAAGCCTTGGCACACCTGGCAACATCCTCCTACACGATCCTGCTATCCCTGCATGTCCTGATAGCCCCTCATGCTCAACTTGCCACTGCCATTCTTCTTCAACTCTTGAGCTTCCTTTGAGGTCTTTAGGATGACCACCTCCATCGCTGAAGTTCTTGGCTTATTTTTCTGCACCACCTTTGAAGTTGTAGGTATCCTTCTTCTTAGTAATTGCATCACTTGTCCTGAACTTTTCTGGAGATCATCCAACATTCTTTTACCGGCACTCACCGCATATCCTGATGCTCCACCTGACACTATCCCCTCAGAGCCATGCCTATCTCCCTGCATAATCCTCTCCACCTGGGTCTATACAGCCCCAACACTAGTGCTGAAATATAGGTCCTCCCTCTGCACCCCTTTGCTCTGAATCTGTATCATAGCTTCCTCCACCCATGAATCCACCTTTGCCTAGTGCTCCACCTAAAACTAAAGTCCTCCTGATGCTACAGAAGCCGACTCTATCTCTGAGTCCTTCGAGGCCAACCACCAAATGCTGCACTGCTGGGCCTGCCGCTGTACCTTAAACACCGTCGCTGACCCTTCGGACCCTCTGTACTGCATAAACTTGTCTGAAATCATCTCAGATATACTGCACCCTACGGGCTCCTTCGAGACCACCAAGAGCTCATTTAAATCTTTACTTTTAATGACCGTACTGATGGAATCCGAACTTTCTCCATTCTTGCACTTCTTCCAAAGCGGACACTTCCATTTAAAGTGTCCTACTTCTCCACACTTGAAGTATTTCTTGGATCCCTTGCTGCCCCTCTATTCTCCCTTCTTCTTTCTTTTCATGTGCTTCTCTGAAACCACAAGACTCTCCTAGAAGACCTCTCTCTTTGTCATCCATTTTTGCTGCTTGTTGGACCTGAGCACTGATACGATATCCTCGTATACCAGTGTCTCCTTACCATATAGCAAAGTTGTCACCAATGGAATGAAGCTCCTGGGTAGCGAACACAGCAATAATAGACTCTTATCTTCTTCTTCAAAATTCATCCCTATATTGAACAAGTCCATGCTCATCTAGTTGAACCACTGAATATGCCCCACAACATCCTCGCCCTCCTACATCCGAAGGCTATATACTTGTTTCTTCAGCATCAACTTGTTGTATATATTCTTTCCCATGTATAATTATTGCAACCTCGATCATAATCTCTTGGGTGTTCTCTCCTCCAACACACCATACAAAACCTCATCCGCCAAACAAGTCCTAATCATGGCACATGCCCTTTTCTCCAAGAACACCTACTTCTTGTTTATGATCTTCTTCAACCTATCTTTCAAGGCCTAATCCAACCTCATCTGAACCAGTAGATCCTCCATCCTTAACATCCATATCGTAAAACTTTCATTTCTATCAAACTTCTCTAATCCTACCTTCAACCCGCTGTTCTCCATGATCAATCCAAATCAAATAATAGCAAATAGATAGATCTGAGAAATACCATGACTAGAGATAGTGGACAGCAATCCTGTGATCTCTTCCTTCCTCATGAAGCCTAGAAAAAGCCTTTAGATCTAAATCTTGCTGCTGATCTCTGTTGAATATTGATCTTCTTCCTTCTTCATGCTCAACCTGGCTCTAATACCAATTATTGTTCCTACGATTGCTCGAAGCCACAGCCGTAGATCTGATTTCTTGCGTGAACCTGGGTGTTAATCTAGTAAACTGAAGAAGATCTAAGAAAAATGAGAGAAGCTAGGATTTTAGTGTTGAAATCAGAGACAAGAGAGAAGAGAATTAGAGAGAAAAGCTCAATTGTATTTTCTTTTATTATAAAAATTACAATATCCTGATTTATATATCCTAAAATTTTTACATGAACTTTAATAAACCCCAGCTTAAAAACTCCCTTAGGCTGACCCAATATATAAAAGCACTCATCGAGCCCAAGTCTCACATGCTGTTATTCCTTGGATCTAATCCCAATCCATACATGAATTAGCCCCCTTATGACCTCTCAAATCAGGCCTTAAGACCCCTAGGATCAACCCAGATCTTAGCCCAAAATAGACCATCGTATAACTCTACCTGCGCACTGAGCCGACTCAGTCTCAGCACTAAGCCGGCTAAGTTCCACTGGATCGCCTCAATCTGAAATTGAGCCAGCCTAGTTTTATGCCATGCCTGCAGTCCTAAAACTCAATCTTTCTATTTTGCCTATGCTCTGAGACTTAGCCAACCTAGTTTTGGACTGAGCCGGCTAATCTACAGAAAATTTTTTTTCTATAGTCTTGATTTTTTGGCTTTTATTTCTTACTCCATCTTGAATCCCAGATCTTCGAAGCACCAACCAAGCCCCTTGAGACCCTCAATACCCAAACCTCAAGCCCATGGAGAGTTACATGCCGCCTCCATCCTAGGATAACTCCTGTCCTAGCCCTAAGACCATACCTATCCTAGCCTCTCTGGAGTCCTCACCCTGGCTCCGCCCGTGGCCTCCCAAGGCTTGAGAGCACCACACCACCTACAATACAACCTTTCAATCTAAAGTTAGACTAGGGAATGATGATTTTCTCGAGGTCAAACGTGTAGGAATAGTTGTAGTGGAGACACCAAAAGCTACGAGATACATCAATAACATTCTCCTAGTTCCTAGCCTCACACAAAATCTACTAAGTGTTGGTCAGATGATGCAATGTCGGTATACACTATACTTTGAAGGAGAAACATGCACTATATATGACAACAAAGATAAAACCTTGTTATAGCCCATGTAAAAATGAGAGATTGCAGAGATTTTCCTATCATATTAAAGCACAACACTGTTTTGAAGGTGCAAGCAGATTATTCATGGTTGTGGCACCAGTGATTCAAACACTTCAACTATCACAGTCTAAATCTCACACATCAGAAAAATATGATGAGAGATCTGCCCAGAATCAAAGAAACCAAAGAAGCTTGTGAAGGCTACTTACTTAGCAAACAACACCGGCAACCATTTCCATCCGAACAATCATAGAGAGCCAAGAAAGCATTGGAGCTTATTCACATCGATATTTGGGGACATATGAGGACTCCATCATATAATCAAAATAGGTATTTCATCCTTTTCATTGATGACTTCATAAGCATGACATGGGTATACTTCATGAGAGAAAAATCAAAAGTCTACAAGATTTTTAAGAAGTTTGAGCAACTAGTGGAAAACCATAGTGGCTGCCATATCAAAACACTGAGGAGTGACCATGATAAAGAGTATACCTCAATAGAGTTTGACAAATTCTATGAAGAAGGTGTAGAGTGATAGCTGCCCATTGGATATGCACCAGAATAAAATAGAGTCTCCAAAAGGAAAAACAAAATTATGATGAGATGGTAAGATCAATGTTAAAGGAGAAAGGACTTCCAAATACCTTCCGAGCAAAAGCAGTATACACAGCCATATTGTTCCTACGGCTGCTCGGAGCCACAGCCGTAGATCCAATCTCTTGTATGAACCTAGGTGTTAATCCAGCAAACTAGAGATCTAAGAAAGTTAAGAGAAGCTAGGGTTTTGGTGTTGGAACTAGAGAGAAGAGAGAAGAGAGTTAGGGAGAAAAGCTTCATTGTATTCACTTCTATTATAAAAATTACAATATCCTAGTTTATATACCCTAGAGTTTTCACATGAATCCTAATAAACTCCAGCTTAAAAACTCCTTTAGGCTAACCCAATACATGAATTAGCCCCCTTAAGATCTCTCAAACTAGACCTTAAGACCCCTAGGATCAACCTAGACCCTAGCCCAAAATAGACCCTCGCGTAACTCTGCCCGCGCACTGAGCCGGCTCAGTCTCAGCATTGAGTCGGCTAAGTTCCACTGGATCAGCTCAATCTGAAACTTAGCCAACCTAGTTCTATGCCATGCCTGCAGTCCCAAAACTTAATATTTCTATTTTGCCTGTGCTCTAAGACTTAGATAATTCAGTTTTGGACTGAGCCAGCTAACCTATAAAAAATCTTTTTTTTGTAATCTTGATTTTCTAACTTTTCTTTCTTGCTCCATCTTGAATTCCAGATCTTCGAAGTACCAACCAAGCCTCTTGAGGCCCTCAATATCCAAACCTCAAGCCCGTGGAGAGCTACATGTAGCCTCCATCCTAGGACAACTCCTATCCTAGTCCTAGGATCACACCTATCCTAGCCTCCCCGGAGCCCTCACCTTGGCTCCATCCGTGGCCTCCCAAGGCTTGGGAGCACCACACCATCGACAATCTCCATCTTGGTGCACCCAAGCCTTGGCACACCTGGTAACATCTTCCTATACGATCCTGCTGTCCCTACATGTCTTGATAGCCCCTCGTGCTCACCTTGCCACTGCCATTTTTCTTCAACTGCTGAGCTTTTTTTAGGCCTTCGAGATGACCGCCTCCACCGCTGAAGTTCTTGACTTATTTTTCTGCACCATCTTTGGAGTTGTAGGTATCTTTCTGCTTGGTAGCTGCATCACTTGTCTTGGACTTTCCTAGAGATCATGCAACATTCCTTTATCGGCACTCACCGCATATCCTGATGCTCCACCTAACACTATCCCCTCAGAGCCATGTCTATCTTCCTGCACAATCCTCTCCACCTAGATTTGTACAGCCCGACACTAGTGCTGGAATATTGATCCTCCCTCTACACCCGCTACTTTGAACCCATATCATAGCTTTCTCCACCCGTGAAGCCACCTCTACCTGATGCTCCACCTAAAGCTGAAGTCTCCCTGATGCTGCAGAAGCCGACTCTATCTTTGAGTCTTCTGAGGATAACTACCCAATGCTGTACTGCAGGGCCTGCCGCTATACCTCAAACACCATCACTGCCCCTTTGGACCCTTTGTACTCTATAGATCTATTCGAAACCATCTCAGATACACTACACCCTGTGGGCTTCTTTGAGATCACCAAGATTTCATCCAAATCTTTACTTTTAGCGACTATATTGATGAAATCCGAGCTTTCACCTCCCTTACACTTCTTCCAAAATGGATACTTCCACTTAAAGTGCCCTGCTTCTCTGCACTTAAAGCATCTCTTGGACTCCTTGCTGCTCTTATGTTTGCCCTTCTTCTTCTCTTTCTTGTGCTTCTCTAAAACCATAAGACTCTCCTAGAAGATCTTCTTCTTCATCATCCATTTCTGCTGCTCGTTAGATCTGAGCACTGATACAATCTCCTCGTACACCAGTGTCTCCTTACTATACAGCAAAGTAGTCACTAACAGATCAAAGCTCTCAGGTAGCAAACACAGCAATAATAGATTCTTATCCTTCTCTTCTAAATCCACCCCTATATTGAGCAAGTCCATGATCATCTGATGAACCACTGAATATGCCCCACAATATCTTCACCCTCCTACATCCGAAGGCTATACAGTTGCTTCTTCAGTATCAACTTATTGCACATGTCTTCTCCATCTACAACTACTATAATCTCGACCATAATTTCTTGAGTGTTCTCTCCTCCAACATACCATGCAAAATCTCATCCGCTAAACAAGCCTTAATCATGGCACATAACCTTTTCTCCAAGGACACCCACTCCTTATCTGTGATCTTCTCCAGCCTATCTTCCAAGATCGAATCTAACCTCATTTGAACCAGTAGATCCTCCATCCTTACCATCCACATCGTGAAACTTTTCTTTTCATCAAACTTCTCTAATCCTACCTTCAACCCATTATTTTTCATGATCAATCCAAATTAAATAATAGCAAACAGATAAATCTGAGAAATACCTTGACTAGGGATGGTGGACAGCAATCCTATGATCTCTTCCTTCCTTACGAAGCCTGAAAAAAGTCTTTAGATCTGAATCCCGCTGCTGATCTCTGCTAAAAACTGTTCTTCTTCCTTCTTCATGCTCTACCGGGCTCTGATATCAATTATTATTCCTACGGCTGCTCGAAGCCACAGCCGTAGATCCAATCTTTTGTGTGAACCTGGGTGTTAATCCAGCAAACTAAAGAAGATCTAAGAAAGATGAGAGAAGCTAGAGTTTTGGTGTTGGAACCAAAGAGAACAGAGAAGAGAGTTAGGAAGAAAAACTCAATTGTATTCACTTCTATTGTAAAAGTTACAATATCCTGATTTATATATCCTAGAGTTTGTACATGAATCATAACAAACCTCAGCTTAAAAACTCCCTTAGGCTAACCCAATACATGAATTAGCCCCCTTAAGACCTCTCAAACTAGGCCTTAAGATCCCTAGGATCAACCAAGATCTTAGCCCAAAATAGACCCTTGCGTAACTCTGCCTGTGCACTGAGCTGGCTCTGTCTCAGTATTGAGCTGGCTAAGTTCCACTGGATCAGCTCAGCCTGAATTTAAGCCGGCCTAGTTTTGTGCCATGCCTACAATCCTGAAACTCGATATTTCTGTTTTGTCTATGCTCTGAGACTTAACTAACCCAGTTTTAGACTGAGTTGGCTAACCTGCAAAATATCTTCTTTCTATAGTCTTGATTCTCTGACTTTAGTTTCTTGCTCTATCTTGAATTTCAGATCTCCGAAGTACCAACCAAGCTCCTTGAGGCCCTCAATACCCAAACCTCAAGCCCGTGGAGAGCTACATGCCGCCTCCATCCTAGGACAACTCCTATCCTAGCTCTAGGACCACACCTATCCTAGCCTTTCCAGAGCCCTCACCCTAGCTCCGTTCGTGGCCTCCCAAGGCTTGAGAGCACCACACCACCTACAAGCTGTATATCTACTAAACAGGTATCCTACAAAAGTAGTTCAAGATAAAACTCCTGTTGAAGCTTGGAGTGGCAGAAAATCCTTTGCAAAATATCTTAAAGTATTTGGCTGCATATGCTATGTACACATTTCTGACCAGAAAAAAAGCAAGCTAGATGAAAAGACCAAAAGAGGAACATTTGTCAGTTATAACAATGAATCCAAAGGCTACCAAGTATATAATATGAAAACAAAGAAGCTCATAATTAGTTGAGATGTAAAGTTTGATGAGAATGTCGCATGGAATTAGGAAGAAGAGAAAGTCAGGAGAAAGAACATATACATGCCTATTGAGCAACCACCTACACCAAAACAAGAAGATATCAATCAAGACAACTATGATACTCCAAGTTCTCCAGACACTCTAGTGTCATCCCAAGTACAGGAAGTCTCTTCACCATAATTCCCACCAAGAAAAGTAAGATCTTTGAAAAATATCTATGAAAGGTACAACTATGTAACCATAGAGCTTGAAAGCTTTGAAGCAGCAGCAAAAGAAGAAGCATGGGTAAGTGCCATGGAAAAAGAAATTAGGATGATCGAAAAGAACAACACATGGAAATTATTGGAAAGACCAAAAGAAAAGGAGATCATCAAAGTCAAATGGGTGTACAAAACAAAACTCAATCCAAATGGCTGAATACAAAAGCATAAGGCAAGGCTCATGGTAAAAGGATATTCAAAGGTACCAGCATTGACTATAATGAGATGTTTGCTCTAGTAGCTCGACTCAACACTATAAGAGCTTTAATTGCTCTGGCAACTCAAAAAAGATGGAAGCTCTATCAATTGGATGTCAAGTCTACATTCCTGAATGGATTTCTTGAAGAAGAAATTTATGTGGAGCAACTACAAGGCTTTGTGGTAAAAGGCCAAGAAGATAAGGTGCTGAGACTAAAAAATGCTCTCTACTAATTAAAGCAAGCACCAAGAGCCTAGTTTAGTCAAATCAATAACTATTTTACTAATTAAGAATTTAGGAGGAGCAAAAGCGAACCTACTCTCCGTTGGAAAATATATTCTAAAGCCAATCATCTAATGATAGATGATTGAAATTAGTATATGAATTATCTAATAATAATAGTTATTTGACTGATTCATCATAAAAGTTCTATCTTTCTTAAATGAACTCCTAAATTATGATGAAGTCCTTAGAACCATAATCAATCGATAAAGAAGGATTTATCTATGGTTTTTAAATTATTCATGATCAAATGATAAGTTATTAACAAGGATGATAACTTATCAAGTGTAGGTCGCTGTGTACCATATGCGTTGGTTATCCTCGTAATCAAGGGATGTGGAGACACTGATATGACATCCAGATGAGATATAGGAGTACATCTGCACTAAATATGATCAATGTAGCACTCTACTGTTAAGAGTAGCTAGCTAAGGCCAATGGGTATAAGTGTCCCTCTGATCTGAAATCACCATGGTGACTTGCAAGCAACTCACTATACTTTAGTATCGAACTGCCTGTATTTCTAATATAGGTTTGAAAGATTTTTTAGTAAAGTCAAGTACTTGTGAAGTCAGTGTGTGAGTCAACATGGAATTGACCACTCCTGATTAGCTTTAGAAAGAGAATGTCTCATTATGTTTCAATTTAACAGAACCTAGGCCTAGGTAATCCTCGTGAGGTATCACAAAATTTATGAAATTTTGAGAGACAATAGAGATAACTTGTATGAGTGTTTGATAGTATACTCGAAATTGTCTTGAGCATTATTGATCATAGGGATGAATTATATAATAACCATGGGCCAAGATTCTAAAAATAATGCTTTGCATACATTCGACCTATCCGGATGTTGGAAATCATTGCTTGATGGTAACTTCGATTGGTATAGAAATTGGTTCCTATGCTACCGGCTTAGGTTCGAACCTATGGAGTCATATATATTATAGATTATAACCTAATCAAATAGTTAATCAATGAATGAGAATCATTCTAAGATCAATCCATCAATATGATTGATGTTTGACCTAATGCAATTGTTGCAGGAGGATCGATCAGAAATTGGATTGCTAATCAGCTCAATTTGATTGAGCAATCGGACTAAAATAAAATCTAATTAAATTAAATTTAATTTGAATTAATTTGAATTTAATTAGATTAAATCTAATTAATTTATTGGATAAGCTAATCGCAAAAAAGAACAAGTCCTTGTTAGACTAGGACTTGAGTGCACCTAATTCCTAAATGAGTTAGGATTTAAATTAAAATTAAATATAATTTAATTTAATTTAATTAGACTCCTAATTAGACTAGAATTATTTTTAATTAGATTATATTTAATTTAATTTAAATAAGATTTAAATTGAGTTCAAAACTATTTTGACCTAGTCAAACAAGAGGAGTCCCAGTTGGACTAGGACTCTCTCTCTCTTTTCTTGCATCTAAGAAAGCCCACACCCATACTTCATTTTTAGAAGTTAATGTAACTTAATTATACACCTAAGAATGATTTCCCATGCCCTATAATCTGGAGGTTTTGGAATAAATTTTGAATTAGTCAAAATTGGAAAGTAGTTGTGCATGAGATTCTATTTGATAGAATCCTTAAAACCTAAAGCTCTATTTCTCTCTATGGAAATAAACTCCACGCCTCCCATATTATTGTGCACCCTTTTCCCATCCTTTTAGGAATGTTTTTGCTAGTTCTCCATGTTGAGAAAGAGATGGGGTGGCATCCAAAAGTTGGACGCCACCAAGAGTCCTAAGACTAATCTTTGACCTAGTCTTTGGTTGTTAACCCATGCCACTTTTCAAGGCCCTTTGAGGATGTGATAAAACCCAAAAAAATCATGAAAAATTAAAAGAAAAGGATGAGAAGGCATGGGTGGTTTGTGGTGCCATGATTCTTGGAGAAGAGCCTTCAACTAAGACATCAAAGGTTGATATCTTGAAGAGACAAGGTAAGAGAAGATTGTCTTCTCTTTATTTTTTTTTTTATGTATTTTTCTTCTTATTTATTTTTTATAATTTTTATGTGATAAAAATATGAGAGAGAGATGGAATAGGGCATGGGGATAAGTGCTCCAAGTTGTTGGGGCATGATGCTATTTTTTGGAAATGATTTGATCATGTCTTGATGAGAAAAGGAGAAGAGAAGAAAGGTCTTCTCTTAGGATTTCTTTGAGAATTCTTCTTCTCCTTATTTTTATAAAAAAAATTTAGATTAAAAATTAAAGATATTAGATCTATAAACATAAGAAAAATCTAGAGAAGAAGGTCTCCTCTTGTCCTAGCATAGAGATGTTTTTAGGATATCAATCGTTGATATCCTGAAGGAGAAGATTTATGTTCTCTTAGGATTTATTTTTCTTATTTTATTTTTTAATTTATAGGAGATCCAAGGATTGGATTTCTCTCTTACTCCTTCTCATATTCTTCATCTCTTGGAGTGTCCAAGAGATCCAGAGGATATGTATTTGATTAACCATCAGGATAAATCCGTAAGAAGCTAGCACTTTGAATGGATCTTCGTTCGACGAACCTTTGATTTATGTTGCAGATTCGTGTGGATCACCTGTAGAGGTCAGACATATGTGCGGCTCTAAAAGCAACAACAAAAATCAACCATGAAGTTTTTGACCTACACAAAGGTAAGAGATCTGATCTCTTGGTGACTTAGATATAATCTTGGGTTAAATCTAGAATTATTCTAGATCTAAGTATTGATATGATCAATACCACTTGTGATTAATTTAATTTTAGATTTATATTTGCATCATAACATGTTATAGATTCTTGATGTAGGATTTTATAATTTGATTACATGTATATTATAGATTAAACTATTTAATCTATATCTTTCGCTACTTTAATTTCAAAAAAAATTTGAAATCTATGCATAAAATCCTGCATGTTTTTCAATAGTGGTATCAGAGCTAGGTTCTTTTATAACATGTTCATGTATGCTTAAGAATAAATCTAAAAATTAAAGTTAATTAAAGATCGCACATACTGTCATAAGGTTGTCTTATTGTAAGGTTAACCCCTTATAATGAAAAGATTATCCTAGTATGTGCTGATCTGAATCTAAATCATGAATAATTTCGATTAGATCTAAGAAAGTCTATAATTTATTTTTTTGATTTAAATTTAAAATTAAGTAGATATTAAATTTATTTTAGATTATTTAGATTAGATCTAAATAATATCAGAATTATACATACTGCCATAAGATTGTCCTACTGTAAGGTTTACCCCTTACAGTGAAAAGATTATCCTAATATGTGCTAATTCGAGAAATCTAAATCATAAATATGTTAGATGAGATCTAAAATAATTTATAATTTATTTTTAGATTTTAAATATAATATTAAATAGTTTATGATCTGATTTTGATCATTTAGATGAGATCCATGTGATATGTTTCATATTTTGATCTAGATCTTCATGTTGTATGTTGATATGTAGCTTCATTTTTTAATCTAGTTTGCATATGTATGACATATAAGTTTTATAGAATTTAAATTATGAACTTACTTTCTATAAAACCCTATATTCAAAATCTTAGGACATGATCGAAATATTGAAACAAATCAGATCTAAAACCATCATTTGAATTTGATTCAAAGTAAAGTATTTACAATTTGAAAATATTTCAAATGACAAAATCAGAAATTAGTTTTGAGATTTCATAAACTCAAACCCATAAGCTTTGAACTTAATTAAGAATTAAGTGATTGTTTAGGATCTAGGTTTATGATTTGAAGATCCTAAGATAATTTCATAAAATATGGGTTAATGGATAATGGGTTAGCTTTGATCAGGTCCTTAACTAGGTTAGACCTAGGGTTAGATTAAATATGAACTTAGTTAAGAAATTGATCGAACCTAATTAATAGTTAATTAGAATTAGATCATTTCTTTAGATCAATTCAATAGTTGTAATTGATCAAAGTCCATACATCTAATAAATAGATATTGATTGTGGCTCAGTGGTTGATCCCAAGTCTTTAGACAAACTAAATCAAAATTGATAAATCGATTGGTGTCTAAGGTAAGTCTGGTATCTCAGACCGATGATTTTTAATTGACAGCCCACTTATCGGACCATTTCTGATGGTGTCTGAGGCAAGCCTTAGTAGATCCTTCCATCAATCTTACTTACCTGGTCAATATGGTTAATCAGCTTTTGATTAGGTTGCTCATTGATTCGTGCTAACCCATGTCACATAGAAAATCAGTGAGACTGATCTAGGTGCCCATGGACTAAAATTGATCATAGTCCTTGTCGATGACTTGAGAAGTCAGTGGAAAGACTTGACTTGGTGAAGTCAGTGAGAGCAAATTGGTCCATGTTCTTTCTATCCTTAAATCACTAATAATTTAAATCCTCTAAAATTATTAGGTTCTTAAAATGATAAAGTTATGGAGATAATTGAGTCATAGCCTCCTATTAAGATGTTTGATAATAGATCCATTAACTCAATAATCATTGCAGGCCCAAAGGTTTGGTGCTTGTTGACTAATGAAATTATTATCCATCATATGATGACTTGGATATGTCTCTCTAATGGTGGTTAGGTTGGCCAACCAAAGTTGGGCTTAATCATTTATTAGTTAAATACATCAAGTATGGTCATGTTAATGATTGGACCTAACCGAATCCTTACAATGGAGGCCAAAGCCTACTGATTAGATTTCTGAGGTAAAATTAAATTATTAAAAATTATTTGAAGAAATAATTGATTATGAACCTATCCTTAGATATAGATGGGTTAGCCAACCAAAGTTGGACTCGTATGTAGTCTATGCGGATTCTAGTACCTACTAAAGAATTAAAATAATTTTTTGAATTGAAGGTAGAGGCTACCAATTCGAATAAAATAGTGAAAGAATCTTTAGACTAAAGTCCAAGTCTCTAGACTTAATATAATTTATATACGTAGGTCATTATTCTCTTTTCTCAAAATAAGACTAAATCCTAATTGCTCCTATCACTATTAGATAGTAATGACTTATGGGATCCAACTTCGATAATTAGTATTGAAAGTTGAGTTTGGTTTAGTAGTATGAATGGATTCATACTGGGGCCTCTTAGCCTAGTAAAAATAATTAGTCCAAAATTAATCCAAATCAGGCATAGTACTTCTACTATTAGAAGTAGGATCATAAGAAGAAGAATTATCTTACTTTTCTTGATCATAACAGGCTGAACACAAGAAATGAGCAAGAGTTACATATTAAGGATGTTATATAATAACACATTAAAATTTTTCTGTATGAAATTCTGGTACCTGGGTGTGAGATACCGATAGTTATATGCAATTTATTGCAAGAACTACAGCTAAGTAGAATGTTTGAAAATGGTGAAAAATACCTAAATATTTTGGATGGAAGTCTTATTCCAATCCTAGATTTAGAAATTGTCAAGCGTATTTTCAAAGATGTCATTTTGAGTAATTATCACTATTGTCCATCTTTATGATAAATATGTTCTCTGTTGGCTTTTTGGCTAGGGATGGTTATCATTTATTAATAAAAAAGATTATTATGATATTATTATGAATAATATTATAATAATATATGGATAATAAAAAATAATATTTAATATTTATACAGTCTGTTAAGTATAATATATACATCCAAGTTAGATTATATCATGGATGTCTATCTTTGGCATTATAGGCTTAGTCATCTTGATAAGAACAGGATAAATGGGTTAGCTTGAGCGAAAAACCTCAACAACAATAATTATAAATCGTTGATAGTCTGTGAATCTTGTCTTCTTGGAAAGATGACAAAATCATCCTTTACTAAAAAAGATGAAGGAGCTTATAAAGTTCTAAGTCTCATACATGGTGATGTATGTGGATCTGTAAACTTAAGTGCCAAAGAAAGATATTAATATTTTATTTCAAATGACCTATCTGGGCATAAGTGCATCTAACGTGAATCATTTAAAATATTCAAATAATTCAATAATAAAATAAGAAAATAAACTGGAGAAGGTATTAAAACTCTTCGATGAGATCAAGGAGGCGAATACTTATCCAGTAAGTTTGTGACATATCTAGAAGAGAATAGGATTCTCTCTTAGTGAATTTTTTTTTTTGGAACACAGTGTATCTGAAAGAAGAAAATTAAACTTTGTTAGACTTGATCCAATCCATGATAGGATTTACTTGTCTGCCTACTTCAGGGTTGTGCTTTTGTGGCTACTAATTTTACTCTGAATTTATACAAAGTAAATCTGTTATAAAGACTCCATATGGAATATGAATCGAGCATAGACCTAGACTCTCTCATTTTTGGATTTGGAGTTGATCGGCCTATATCAAATATTTGCATATAAACTTGGATCCTGATCTAATAGGTATTTAAAAGTGATTAATTCTACAATACTGAAGAGCATGAGATGTTCATCAGTAGTAAGGGCATTTCTTTTAGAAGGGAGTTTCTTAGAGAAGGAATTGATGTTTGTAAAATTGAACTTGAAAAAGTTTGAGTGGTAGAAAAGAATCAACGTAATCTAGTAAATTTACAGAATTGAATTTAATCAGATCAAATTTGGAGCCCATTAAAATATCACCTTTAAGGAGATCCGATAGAGTACCACATTAACCGAATAGATACTTTAGTATCTAGATCCGGGATGGTGATCTTATTGAGCTCAATGAGAATAATAAGAATTCAATCACCTATAGAGATACAATGCAGCGATCTGACTTTGAGAAGTAGCTTTAAGCCACATGATCCAAATTGAAGTCTATAAAAATCAATAGTGTATGGACACTAGTTGATTCACCTAAAGGGATAAAACCCATTAGGTGTGAATAGATTTTCAAAAGAATCTGAGTAGCACAGATGAAAAGGTAAAGACTTGTAAAGCCTATTTGGCTATTATCTCAGTTTTGGAACATACATTTTGAATATATATCTTTGTTATGAACAAAGATAAATCTTGTATTTATAATTGGGCAAAATATTTTATAGTGTTATTTCTTATAATGTTTGAGGATGAAATTTTTTTAATCAAAAATGATATTCCAGCATTGCAAGGAATAAAGGTTTAGCTGTCATCTTATTTCTCCATGTACAAGATCAGACATAGTATACTCACTAGAGGTAGTGAGCAGATATCAGTCTGATCTAAGTGAGAGCCACTGAAAGATTGTATAGATAATTTTTAAGTATTTAAGAAATACTAAGATTTGATGACTCAAATATGAAAGTACTGACTCAAAACATGTAGATGTTTTAATTTCAATCAAAACAAGATGACAACAAAAGAATGTCGAATCATACCCTAATTGTAGGAGTAATCTGCTGAAAAGGTTCCAAGCACTATACTTTAGCCTATTTAGTTAATGATGTAGAGTACATCATGATATATGATGCTATCATGTAAGCGCGCAATTGCTAAAATTCATTAGTTGGTTGGGAGTGGCACACTCCACCAATGATCCAGTCCTATCGTAGTACTAGAGCCATAGTTTAGGCTAAAGAATCAAAAGATAAGCATATTCTATATTGCTTTCATCTTAGATTTTAGATCTGAGTGATGTCGATCTTTGGAAGATTTATGTAAAAGGAGAACTTGATCGATCCATTTGCTAAGACCTCGAAACTAAGAAGTTCTATAAACTCAAGTGGAAGATAGGATATTTGATATCATTCTGATTAGCTTTAGTCTAAGTGGGAGTTGTTAGAAAATCCTAAAGTCAATTATCTAAGTGATAGATGATTGAAATTAGTATATGAATTATCTAATAATAATAGTTATTTGGCTCGTTCATCATAAAAGTTCTATCTTTCTTAAATGAACTCCTAAATTATGATGATCCTTAGAACCACAATCAATCGATAAAGAAGAATTTATCCGATTATTTTCAAATTATTCATGATTAAATGATAAATTATTAATAAGGATGATAACTTATCGAGTGTAAGGCATTATATGCCATATGCATTAGTTGTCCTCATAACCAAGTGGTGTGGAGACATTGGTATAGCATTCAGATGATATGTAGGAGTACATCTACACTGAACGTGATCAATGTAGCACTCTACTATCAAGAGTAGCTTGCTAAAGTCAATGGGTATAAGTGTTTTTCTGATCTGATATCCCATGGTAACTTACAAGCAACTCACAGTACTTTGGTGTCGGACTGTCTATATTTTTAATATAGGTTTGAAAGATTTTTGGATACAGTCGAGTACTTGTGAAGTCGGTGTGTGAGTCAAGATGGGATTGACCACTCCTGATTAGCTTCAGAAAAAGAATGTCTCATTGTATTTTAATTTAGTAAAACCTAGGTCTGGGTAATTCTCGTGAGGTATCACGAGATTTACAAAATTTTAAGACACAATAGAAATGATTTGTATGAGTGTTTGATAGTATACTCAAAGTTGTCTTAAGCATTATTGATCATGGGGATGAATTATATGATAACCATAGGCCAAGGTTCTAAGAATGTTGCTTTGCATACATTTGACATATTCGGATGTCAGGAATCATTGTTAGATTGTAACTTCGATTGGTACAAAAATTAGTTTCTGTGCTACCGACTTAGGTTTGAAGCTATGGAGTCACACATATTAGAGCTTGTAATCTAATCAGATGGTTAATCGATGATTGAGAATTGTTCTAAAATCAATTCATCAATATGATTGATGTTTGACCTAATGCAAGTATTGTAGGAGGATCGATCAGTAATTAAATTGCTAATCGGCTTAATTTAATTGAGCAATCAGACTGAGATCAAGTCTAATTGAATTAGATTTAATTAGAATTGATTTAGATTTAATTATATTAAATCTAATTGATTTATTGGATAAGCCAATCACAAGAAAGAACAAGTCCTTATTAGACTAGGACTTGAGTGCACCTAATTCTTAATTGAGTTAAGATTTAAATCAGAATTAAATATGATTTAATTTGATTTAGTTGGGCTCCTAATTGAATTAGGATCACCCTTAATTGGGTTATATTTAATCTAATTTAAATAAAATTTAAATTAAGTTTAAAATTATTTTGACCTAGTCAAATAAGAGGAGTCCAGTTGAACTGGGACTCTCTCTCTTTTCTTGCGCCTAAGAAAGCCCACACCCATACTTCATTTCCAGAAGTTAACATAACTTAATTACATGCATAAGATTGATTTCCCATGCCCCATAATCTGGAGGTTTTGGAATAAATTTTGAATTGATCAAAATTGGAAAGTAGTTATGCATGGGATTCTATTTGATAAAGTCCTTAAAACCTAAAACTCTATCTCTCTCTCTCTATGAAAATAAACTCCATGCCTTCCATATTGTTCAGCATCTTTTTTCCATCCTTTTAGGAATGTTTTTTCTGGTTCTCCATGTTAAGAAAGGGATGGGGTGGCATCCCAAAGTTGGATGCCACCAAGAGTCCTTCTAAGACTAGTCTTTGACCTAGTCTTTGGTTGTTAACCCATGCCACTTTTCAAGACCCTTTGAGGATGTGATAAATTCCAGAAAAATCATGAAAAATTAGAGGAAAAGGAGGAGAAGGCTTGGGTGGTTTGTGGTGCCAAGATTCTTAATGAAGAGTCTTCAACTAAGATATCAAAGATTAATATCTTAAAGAGACAAGGTAAGAGAAGATTGTCTTCTCTTTATTTTTTTTATGTATTTTTTTTCTTATTTATTCTTTATAATTTTTATGTGATAAAAATCTGAGAGAGAGAGGAATAGGGCATGGAGATAAGTGCTCCAAGTTGTTGGGGCATGATGTTCTTTTTTGGACATATTTTGATCATGTCCTGATAAGAGAAGGAGAAGAGAAGAAAGATCTTCTCTTAGGATTTCTTTGAGAACCCTTCTTCTTCTTATTTTTATGAAAATTTTTTGGAGTAAAAATTAAATATGTTAGATATAGAAATATAGAAAAAATTTAGAAAAGAAGGTCTCCTCTTGTCCTAGCATAAAGATAGGACATCAATTGTTGATGTCCTGAAGAAGAAGATTTATCTTCTCTTAGAATTTTTTTTTTTTATTTTATTTTTTAATTTATGAAAGATCTAAGAGTTGGATTCCTTCCTTATTCCTCCTCATATTCTTCGTCTCTTAGAGTGTCCAAGAGATCCAGAGAATATGTATTTGATTAACCATCAGAAGGGATCCGTGAGAAGCTAGCACTTCGAGCGGATCTTCATTCGACGAACTTTTGATCTGTGCTGCAGGTTCATATGGATCACCTGTAGAGACCAGATGCATATGCGACTCTAAAAGCAACAACAAAAATTAACCGTGGAGTTTTCGATCTATGCAAAGATAAAAGATCTGATCTCTTGGTAATCTAGATATGAGCTAAGGTTAGATCTAGAATTATTCTAGATCTAAGTATTGATATGATCAATACCACTTGTGATTAATTTAATTTTAGATTTATATTTACATCATAACATATTATAGATTCTTGATGTAAAATTTTGTAATTTGATTACATGCATATTGTAGATTAAACTGTTTAATTTATATCTTCTACTACTTTAATTTTGAAAAAATTTTAAAATCTATGCATGAAATCCTGCATGTTTTTCAATACTCTCTACATCAAGAACCAAGGTAACTCTGACACTCTCATAGTTTCTCTGTATGTGGATAATCTTATCTACATAGGAAATAATGAGAAGATGATTAAAGAGTTTAAAGAAGACATAATGAAGACTTTTGAAATGATCGACTTGGGTTTAATGCACTACTTTATTGGAATTGAGATAATTCAAGATGAAGAAGGAATTTTCATCTCACAGAAGAAGTATACAGAGAATTTGCTGAAAAAATTCAAAATGAATTGTTGCAAGGCAGTTGCTACTCCTCTGGTCAACAATGAGAAGCTACAAAAGAAAAATAGATCTGGAAAGGCTGATGGTTCACAGTCCTAAAGTCTTATTGAAAGTCTTCTGTATCTTACAGCTACAAGATCAGATATTATGTATGCAATAAGTCTACTATCAAGATTCATGCATATAGAGTCCAAGTCAAAAGCATTATAGAGTAGCAAGAAAAATCTTAAGATATTTACGAGGGCATATAGTATAAGTTCAGTAATAATGCAAGGGTACTTGGATACACAGATAGTGATTAGGCAGGATTGGGTGATGATATGAAGAGTACTTCAAGATACACATTCATACTTGGATCAGGAGTATTCTCTTGGATGTCTAAGAAACAAGAGACCATGGCTCAGTCATCTGCCGAAGCTGAGTACATTGCAGCAAGTGCTACTAGTCAAGCAATATGGCTAAAAAAAATATTTGAAGATATGGAAAAACAACAAGATCATCCAATCGCAATCTTATGCGACAGCAAGTCAGCGATTGCAATAGCCAACAATCTAGTTCATCACAGCAGAACTAAATACATTGCAATCAAATACTACTTCATACGTGAGGCGATAATCGAGAAAAAGATAAAACTCGAGTATTGCAGCATAGAGGAAGAATTAGCCGACATTTTTACAAAAGCACTACTAAGACTAAGATTTGAGATGCTACGAAATATGTTAGGAGTTATAGAAAAGTACATAGGAGGAGTATTAAGAAGTTACCCCACTTATCTAGAATTTACTGGAGAATGATGGAAATGACTTCCACCAACAATGAAGAAGACAATCCGGCAAAATCTAGAACTATCAAAGCATTAAATGATAGAGAATCATCATACATAGGTGGTGGATATCAAGTCTATAAATAGGCAATATTGCCTCACGGATGTGATAAGTTAAAAGGAATATACTCAAGTATTCCTATTAAGCCTACACCTAATTACTCGTGCTAATCTTACTAGATTCCATAAAGTTATTATACTCAACAGCTCTTTGTAAAATCTTCCTCCTTCAATATAATAAAATTCTATTTCAAATTCAATCTTCCGTATCCACTCCTTTCCACATCTTAACAGGAACCAATAAAGCGTTGAACCTACTAAATTATTCGTGTTTCACTTGTTTGATGCTTTCGCGTCTCTCTACTTGTTACTCTATTCAGACGCTATACCTTAATGGCTGCAGAATGCTCCATGAAAGGAAAGTGAGCCCCAACCAGCTCAATCGTGTCATCTTGTGCCTTCCTGTGACGTTATGTGCAAAGTAGATTTATTCAGCCCTTACTGCATGCATTTTTTATCCTGCCATCCTTTTCCAGTCGGCACTTCTGAAGGCTTTTGCTAATATGATTGATATGCCGCTGTGGAAGCATTAAAATAGAAGTCATCAGGAAAACGGACAAGGGGGACGAGAAGGACACATGCTTGATCCATAAAGGAGCAGCTTGGTGGCGATTACTGGCTGCAATCTCATTCCAATTCCCAAGGCGGGCATTGTCATCAAGCATTTAGTTTGCAGCATATAATTTTCAGATTGTCAAATTTCTCTTTGAACACCAATCATTTTAGCACTGCTGGATTATTGCATTTTCAAGACCCATCAACGACCGGAGTATCCTGATTCAAGAAAAGTTCCTTCTGGTGGGTTGGTGATTGATATAGGTGAGAGGTTTGCGTCAAGGGGAGAGATAACCGTTGTTCTGCATGAAGATAATTCAAAGGTAACGGTGCTGCTGGAGTTCTGCACGAAAATATTTCTTTACATTTTTAGTGCGAGTAGATGCTACAAATTAAGCAGAAGCTCTACCCCATTTCCATTTATCTTGAAAGTTAAATGCCTTTAAGGAGACGCGTAAAAGAGTTAGCAACTGATACATATCCATGCATTACAGACATATTTTATGTCGTATGATATTGAGATCTGTGTCCATTTTCTTGTGGCACTTGATGGAAAAGTACATTATCAGGGCACAAGCTCAAACAGCCGAGTTGGCAATCAACTCTCATTGTTAAAAGCTCATTCTGAATTGATCGATCACTCTCACGACTGTCACATCTCGTATATGTCACACACCAGGGACTTAAAGCTCAGCATTTCAGACATGTACATCCTCATCATCAATGAACTTGCCCCAGAACCAATGCCTCTTCCACACAGGGACCATCTCTTCGATGGGCACATTCTTGGTCTCGGGAAGAAATAGAGCAATGAAGATGGTCATAACCATCTCCCACCCAGCAAAGAAGTAGAAGAGACCGAACTTCATGTGGCAAAGCATGCTAAGGAAGAATTGGCCAATGACGAAGGTGAAGAACATGTTGACAGAAACATTGATGGCCTGACCTGCTGAACGGATCTCCAGAGGGAAAATCTCACTAGGGACCAGCCACCCCATTGGCCCCCAAGACCATGCAAAGGCTGATACGAAGACACAGATGAAAAGCACCACAAAGAACGCATACTCCTTCGATAGTGTTGCCTCTCCACTGGTCCCAAACTTGATGCCGATCAAAGTCCCCACAATTATCTACGCCATGAAATGAATATATAGTTAATCATTAATTGATCGACAGATTAACATGAGTAAATGAAGTTAAAATCAATACCACAGCCATTGGTATCATGTACCTGGCTTATGATCATTTGCGTTCCGCCTTCCAAGAAGAGTACCCGCCGACCAAACTTATCGACGGTAGCGATGGACACAAAGGTTGCAAACATATTAACAAGGCCGGTGATGACCGCGGACATAAGAGAGGCATCACTACCAAAACCGATCGTTTTGAAGAGAACGGGGGCGTAGAACATGATGACATTGATGCCAGTCAATTGCTGGAAGAAGGGGATCAAGATGGACATGGTGAGCTGGGGCCTGTACTTCCTCTTCATTATGTTGGACCAAGGGTGCTGCACGGTTTTGGCGTCTTCACTAGCCGCAACAATATCATCGTACTCGCTTTGGATGTCGTCAGTGCCACGAATCTTTTGGAGCATGACTTTTGCCCGGTCATCATATCCACGCTCGATCAGGGAGTTGGGGGTGTCTGGAAGGATCAATGAACCAACGGTGATCATGGCAGCAGGTACAGCAGCAAGGGCAAGGCTGACGCGCCAACCCCATCCTCCACTGATTTTAGCAGTGCCATAATTGATGAGGCTAGCAGCTAGGATGCCCACGGTGATCATAAGCTGAAAGCCAATGTTAAGCATCCCACGGAGCCTCGCCGGTGCCATTTCGGAGAGGTAGAGCGGTACTGACTACAAATAAGAAAATAATGAGTAAATAAGTAAATAATAAATTTTTAATCAGCAGACCATAACTTTTAGTTCGTCTTGAATGGGACTTCAACATTCATCCTAAAGTTTCAAAGTTTGTTCTTTTTAATTCTAAATTCCTAGTGGATGTACACATTTATTCTCGAGCACATATTTGTAGGATAAAATATACATATTTTAAGTCTGAAATGGGGCATCATGGAAGACATGTTTTTGTCGTTACCTGATTAGCGAACCCTACTCCAATGCCAAGTAGAATTCGACCAAGGATGAGCGTGAAGACATTCTCAGCTGCACCATTAATGGCAGAACCTGCGAGGAAGGTGATCCCACCAGCAAACATGGACCATTTCCTTCCAAACACCCTCGTCACCGTAGATGCAAAGAAAGATGCAACCAAAGCTGCCAGATAGAGCGAAGACGTGAAGGCCGTCAAGAGTGGGCTGTCAAACTTGCAGTACTGGTTAGTGCTCGTGTCCTCCTTCTCCTTCTCTAATACCGAGGGGAAGAACTTAACCAGGAATGGTTCCATCGATGTGACTCCACCTTTCCATCCAAAATTAAAATGGCAAGTTGTTAAAAGATTCCATAAGATAGAACCCTTAACATTGAAAAAAGGATTAACAAGCAGGGTTAAAAGTCTCTCATGTCCGTGAAAGATTACCAGAAATTCCGATATCATAGCCAAAGATGAGCCCACCACTAGAGGCCACAAGGCTAGCAAGGAAGACGAAGAGTGTCATCTTCCCTGGGTACTCCTTCCCTCTTCCAGTATTCACAATTGCACCTCCTGCCATTTTTATTAAATCTTAAAGATTCTCTTTTAGCAAGAGAGGAGGAGGTGAAGAATGAGGGGGAGCAAGGTTTTGGCCTCTTTCCGGGAACAAATAGAGTTTCGAGTATTTATAGAGGAATTTGTAGTGGGAATACCGTTGGTGATTTAGGCGGCATAGTTATCGTTTCATTATCCACATGATCCCGAAATTAGTGGTGATCGGACATTCTGAACTGTTTTATTCTAATCTAAACAACTAACGGTTCGAATTTACCTCATTAAAGAGGATTGTGATAATTTTAGTATGGTGTTTTCAATTTTAGAACCGCCTTCAGTTTTATTCTCTCATCCCCACAATGGCCTTTCGTTACCCTTAAGCAGTTAGCAAATATTGTTTGACTTGGTATTATAGGGAATCTCCTAATTTTAGTTCTTTATGCTGTGAATTTTCGTTTTGAAGAGCGTAAATGTAAATCTGAATAGATCTCTACTTTTATATGAATACTAGAAATCAAGAGACATGAGATGCACCATCAAGAAGTTAATAATAATAATGTTTGCATCGGGAGACAGGCTGGGTAGATTAGAGGGAGAACGTTTCCAAACCGTGTAAATTTAAACTTGGACGGCTGAAGCGAGAGTCCACCTTAATTATTTAGTGTGTGAATTATTAGGATTGAAGAGATAATAATTCAGTTAGATTGGCAAAGCGAAAGATAAATAATAGAACATATTGTTTCAGATATACACTTAAAATGTGGTTATCCCGATAATCTTTCAAATCCTAAAAGATTAAGAGAATTTTAGTTAGCAAGTCTTATAGCTATTCTACATATTCATCTTTGATTTATAATATAATATAGAAATGAAACTACACACTAATTCCTAGCATTTTTGCTATTTGGTTTGAGCATCTAATATAAGGCTGAAAACAGATTGGATACTAGCATATCCATATCCATATTTATTTTATTTAATGCATATAAATATAAATACAAATACAAATTAGATATAACCATTTTTATTTTAAATAGATAAAGATACAACATAGATACCGAAAATATGGACATAAATATGGAAATAAGTTGGATGATTAAACTTTATAGCCACAAAACCAAACATATTATTAAGTGGATGATAAATCAAGTTAATGGCATATTAATATGGTTATATGTTTTTCTTAAAAAATTTATAAGTACTATATAAATTAAATAAAATTATAAATAGAATAGAATATTCGGATACAGATCAAATAGGTATCTATCCACATCTATATCTCTTTTCTTTTAACGGTTATTGATGTTAGTTGGATGCTCAAATTTCTATCCATATATGGATAATTCAGATACAAAAATAGATCTGGATGGATATTATCCAATGCATTTTCACTCCTAATCCAATACCATTATCAACATGCATTTCATATCTCAAAAAGTTTAGCAAATTTTACTTGGTAAATTTGATAACAATTTAGCATTTTCCTTTCTCATTTATGATATAAAATAGATATGAAACTACAAACTAAACTGATTCCAAGCATTTCTGCTTTGGATTTTGAGCATCCAACCAAGAAACATTTCATTACATTTGGAATGTTATCAGTATTACTTGGAAAGTAAGATACCATGGGCTTTCACTATGCTACAATAATGTAGCATTTGCATACATCTAAAAATAGTTTTCCTACCAATATATTCATATTGTGAAGATACACAACTTTCATGATCCAATATTCTCATGAGTCATACGAGCTCACTTCTCACAAGATGGCATGTCTCATATAGGCCATTGTTCCATGGTATGGCCTACATGGCATGCATTGCAGGTCACAACAAATGTTAGCATCTATAGTGTAAATTAATTTCCTATCATTCAATCAATAATAAAATAATACAAAGTCATTATAATGTTTTCAAGATCCTACTTATCATGCTATGCATGTATATCAAACATTTAACAGTGACTATCATTTAATACTTATTTCTTCATGATTGCAAGTCCATATATAGTAAAAGTATTAGCCTTATTTGATGCACATATAAATACATACATGCATGCATATATATGAACATAGATACATACACAAAGATAATTATCCTTTCAATCCTGTTAGAGAAGCAGGTGGAAGATTGTTAAATGGAACGCACTCAAAGAGTTTTGAATGGATAAGAACTCAAATACTTTTATTAATTTGAAACTCTTCAGTGACACGAAAGCTGCACTAGTATACAAGACTTAAAATAGGCATTTATAACTTGGTTGTTACACGCATGTAGCCCACTTCCTAACTTTGCTAACTGATAGCACCATGTAACAAGGATATGTACTCAATTACTCTAAAGACTCTTACCTACTTTACCCTACTAGGCTTATTCAGCAACCAAATAACAGTGAGCTAGACAAGTGGAACAAACAAAAACATGCAAAGCAGCAACTATGCTCCTAGCCCACATTTGAATTATATTCTAACATCCCCTCCTTAATTCAATGAGGACTTCAATTCCCATTATGGACCAGAACTTCTTAAATCTATTTTTTGCTAAAGCTTTTGTAAGAATATTAGCTGGCTGGACCTTAGTATGAAAGCATTAATATTAAAGCTCCACTATTCTATTCCTTTAGCAACCAACTCTCGGATACAATGATGCCATGTCTCTATGTGCTTGGTCTTGCCTAGCTGGATTGGATTCTTAAAAATATGCAATTGTAGATTTATTGTCACAAAAGATCATTGTTGGTTCTTCTTGCTTCAACTTTAAATCTTTCAAGATTTTCCTCAACTAAACTACTCGATAGGCTATAGTTGTAGCAACAATGTGATCAGATTCTATACTTAACAAGGTTATACTTAGCTGCTACTTTGATGCCCAGGAAATGGCTTCTGAACCAAGGCTAAAAATATAACTTGTTGTACTTCTTCTATCATCTACATAATTAGCCTAGTCACTATCAATAAAAGTAATAATATTATAATTAGGCTTGCTAATCATATTCCCGATGCCGAAATTTGAAATACCTTGACCATATATGAGAATTCTCTTAGCTGCCTCCAAATGATGTTTGCTTGGATTGTGAATAAACTTGAATGAGATTTACAGATCTTGTGTGAGTAAGATACAGGTATACTTCTGAATTGCTTTTTATCAACTTTTTCTACCCCATCATTTCAAGAGAGGTTCTCATTTGTATACAATTTTGGTGTCTTGGCAAGCTTGCAACTAATCATTTCATGTTTCTTTAATAAATCAGCTTCATACTTTCTTTGACAAACAAAAATTCCATGGAGCCTTGTACAACTACAATGCCTAGAAAATAATATCAAGAAAACAAGTTAAACATGCAGAAGTTTTCATCATGGATTCTTTAAATGCTTCCACCATTCGAAGGGAACTTCTGGTGTAAATCATGTCATCAATGTATAGACATAACCAAAAAATCACTGCTATGACTTTTAACATATAAAGCAGGTTCACTAGCACTCTTTGAAAAAACATCAATAGAAAAATAGGTGCCAATTTTGCTATATTAAGCTCTTGATGCTTGTTAGAGCCCCTAAAGTGCTTTCTACAATTTGTAAAATTTTTGTTCTAACCATTTTACTAAAAAAGCCTTTGGGCTACTCAACATATCTTCAAAAAGGTCACTATCAAGATATGCTATAATGGGGAATGCACTAACATAGGACTTGTAATGATGGGAAACACTGATCTCACATAGTTACTAGGGTGGTGTGCAAATGCGTTGTTCCAGTCCTATTGTCATGGCCCTACCTTGAGAATTTTCATGCCAACCTTAAGATCTTCTTCCTTGATGACTCCCTTTGGCAATTCAAGTATGAGAAGGGGTCCTGTAGGCTCAAACAAGGCTTGCAATACTTCATTCCCATCCTCTAATGAGCTCTAAGCTACTCATTCTGTTTCTTCAAATCAAAGCTTGTTGCACCTATGATACATTAGCTATGAAGCTCACAAATCTACCACCCATTCTATGTGACCTTTATGAAGATATGTTGAGCTAGAATATCTAATATTGTTTGACTTGGTATTATAGAGAATCTCCTAATTTTAGTTATTTACATTATGAATTTTCATTTTGAAGAGTAAGTATTTGAATAGATCCCTCATTGTTATCTGAATACTAGCAATCCAAGGACATGAGATGCACATTCAAAATTAATGATAATGTTTGGGAGACACAGGGTTGGTAGATTAGAGAAAGAATGTTTCAAAACCACTAAATTTAAACTTGGTGGATTAAAGAGAGAATAGACCTCAATTAGTTGGTATGTAAATTTTTAGGATGCAAGAACCTGAACTCGATGGATGCTGCCAAATTAGGGTGGTGCCTATCTCCATTCATACTGAAAAAGGTGAGCATTTGTGAAACCATTGCCACGAGTTGGGAGCCATTATCTGAATGGCCTCAGCCACCCAAAACCATCACCTAACTGCACTCATGAGAGTGAAATGGTGCAACCATGCCTCTACATCATCTATTTCTCATCCTCATCATTCGATCCACGAATACCACCACCATTCCAGTGTCTATCCTCTCCATGTTCTCTATCTTCCTATTTTATTGCTTTTTCTACGATCGATATCTCTGCCTCAATTTAGCATCGATGAGCCATACTACCTCCCATTATCCCTCCACATCTCTCTCTCTTTCTCATCTCTCTCCTCCTAATTCTCCACTTGTATGATGGTGTTTCTCCTCTTCTTAGAGCTTGCACCCATATGAAAATATTCACTATTACAATTGCCAAATTTTAACCAATTGATTCTAGATCATTACTTCTAAAGGATTTCTTCTTATGTGAGAATTGATTCTAATTGCTCTTTGATGTGGGAATGTTCAACATGCTCTTCTTCCGATAGTGTTCAAGTTTCTTCTTAAGAGTCTAAGTATAAATTCCTCTACCTAATTCCATTTTTTATCTATATGATATTGCCATTGTTGTTTTGATTCCATACTAAAGTTTTGATAAAAAATATCCAAGCTTCTATACAAGGTTTGATGCAGCATCTTTGGAGGAGGGTGCCATGGTTTACCAAGATTTTACAAGCTCCTTGAAAGTAGGAATGGTAAGCCAGAAGTTTTCAGTATGAAATAGCTTATTCGAAGGTTGTTGAATGTTGCATTTCAGTAAAAGAGGAAAGTGATCGAATATTGTTTTTGACAGAGAGGTGCATAGTAGGTATTCCAAAGATATAAAATATCTTTTGAGTTTAGCCAAAGAATGGTTTTCTCTATGGTTGGACCATGTGAATTATAGATGACTGTGCTTCACCTCTATAAGAGATAGGGATCCAATAAAAGAGTTGAAATCTTTGAGGATACATGCAGACGTGTCTTTAGTCCTACATGAATTATTTGCCAAAAAGATGCTGAGTACTTATACAAGGTGAAGGAACCCAAATAACATCTTTTGGCAAGTCTTTTTGAGTGAGATCCTAGGTTGTTACAAAATAGTATTAGAGGCGATCCAATCCATGATCCATATAAGGAGATACTACAGCATGGATTTATTAGGACTAACCACGAGCTAATCATAGTATATATGAATGAATTTGCACGAATTTAGATCCTTAGTTTGGCAAGGATACTAGGGCTTAACGTATATTTAGTTCCATATTAGTTATTTGCTGGAAAAATCTTTGATACAAAAATAGGGCTAAGGAATTCAAATAACATTTTTCATCTAGTCTTTTTAAGTAAGGTTCTAGGATTTTACAAAATCCATAAAGGCAGTGATTTTACTAGAGTTTCCTCTCTTTTCTAGTGGGTGATGAATGAGGTTAAAGTTACCCACAATTATCCAGGGCCTTAATCATTTTAATTTTGTCTAAGATGGATCATCAAAGAAGTTTTGTCTCAACTAGAAATCATTCAATCCACAAACATTCATGAGAACCCAGTCTAGTATGGCTAGACCTTTAGAGTATGGGTGTAGGGAATTGAGAGAGAAGGTTCCTTTATCGAAAGATGTCCCACTGATGTTGGAAGCATTCCAATAGGTTAACAATCCTCTTGATGAACCTTTGGCATTAACAGAACTCCAGAAGTCAAGAAAATTTCCACATGCTAAGATTTTTAGTTTCTTGGGGGATTGTCCAAGTTTAGTTTCTTGAAAGCATGCCACCATATATTTAGAAAGGATGACTTGTGTCTCAGACCAATCTCCAATTTTATTGACTCCTAAGGCCTTTTCCATTCTAGAAAAGTATAACCATGAGTGCTCCAACTATTCTAGGATAGAGAGATGAGATTTAATTCGAGCTTATGATATAAGGTGTTAGAGCATCAACATGGCATCACCTAGCTCTAGTACTAATTGTTGGATCATGGTACTACTCTAATACCATGTTGCAGAAATTCAGAATCTTTAGTGTGGACTTGAAGAGATTGTTAACACTCTCTAAGGGTAGCTTACCACTGATCTACCATCTGAATTTATGATGGGGTGCCTCCCTCCTAGGACTTAAGAGAGGCATCCCCTCTCTCTAGGGCTCCTTCAAGAATCCTGGGGCAGCAACACAAGAGAAAAGAGAGATTGAGAAAGAAAAGATATGTATTTCAATCCTTAATAGAAATCCTAATACAACCTATGTATTTATACATAGCCATTAGGCCCGACCAAAAATTTTTCTAGCTAACCAAATACATGAAAGCACTCACCAAGCTCATATATACCCATGTTTTCCATGCTCTCATCCCCTAGATCTAAATCTGATCCATACATGAGTTAGCTCCCTTATGACCTCTCAAATCAGGTCTTAAGAATCCTAAGATCAATCCAAACCCTAACCTCAAACAGACCTTTCATGTGTTTCTGCCTGCACACTAAGCCGGCTCAGTATCAACACTGAGCCCGCTAATCTAAGATTAGGTTAGCTTAGTTTGGCACTGAGTCAGTCTAGTTGTGCATCCTACCAGCAATCCCAAATATGCACCTTTCTATTTTGTTTGACCTCTGAGATTTAGTCGATCCAGTTTCAGACTGAGCCGACTAATCTGCAGAAATAATTCTTTTCTACAATCTTCATCACTTGGCTTTGGTTTCTTACTCCATCTTGCATCCCAAGTCTCTGAAACACCAACCAAACTCTTCAAGGTCCTCAACACCTGGACCTCAAGCCCGTGGAGGACTGCACACCACCTCCACTCTAGAAAAACTCCTATCCTAGCTCTAGGACCACATCTGTCCTAGTCTTTCGGAGTCAATACCCTGACTCCTCCTCGTGGCCTCCCAAGGCTTGGGAGCACCATCAATCCTCACATAAGGATGGTTAGAAAATCATGCCAAGTTATACAATTCCTTCTTAGCACTTTGACAATTCCAAAAAACTAGACTAGCATGTTCACTATTGCTTGTGGTTTAAGACTAGAAGCTGATCCTGCACAGGTAGGGGAAGAGGAAGAGAGGTTGGTAGTTCCTTTGCCATTTTACAACTAAAACAAGAACTAGATTAGGTGAGAGCTATAAATAGTTGATCAACTAATAATAAGGGCAATCATCAAGTCATAGCTAAGAGACTTCAACTCTTTTAGCTTCAAATGGCCTCTTCATCCATTGCCAAAAAGAGAAAAATATAGCTCTTGCCCAAGGACCTCAAACCACTAGCTATTAAGGAGTTGAGAAAAAGGATGTCCAAGTATCATAATTCCACATCTTCAAACCCAAGCATCTTAACCTTCTTTGCACATAGCCTTATGTTCTTTTTGAATGATTTGGGTACAAGTATACAATGACAAACATGTGGAAGCTTCACTTTTTAGATGATTGTAAAGTTGGGCATGTAAGGGCTTAAAACAAGGGAATACTGACTTTCCTCCATTTTTTTATCCCTACCTAGTATTCCTTTCAAGATAGCTAGCAAGAAGGGTTCTAGAGGCCCACGATCTTTAATGACCTACCATTCGCACCAAATTTTTTTTTGATTTAGCCGTCAACTAGAATTCATTTGAATTTGGGAGCTATAAAATACCTTTCAGTTTAGTTTGAAGTTATTCAAAAATTAGCCAAATTTGTCCTACAGCGTACCCATCTCCTTTCCATTTTACTAGACTAATAAGGAAATGAAATATTCCATCTTTCCTTCTTTTCTAGAACCACCCAAGGAATGGCGCTCTAGGCCCTCCTTCTTCCTTCCTTCTCCTCCACATGCAGGTGAGAATAACATCCCAAGAATCTTTCATATTGTCTTCCTCTATTGTTGTTGTACTAAACCATTGCCATAGTACTCTTCCTCTCCCTCTTTGCCTCCTTTCTTTTCTCCTTCATCTCCAGTAGCCACAATGTGACTATACTCAAATATCACCATCTTATTAACATCGAAACTCCTCCTTCCTCTATTCTCCTTTGATTCTTAGATTTCTCACTGTAGTCCCACTAGAAGCCACTACCTCTGGTCGAGCTTTGCCATCGCCACAACTCTCTGATTAATATGAGCATGGAGTACTAGATCTTGGAGGCATATCGAGTTTTAGGGACCAATCCTACCATCGAGGTTATGAGGAGCATCTTGGAGACAATTTTGTATCTTACAAGCTGACTATAAGTACCTCTATCCTAGTATTCGGTTATGTAGGTGAATTGGTTCATTTCAAATAACTTAACATATAGATATTAACTTGAGTATTGAAACTTGATAATAAATATACTTGTTGGGGGTAAAATAACTCCCATCGAAGTTCGGATGACCTCCAATGCGTATATGTCAGATGATCTTCTCAAACACGAATAGCAACTTGCATTCAATCATCACAGAATTTGTCAATGACATGGTGAACTTTGATCGGCTAAACTTGAATAATAAAAAGAATTACTAACTCTGATCCTAGTGTTAGCAGAACTCCATCGGATATTAATCTCTAGCACTATCCAACCTCATCTATGATGGACTTTAGGGACAACCAAACTCCTTTGCAGTAAGCATATTTCGTCAACTATGCCAAGGACCCTAACTGGCAGAATCTCCAATCGACCGAATTCTTTTTTGGACAAACCCCACTTGGATTGGCTTCTCAGCTAGATTCTCCTTCATGAACGAGTAGCAGACCTTGAGAATGGCCAAATTCCTCTATGGCAGTGCATTCCAGCAACTTAACATTAAGAACCTCATCCAATCGGACTCCTTTTCAATCATCCTATTCTAACTGAATTCTTCTATTCTACTACCGACAGCGATCGACCTTGAAAGTAGCTAAATTTCTTTGCAGCTAACAGCATATCTCGTCAACATTATGCCAGAAATCTTATCCAGCTGAATTCATCTCCAAACGAATTTCATAGCAGCTAAACTCTTCAATGCTATTGCAAGCAGCACCAGGAGGCTTTAACTGATTGTCAGTTTGTCACTTGCCACTCAAAGGTTGATTCCCAAGTTTGGCCTATTTAACTTCAGGCTCTCCATCCCAGCTCGCACAGCTCTCTAATAAAGGTAGAAACCACATCCAAACTCTAATAAATTAGTCTCAACTACCTACAAATCCCAACAAAATGATAGCTCATTCTCCATGATAAATTCATAATGGCCCGAACAGCCTACGAGCAGATGGTTATAACCATCATGATCGATCTGTTACCAGCTCCACCTATAACAAAGACCCTCTAGATATGCTTCTTCCCTCTTAAACTCTCATCTCCACTTACATTCTCTGAGTATTCCATTCTTGTTGGCTAGAGAATTGACTTGAGCATCGGAGGATCCTACCGAAGCCATCCACCTTTGGTTTGGATTTTTTCTTGCAAGTCTCATTAGCGATCTCATCTCCTCCAGCTCCAGCGACTCCAACGTCAGCATTATTTTTTGCACCAACTGGATTAGCGCTAGAGAAAGAATCTCTGAGCCCTTTTTCTTAAAGAAGTGCTTAATTGATTTCATCTTCTTCTTCCTATTTTCAACTCTTTGGTTCTTTTTCTTCTGATCTCTTCTTGATTCTGTAAGATGCCGACAAAGAAGGCTTCAACTCGATGATCCACCACTTCTTTCATCAGATCTAACCTAGATCCATCAGCACCGACTCCATCATCAGCACTTTAACCCCCTCCACTAGCAGCCATGGTGGATTTGGAGTAGTTCAATCTGCTGATGTAGTAGGTTAGAGGTCTCACTAAAGTGGTGCAGGCCCTACAATAGTCTTCGGTGCTAATTCAGTCAGAGAGACCCTTGTCAAAATACCAGGAGCCAGTGCAGAGAAGGCTCACCTAGGCAAGCAGGCTAGTAACCCCTAGAAAGGAAAAGCAGAGAGCAGAGAGCTCCTATTCTGATCATGATTTTACTTCTAGAGGATCTCTGCCCCTACAGCCAGCCATCCTTTGAGATTTATGATCGAGACGACACTCTCAATTAGAATCTCTAAGAAATAAACTGGCAGATCAAGGAACTCTGCCATGCTGTCCTTATTTGCAATGTTGACATCCGCTCTGACCCTCCAATCTCCATCCAGATTATGCAAGAGTTCATTCCATTGAACTTCAAGCTCCCTCAATTCGAGATCTATAATGAGACCACCAACCCTATCAACCATATTGAAGCATTCAAAACTATGATGCTGCTCCATGGCATGCCTGACACTATCTTATGCCGAGCTTTCCCCTCCATCTTGAAGGAAGCAGCAAAAAACTAATACTCGAGCCTCAAACTGAATACTATTGTCTCCTTCGATCAGATGAGCCATCTTTTTATGGTTCACTTCATCAACAGTTAGCATCAAAGAAGAGACTCGGACTCCCTCGTCCACATCAAGTAAAAAGAAGGAGAGTCCATCCAGATCTATGTGAGCTGATTTTATACTACTGCCTTAGAGGTCCAAAATTTAGATCAGTTTATTACAATAGCCGCACTAAAGGGTGGCCTCCAGAAGAATAATCTTTTCTCTTTGAAAAAGAAGTACCCCTAGGACTTCGCTGACATGCTAGCCCTGACTGAAGGCTACGCCTGAGCGGAGGAGGCCTTCTAGCTAAAAGATGAAGAGGCCACAGGAGAGTGGCAGGCAGGCGAATCAAGCAAGCCTG
The DNA here is from genome assembly GCA_006176705.1 of Cocos nucifera. Lineage (NCBI taxonomy): Eukaryota > Viridiplantae > Streptophyta > Magnoliopsida > Arecales > Arecaceae > Cocos > Cocos nucifera. Next base: position 269,997 of record QRFJ01000420.1, read on the forward strand.
CAAATGTTGAGAAGTTGAGTGAAGCTTAGCCGCGCTCCTAAACTTCTGAGTGTAGACAAGCTAGGACTCCATCCTAAGCTCATTGGCAAGGAAGCCCAGATCAGAGGGCACGGTGGAACTTCCCTCCTCGAAGGTTTTATAATTATGCTCTTTTGAATGCTTCAAAGATCCAGGTGCTGATGAAAATAAAAGAGCAATTGCCAAGGTTGAAAAGAATGAAAACTTATCCAACCAAATGCAATTTCAATAAATACTGCCTCTACCATCGTGACCACAGTCATGATACTAATGAATATATCCAGCTTCAAGATGAGATCAAGAAGCTAATTAGAAAAGGTTGATTGGATCAACTCCTTAGGCATCGACAGGAAAGAAGAGAAGATCGATCAAGGGCTCTTCCACAACCTGAACTACCTTGAAGGGATGAACTACAAGAAGATCGACCCCCACTTGGGATCATCAATACCATTGCTAGGGGATATCAATAAGGAGAGACTAGTGGATTGGTAAAGCCAGCAAAGAGGTAGAGGACTAACGAACCCATGGCTTTCACGAAAGAAGATGCTTATAGGGTTCAATTTTCACATAATGATGCGGTTGTAGTAATTTTAAATATTGCTGATTATGATATATGCTGTATTTTAATTGATAATAAAAACTCTGCTGATATTTTATTTTACGATGCTTTCTATAAAATGTCCATACTTAATAGTAGAATGGGACCAATAAGCTCCACGCTAGTAGGATTCACTAGTAATGCAGTACTAATTGAAAGAGTAATAACTTTATCAATTATAGCAGGTCAATATCCAAAGCAGTCCAGAGCTCAAGTTGATTTTTTAGTAATAAAGACACCCTTCGCCTACAACATAATCCTCGACCGACCTAATTTAAATGCACTTCAGGCAGTGGTCTCGACTTATTATCTAAAAATAAAATTTTTGTGAGGATTTATGATGTTTTCAAGTCTTGGGAGGCCATGGGAGGAGTCACGATGATGGCTCTGAGGATTCTAGGGGCTTGGTTGGTGCTTTGAAGATCTAGGACACAAGATGAAGTAAGAAATCAAAGTTAGAGAATCAAGACTGTAGAAAAATAATTTTCTATAGGTTAGTCGGCTTAGTCTAAAATTAGATCGGCTAAATCTTAGTACACAAGCAAAATAGAGAGCTGTACGTTCGAAACTACTGGGACAGCATACGACTGGGCTGGCTCAGTTTGAGCATACGATTGGGCCAGCTCAGTTTCAAACTGAGCCGACCTAGTAGAACTTAGCCGGCTCAATGCTGAGATTGAGCCCCATTGAGCCAGCTCAGTGCACGGGCAAAGTTACACGAGAATCTATTTTGGGCTAGGGTCTGGGATGATCCTAGAAATCTTAAGGTCTGATTTGAGAGATCTTAAGGAGGCTAATTCATGTATGGGTTGGATCTAGATTCAGAGGATGAGAGCATGGGAGCATAGGTGTACATGGGCTCAGTGAGTGCTTTCATGTATTAGGTTAGTTGAGGAGTTTTTTGGTCGGGTCTAATGGCTATGTATAAATACATAGGTTGTATTAGAATTTTCAAGGTTGGAATTAATACAGATCTTTTCTCCCTCAACTCTCTTCTTCTCTTCTCTCTAGAGTTACGATCCTAGGATTCTTGAAGAAGCCTTAGAGAAGGAGGGTGTCTTCCTCAAGCCCAAAGAGGGAGACGCCCTATCACAGATCTAGGTGGAGGATCAATGGTGTGCTACCCATAGAGAATGTTACAGGTTTCTTCAAATTCGTGCTAAAGATCAGGAGCTTTCGCAATATGATATCGGGGTGCTTATGATGTCAAGAATGATTGATATTCGAGTGATATCATGGATCTATAATTTGGTATCAAAGCTAGGTGATGTCTGAAATATTATGGACGATAATATGGTATCAGAGCCAGATTTCAGAGTCTGATGGTGCATAAAAGAGCCAAGTTTCAGAGCTTGATGATGCATGAAAGGAAAGAAGAAGTCGTACAAGATAAAATCAGAAATCTACACAAAAATTTTATGGTATATCTCAAATCTACCTTATTATTGTTGTGGTTTGACCAATCAAAAGTAGCAGATTGAAGGTAGAGGTTGAGAGAATTTTTGGGGTGGAAGGATTTGGTGCATGATTTGCTGATCGATCTTGATGGAAAGATCGGAGTGTATGATGGTTATGTGACAGGAAGAGAACACTGGAGTGCTGTAGTAGTATTTTTCTAAGGATGTAGGGCTGAGAGAGGCTCGACGATGCAGCAATCGAGGAAGGTATCTCAGTAGAGAGCATCAGAGTTCTCTAAAAAGATGGACAGTGTAGGACTGTTAAAGAGAGATTTTTCAAGGAGTAATGATCGAAGGTAGGCTGAAGAAGCGACTATACGTCCTTCGGTGTCTGGAAGGTGGGGAAGTAGTCGGAGATATATTTAGTGGTTTGATCAGAGCATGGATTTGCAAAGCCTTGAGAGTGATGGAGATGGATGATCCATGGAGGTCCAGTATGTTAGGACTGGGCAGTTGTAGAGCTATGCAAAGATGAGTCAGAGAGCACTGGAGTGCTGTAGGAGTGCTTTCTTGAAGGCACAGGGGTTGAGAGAGGCTCGATGGTACAGTATCCAAGGAGTGTATCTCAGTAGAGAGTGTCAGTGGTATCTCAGAAAGATCGGATGCAGGTCTTAGGGAGAGCCAGGAGGTCTCAGAGAGCACTAGACGGTCTCTAGCAGTCAAAAGTATCATGGATCAAATTTTTTCTATAGGAGCATCAGGAAGAGTCATGGTTCAGGTGGAGGATGGTTCTTTCGGTGTAACTGAAGCGATGGCTAGTGTAGGGATAGAAGAGAAGGACTAGGATGAAATTTCTTTGGATTCAATCACTAGTTTCAGAAGAGTTGGATGAGCTCTTGAGTTTTGGAGGTGCCCACGAGTTATGGAGATATTCGAGACAGCTTCGAAGGGGTCCGCGGAGCGTGAAGGATTCGAAGGGACAGCAACGATGTTCGAGGTGCAGTGGCAGGCTCAGTAGTGCAGCATTAAGTGGTTGGCCTCGAAGGACTCGATGATAGAGTCGACTTCTACAACATTAGATGGACTTCAGATATAGGTGGAGCTCCGCAGTGGTGGCTTCATAAGTGCAGAAAAAATTTGGCATGAGTTCAAAGCACCAGTCATGCACAGTTCTAAATGGAGCGACGTGTGCAGGTAGACAAGCATAGCTCTGAGGAGATCATGTCAGGTGGTACAACATGTGCTGGTACAGAAATGCTATAGGTTCTCTAGAAAAGTTTAGAAAAAGTGATGTAATTGCTAAGCAAAAAAGATCCTATAATTTTAGGATGGTGTCAAAAAGCAAGCACAGATATTCAATGATGGAGGCGGTCATCCCAAAGGCCTCAAGGATACAAAACAACTGAAGAGGATTGACAGAGGCGATGCTTGCATAGGGGCTATCGAGTGCGTAGGGACAGCAGGATTGTATAGGTCATTATCGAGGGGTTTGCCAAGGCTTGAGGCACCAAGATGGAGATTGTGAGGATTTATGGTGCTTCCAAGCCTTGGAAGGCCATGGGAGGAGTCACGATGATGGCTCCAAGGATTTTAGGGGCTTGGTTGGTGCTTCGAAGATCTAAGATATAAGATGAAGTAAGAAACCAAAGTCAAAGAATCAAGACTGCAGAAATATAATTTTCTATAGGTTAGCCAGCTCAATCCAAAACTGGGTCGGCTAAGTCTCAGTGCACAGACAAAATAGAGAGCTGCACGTTCAAGACTGTTAGCACGGCACAGGACTAGACATACTTAGTTTCAGACTGAGCTGACTCAGTAAAACTTAGCCAGCTCAGTGCTGAGACTGAGCGAGCTGGCTCAGTGCGCGGGTAGAGTTACGTGAGGATCTATTTTGTGTTAGGATCTGGGATGATCCTAGGGATCTTAAGGCCTAGTTTGAGAGATCTTAAGGGAGCTAATTCATATATGGATCGGATCTAGATCCAGAAGATAAGAGCATGGAAGACATGGGTGTACATGAGCTTGGTGAGTGCTTTCATATATTTGTTTAGCCAAAGAGTTTTTTGGTCGGGCCTAATGGCTATGTATAAATACATAAGTTGTATTAGAATTTTCAAGATTAAAATCAATACAGATCTTTTCTTTCTCAACTCTCTTCTTCTCTTCTCTCTAGAGTTACCGTCCTAGGGTTCTTGAAGAAGTCCTAGAGAAGGGGGGTGTCTCCCTCAAGCCCAAGGAGGAAGGTGCCCCATCATAGATCCAGGTGGAGGATCGGTAGTGTACTGCCCATAGAGAACGTCACAGGTTCCTTCAGGTCCATGCTAAAGATTAGGAGCTTCCACAATATAGTATCGAAGTATTTATGATGTCAAGGATGATTGACGTTCGAGCAATATCATGGATCTACAATTTGGTATCAGAGCTAGATGATGCCTAGAACGTTGTGGACGATAATAGTTTTTGATAGAACATGGAATTGGAGAGGTAAGAGAAGATCAAGTTCTAGCACGACACTGCTACACCATTGCCTTATAAGGGAGAAGGCAAGCAAACCCCTATCCAGTAGATGAACTTGATGCTCGTGATGATCTGACTGAAAAATGGGAGAAGCCAATCGATAATTCTATCAAAATCAGAAAGCAGCTCATCACCTTTTCATAGAAAAATGCTGTTGTCTTCGCTTGGGTACCTACAAATATACCAAAAATTGATGCTGAAGTGATGAAGCATCGCCTGGGTATAGATCCTAAACGTCAGACTATAAAATAAAAAAAGTATAACTTTGCACCAGAGCGATAGAAGGCTATTATGGATGAGGTCGATAAACTTCTTAAAGTCAAGTTCATTCAAAAAGTGTCCTATCCAAACTAGATCGCAAACATTCTTCTTGTCAAGAAGGCAAATGGCAAGTGAAGGATGTGCATAAGCTTCACAGACTTGAACAAAGCTTGCCCAAAAGATAGCTACCCCTTGCTCAAAATTGACCAACTAGTAGATGCAACCTCGAGCCATGAGCACCTTGATCACTTGTCATGAGATGGTCAAATATAAACTCTAACTCACTTCTATATGGCTAGGATGAGTCGAGATCATATCCATAACGATCTTAGATCGATTACTTCAAAACGAGAGAAAGAAGAAATGCTTTGGTATAAAAACTTAAGAAAATCGTGCAATAGTAGCAAAATAAATCTAAACTAAGTTATTAAAGTGATGCAATAGGATAAAGACCTTAGGAATTTGAATCTATTTTGTGAAATAGATTTTGGTACTCCTTTATATGGTGAAATGATGGTGTGTGAGGTTTAAATTGGTCTAACTTAACTCTTCTTTCTTAAGCATGAATCATACCCTTAGATCATGACTTGTCTCTTAGAGAGATATGTTATTTAACTACAAAACACACAAGAAGAAAAAAATTGATTATTGATCTAATTATTTGAGATAACCTATCTCTTTCGAGTATACACTATATCCTTAGATCATAATATATCTTTAGAAAGAATAGATTGTTGGAATAACCAAATTTAATAATAAAGCATATAAGAATAATGCACCCTTATTTTAAAAAAAAATTAAATGATTCATAAACTGCATGTAACAGGAATACAAAACGTATGCATAGAAAATAAATTTGTTACAAGTATCATCTCTTTTTCAAGGTTAAAGACTTAGCTCTCCATGGATTCTGGAATCATCTTTATCTTCTTGGCTTAGACTCTACTAGAATTCAGATCTACAATCCTTCTCAAGTTTGGAAGATGGAAGAAAAAAATGATGTGAATGGTATGAAGGAGAGAAAATACAAGTAGAAGTATCTTAGAATTATGGAAGGTTTAAAGGACGGTCATAGTGGTTGGGATTTAGTGACATGGAGAAGTGGAAGAAGGAGAAAAGATGGAGGATGATAGCCTTTTAAATTTTTGAGAGTGGAAGGATAGATGCCTACATGAAAGAGGCATCGAGATGTTTAAATAGAGGAGGAAGGGCATTAGATTTTTAAAAGGAATAAGGGTGAAATGATTTTATGTGATTTTTGATTTGGGATAGAAAAGGAAAGAAAGGGTGGTGATTTTGTAATAAATTTTTATTTGAATTCCAAAAAAAGAAAAATGATCATGGCATGTAATATTTTAATTTTAGAAAAAAATAGAAAAATAAGATGGTAAGAGAGATAAAGAAGGTTTGAAATTTAAATTTTAAAAGGCATCTCATGAGGCATGAATTTGAGAGAAATTTGTGCTTTGGATGAAATCAAATAATGCAAGAGAGGTGGAGGTGTTGCCTTTCTTGGAGCATAAAGCAATTAATAAAGATAGGGATGCTGATTTTGGATTCCAAGTAAGAGAGATGTGTGCTAATTTTGAAACAAAGAAAGATGGAATATTTCTTATTTGGTGCGTGGAGCAGATTAGGAATGAAGGAAGGCACATGGCTTTAAGAGAACTCTTTGATAGTAGGCGCCTTCAATCCAAGCTACTGGATGGAGTAAGTATTTGTTAGCCTTTGGATTGGATCCTTGAATCCATGTGAGAGAGAGTTTTGGAGCCTTGATCCTTGGATCTTCTGCACTTATTTCTGAACCATTGATTGGAGTGACTTGGATACCTAATATAAGTGTTTAGATTGAGATCTCACATGACTTGAATCCCTAATATAGGTGCTTGGATTGAGAGCTCACATGATAGCCCTTGGATCTTCTTCCTTCATGGCTAGCTTTCTAATTAATTGCTTAATTTACCTTGGGTTGAGCCATTTGGATCCTATGAATTCAATCTCCTAATTACTTGTAAAATAAATCAAGAAGCATCAAATTTAACTAATAAATGTACAATGCAATAAAATTTAATATTTTTTATTATAATATATCAAGTGCTTATCATACCCTCCAACTTGAACTTTACTCATCCTCGAGTAAAAGAAAGGTTAGCATCATATACCAATGTGCTTAGTCATGAGTATCTTTAGGTAATTCCAGAGAAATTGATGTACAGTTAGAAGCTTAGTAAAGTGTGTTCTTAGAATATTAAGACTGCTTACTAGAATAATTAAGTGAAGAATATAGAATTTTCTTTCTAAGCCTTTTCCTAGTTTACTCCTGTCTTTATCCTTGGTTTGTCTTACTCTAAGATAGGTTCATGGTCTGTACTTTTGCCTATTCATTCCATCTTTTTTTTTTTTGTGTACAGTTTGTGCAATGCCTTAGCCCTATTAGCATTCTATTTGATCCATGTAACAAGTTTTTGGCTAATGACTCCCAAACCATTTGATTTTAGGACATTAGGTGTAGAACATCCCTTAGTCTTACTAACTCAAGTTTATTAGATTATGGGCTAAAGCAACTATATAGCAGAGCTTCTTTACATTGCCCATCTTTTCACGTGAACATCATTGCTTAGTTAGGCAACGGGGCCCGGTTACTTAGTGGAAGATCAATGTTTAAAATTTGCACTTTATTCTTTTTTAAAGAAATTGCAAGCATCAAGACATCCCATTTATATCCATAAAAGGTAGACTCCCCTTAGATATTAATACCAAAGTGATTAGAAGGGCCTAGAAATCAATTCTTATTCTATACTTAGCTACCTATTAGATTTGCTTAATGTACAGTCCCTTAACACTTTACAGTTTATCTAAACTGTGCATCAATAGCTACTGAGATGCCTAATTTCTCTTAATTCTAAAGCATGGTAGGTTTATGGACACTTTTATCTTTCCAAGTTTCGAGTTTTTATAAATAGGAGCTAAAGGAGAGAATACACCTGGTGATAATATGGGCCTTCTAATGCTCCATCAGATCTGATTCTTCCCCCAACTTAGTTGATGAACCTAAGTAAGACAAAACAAAAGAAATAAGATAAGATAAAAATACTAGGTTGCCTTCCAAGAGCGCTAAGTTTACAATCTTCAGCTAGACTTCATTGGACCTTAGGATGGTGGATAGATTGGATCCACCAGGTCAACTGTATCGATTTGTTCTCCTTCATTAATTTCTTCCATGTATGATTTTAAATGCTGACCATTTACCTTGAAAGTATTTCCTATTTTTGTATTTTTAATTTCAATTGCTCCATAGGGGAACGCTTGAGTTATAATATAGGGTCCATTCTAGCGTGATTGTAACTTTCCAGAAAAAAAGGTGCAACCTTGAATTATAAAGCCAAACTTTTTGATCAGGTTCGAATGTCTTTCTTAGTTATACTTGTCATGATATGCCTTTGTTTGATCCTTATAAATTCATGAGTTCTCATAGGCTTCATTGCGCAGTTCATCTAGTTCATTCAATTGCAACCTTTTAATAGAGTCTACATTCTTCATATCAAAATTAAATTCTTTTATGGCCCAGAAAGCATGATGCTCTAATTTTACCGATAAGTGACATGCTTTTCCAAAGACTAACTGGTAAGGGGACATACCAATCGGGGTCTTGAATGCAGTTCGATAGGCCCATAATGCATCATCCAGATGTAAGGATCAATCCTTCCAATCTGACCTAACCATCTTCTGGAGAATTTGTTTGATTTTCCTATTAGAGACTTTGACTTGACCACTAGTTTGGGGGTGATAAGATGTGGCAACTTTATGGGTGATTCCATACTTATTCATTAGACTCTTGAAGTATCTATTCATGAAATGCGCACCTCCATCACTGCTATTGGATCTAGGGCAACCAAAATGGCTAAAGATATTGTGTTGAATAAATTTGATACCATTTTATGATCATTAGTTCTGGTTGCTATAGCCTCCACCCATTTAGATACAAAATCAACTACGACAAAAATATACTCATGACCGAACGAGGAGGGAAAGGGTCCCATGAAGTCGATGCTTCGTATATCAAAAATTTCCACCACTAAAATCGAGGAAAGGGGCATCATGTTTTTTTCTTGAGATGCTCTCTATTTGTTGACATCTTAAATAGTGTTGGCCAAATTCATAAGCATCCTTAAATAATGTTGGCCAATAAAATCCACATGGTAGCACTTTTGCTGCAGTTTTCTTTCGACTAAAGTGGCCTCCACATGCAAGAGAGTGACAAAAGATGAGAATACTCTGAAATTCACTCTCAGGGATACAACATCGAATCTCTTGATCAGAACAAATCTTGAACAACTCGGGTTCCTCCTAGAAATAATGTTTGACTTACGAGAAAAATTATTTTCTCTCTTGTAGGGACCAATGAGATGGAACCTACCCTACAGCCAAATAATATATAATATGAGCAAACTAGAGAGATTTATTGGAACCAACTATGAAGAGTTGTTCGTCAAGGAACCCATCCTTAATTACATCCAAATTATGTTCAACTAGGATCCTAGAGACATGATCTGCTACTATATTTTCCAAATCCTTCTTGTCTCGGATTTCCAAATCAAACTCTTGCAAAAAAAGTATCCATCTAATTAGTCTGAGTTTAGTGTCCTTCTTGGATAGCAGATGTCTTAGTGCAGTATGATCAAAATAGACTAGGACCTTCAAGCCTAAGATGTAGGATCTGAATTTATTTAAGGCGAACACAACCGCAAGTAATTCTTTCTCGATAATAGTATAGTGCAAAATTGTGTGTCAAAAAGGCTTTTACTTGCGTAATAAATTACATGGGATTTCCTATTGATCCTTTGTCCTAAGACTGCTCCTACAACATAGTCAAAAGCATCGTACTTTATCTCAAAGGGTAGGGACTAATTTAGGGGTCGAATGATGGATGCGGATGATAGTGCAGTGTGCAAAGTATGAAAAACATTCAGACAATCTTCATTAAAGTCGAAAGTGTTATCCTTGGCAAGGAGGTTGCATAAAGGTCTCGAGATTTTACTAAAATTTTTAATAAAGCACCTATAAAATTCAGTGTGGCTAAGAAAGATCGTAATTGATGGATCGAGATTGGAGGTTGTAGTTTTGAGATGATTTCTACTTTAGCTTTATCTACCTCGATTCTTTTCTTGGATATAAGGTGTCCGAGTATGATTCCTGTACGAACTATGAAATGGCTCTTTTCCCTACTTAACACCAAATTCATCTCCATACAATGTTTAAGAACCTTTGAAAGATTTTGGAGAGATTCGTTAAATGTGGCCCCAAACATCGAAAAGTCATCCATAAATACTTTCAGAAATTTATCAACCATATCCAAAAAGATTGATAAGATGCATCATTGAAACGTGGCTGGTGCATTGCACAGCCCAAAAGGCATTCGACAAAAGGCGAAAGTACCATAAGGATAGATAAAGATGGCTTTCTCTTGATCTTCTAAAAAAATAAGTACATGATTGTATCCTGAATATCCATCCAGGAAGCAGGAGTAACTCTGACCCGCTAAACATTCTAGGATTTGATCAATGAAGGGCAATAGGAAGTGGTCTTTTCTAGTCATGGTATTGAGTCACCTATAGTCCACACATACTTGCCAACCAGTTGTTGTACGAGTAGGTAACAACTCACCTTTTTCATTTTTCATCATAGTGATACTAGACTTCTTCGATACCACTTGGATCGGGCTAACCCATTTGCTATCTGATATTGGATAGATAATGCCTGCATCAACCATTTCACTGCTTCCTTCTTGATTACCTCCTGCATATTCGGATTTAGTTTTCTTTGCATGTCTCTATAGGGTTTGGCGTCTGCCTCATAATAAATGTGATGCATGCAAATGGAGGGGTCAATGCCTTCTAAGTTAGCAATTATCCATCCAATAGCTTCTTTGTTCCCTTTTAGCATACCTATGAGTTGGGCTTCTTGGTTTTGGGTTAGGCCTGATGCAATAATCACCGGGAGGGTGTCAATGGATCTTAAGAACACATACTTCAGCATGGCTGGAAGTGGCTTCAATCCTAGCATACATGGAGCTTCTAAGGATGGGGTTATTGGTGTACTAGAGGGGGTGGGTAATCATTCATACTTGATGGTCCATGGAGGAGTGGTTTTTTAGTTGGATGGTTTTAATAGAGCATTGACTTTCTTCATATATCCATCATCATCATAGTTTTTGACATCAGAATGGCCTAAAGAATTTTGCAACAAGTCCTGAAAAAGCATGGTGGGAGTGACTTCTTCAACTAGTTCCTCAAGCATCTTCACCTCACTAAAGTCATTAATCGAGGGTCGCATGGTGGCATTGAATATGTTTATCTTTACTTTTTTATTTTTGAATGACACATCCATGACCCCTGTTCTAAAGTTAATGCAAGCATTAGCTATAGCAAAAAAGGGTCGACCTAGGATGATGAAAATTTGGCTAGGGTTACTTTCTCATTCCATATCCAACACAAGAAAATCTACAGGGAAATAAAACTCATCCACCTTAACTAGCACATCTCTATCATTCCACGTGGAACTTTGATGGATCTGTCAGCTAATTGTAGGGTCACTGATATGAGTTTCAGTTCTCCAAATTCATAAAGTTGATATACTGAGCTTGGGAGGAGATTAACACTCGTTTCTAAGTCTAATAGGGCTTTCTTAATGGTTAGACCCTCTATAATACAGAAAATGATAGGGGTGCCCGGGTCCTTGAGTTTGGATGGAGTTGCATGCTGAGAGACTGAGCTGGTTTGCTCAGTCAGGCAGACTTGTTTTGGGATATGTGCTCTAGATTTGTGCTTTTGGATGCATAAATCTTTCAGAAACTTAGCATAGGTTGGGACCTATTTGATGGCATCCAATAGAGGAAGGTTTATATGGACTTGTTTAAATAGCTCAAGCATTTCATTCATCTTAAGTCTCTTTTTATCCATGGGTAGAGAATTTTCCAAAGCACTCAAGAATGGAGCCTTATGTACAGGTGCTGGGTTAACCGATTCTTCTCTCTCTTTAGATTTCTTCTTTTTTGATATAGTTGGCATTGGTTGCTCTGATTGTTGCATTACTTCAAGTTGATTTAAGATTTTCCCATTTCTAAGGTCATAATCAATTTGGCATGTTTGGAAAAAATTTTAGGACTAGTGGAGCTTTCAGCCATATACTGTCCTTTTGGATTGCTGATGGGCTGACTAGGTAATTTACCTTCCTCCTACTGAAAGATGTCGCTAGCTAACCTATCTGAGTCTCTAGCTTTGCTATTGATTGTGTATGGGAATGAAAGAGTTGAGTGTTCATTTCTAATCCTTTAACTGCTTGCAACACTTTTTCTTTGAAAGCTAAGCTATGGGTACTCGGGGTAGGTTGGGGAGGGTTCTGATATTAGGGCTAGGGTAGATGCCTATAAGTCGCATCTGGGTAACCTGATCTTTGTTGCACCAGGAAAACTACTAGTTGTGGTTTTCATGAGAAATTTGGATGGTTTCTCCATCTTGGGTTGTACATACTAGAATAGGGGTTGTTCACTGATCTATGAGTAGTTTGGGCTTGATGAACTTGCTCTTGTACATATTCAAAAAACTGATAAGTGGCTAGACAATCACCTACAAAATGGAAAGGACTCAAATAGATCAAACAAGCATCTTGTACTTGTGTGGATAGAGAAGAGATGGTGTAACCGACTTGTAGTAGTCGATCAAGTTTTTGAGAGATTATTTCATCCACTTTGCTGTGGATGTCTACCAATTGACCCACTTCATACAACCCACTTTTTTTGGATCTTGATGTGGGAGCTTTCCTAGACATGTAATGCAACAAATTCTCACTTAGAATTTCAAAGAGCTGCTAGGCCTCATGCTCACTTTTAAGCATGAATATCCCACCATAAGGCGAGTCAACCATTTGTCTATGCTTTTCCGACAAACCTTCATAAAAGCACTGAATGAGTTGCCATTTGAGAATGACGTGGTGAGGACATTTTTGAATGAGGTCTTTGAGCCTCTCCTAGGCCATTTGAGAATGACGTCGTGGAACATCTCCCCCTCCATTTAAGAAAAACTGGTTATGGATTTTCTAATCTGATTATTTTTTCCTGTAGGAAAATACTTCTTAAGAAATTCACGTTGAAGCTGGTTCCATATTGAAATGGTGATTGAGTCTAAGGAGTTTAGCCAATATTTGATTTTATCCTTAAGAGAGAATGGGAATAGCTTCAACCTAAGAGCATCATCCAAAAAATTTTGGATTTTGACAAATGAACAAATCTCAAGAAATTCATTCAAATGCTTGTACGGGTTCTCATTACTAAGTCCGTAGAAAGATGGGAGCATTTGGATCACACTGGACTTAATCTCATAGTATGATGCCTCTACAGGTGGTACTTAGATGTAGGGAGAATAGATGTAAGATGAAAGAGTAAACTACTTCCTCAATTATCGTGGTGGTTCATTATCCCTGGGATCCATGTTCTCAGCTCGAATAGTCTTGAGGGTTTTCTTAATCTCTAGATCCAAGGGTCCTAAGTCAATTTATAGAGATCGAGGCCCTAACATGTATTAAAAGAAGTTTCCCTTTGATCCCCTTTTTTTTTTTTTAGGAAGAAGAAGAGAAAAAAGGAAAAAAAGTCTAAAGAAGATTGTCCTATGAGAGTCCTAAACCTATAGATGATAGAAAAGAAAGTTATTTTTTAAATTTTTTTTTTATTTTCTTTAAACAAGTAGTGCAATCAAATTGACTCTATCCTAGGGTTATCCTAACTCTGGATAGCTCCTAACTGATCCAAGCTAGCCTTCGAGCCTTCTAAGTCAGAGCTTGACCAACCAACTGGCAATGTAAGTATAAGGTCAGTGGAGGTCCTTTGGTTGCTTTTCTTAGATACCAATTAGATTGGCTAAGTCAGTAAATAAAATCAATTAAAAATCATCTTTCTTTGGACCCAGTCATCCCACAAACCACTTTGCTAGACACCAGCTAGCTGACCAAGTCTAACCCGGTCTAACTTTCATGATCACTTGTCCTAATGAGCTCAAGAATCCTTAAGACTGACGTCTAATTAATTTTAGATTAAGGCTTAGGTTAGTGCAACATGCAAGGAATGTGATTTTTGGGCTAACGAGGAGTGATCAAATCTCCACGTTATCTTTTTAATGGATTATTGCCTTTAAAGTTAATTATGGAGAGATACAATGCACTAAGAAAGATGGCCAAGCATAAGTAGAAGATTTTTATTTTTTCTATTTTTGCTTTCTCTATGTTAGTTAGGAGTTATGGAGTATTTTTTTTTATTGTTTGTGTATTTTAAGTAATTATAAAAAAAAGTTTGAATTACATTCAAATATTATGAGTCAACTTGAAATAAAAAGGCAATGATTCAAATCAAGTTAGAATAAAAGATAAATAAAATAAGACAAGACAAAAAGAGAGGGTAAGAATTTAGTAGTAAAAGAAGAGAAGGTAGTTAAGCATATACGGTAATTATGCAATAAAATAAAGTAGTAAATAAGAATTCTTTTGATTTTTTATTTCTTTCCTAAATAACCATTCCAAGATCCCCAGCAACGGAGTCAAAATTTGATCGCTTATCGTGAGGTGGTCAAATATAAACTCTAACTCACTTCTATGTGGCTAGGATGAGTCGAGATCATATCCACAGAAATCTTGGATCGATTACTTCGAAATGAGAGAAAGAAAGAATGCTTTTGTATGAAAACTTAAGAAAATCGTGCGATAGTAGAAAAATAAATCTAAACTAAGTGATTAAAGTGATGCAATAGGGTAAAGACCTTAAGAATTCAAATCTACTTTGTGAAATAAATTTTGGTACTTCTTTTTATGATGCAATGATGGTGTTTGAGATTTAAATTGGTCTAACTTAACTCTTCTTTCTTGAGCATGAATCATATCTTTAGATCATGACTTGTCTCTTAGAAAGATATGTTATTCAACTACGAAACACACAAGAAGAAAAAAAATTGATTATCGATCTAATTATTTGAGACAACCTATCTCTTTCAAGTACACACTGTATCCTTAGATCACACTATATCTTTAGGAAGCATAGATTGTTCGAATAACCAAATCTAATAATAAAGCATATAAGAATGATGCATCCTTATCTTAAAAAAATAATTTAATGATTCATAAACTGTATGTAATAGAAATACAAAAAGTATGCATAAAAAATAAATTCGTTACAAGTATCATCTCTTCTCCAAGGTTAAAGGCTTAGTTCTCCATGGATTTTGGAATCATCTTCATCTTCTTGGCTTGGACTCCACTAGAATTTAGATCTACAACCCTTCTCAAGTTTGGAAGATGGAAGAAAAAATGATGTGAATGGTACGAAGGAAAGGGAATACAAGTGGAAGTGTCTTAGAGTTATGGAAGGTTTAAAGGACAATGATAGTGGTTGGGATTTAGTGATGTGGAGAAGTGGAAGAAGGAGAAGAGATGGAGGATGTAGCCTTTTAAATTTTTGAGAGTGGAAGGATAGATGCCTACATGGGAGAGACATCGGAGTGTTTAAATAGAGGAGGAAGGGCATTAGGTTTGGAATAAGGGTGAGATGATTTTTTGTGATATTTGATTTGAAATGAAAAAGCAAAGAAAAGATGGTGATTTTGTAATGAAATTTTATTTGAATTCCAAAAAAAGAAAAGAATCATGGCATGTGATATTTTTAATTTTAGAAAAAATAGAAAAATGAGGTGGTTAGAGAGATAAAGAAGGTTTGAAATTTAAATTTTAAAAGGCATCTCATGAGACATGAATTTGAGAGAAGTTTGTGCTTTGGATGAAATCAAATAAGACAAGAGATGAGGAGGTGATGCCTTCTTTGGGGCATAAAGCAATTAAGGAAGATAGGGATGCTGATTTTGGATTTCAAGTAAGAGAGATGTGTGCTGATTTTGAAAGAGAGAGATGGAGTATTTCTTATTTAGTGCATGAAATAGATAAGGAATGAGGGAAGGCACATGGCTTTAAGGAAACTCTTTGATAGTAGGCACCTTCAATCCAAGCCGCTGGATAGAATAAGTATTTATTGGCCTTTGGATCAGATTCTTGAATCCATGTGAGAGAGAGTTTTGGAGCCTTGATCCTTGGATCTTCTGCACTTATTTCTGAACCATTGATTGGAGTGACTTGGATCGCTAATATAGGTGCTTGGATTGAGAGCTCACATGATAGCCCCTGGATCTTCTTCCTTCATGGCTAGCTTTCTAATTAATTACTTGATTTACCTTAGGTTGAGCCATTTTGGATTTTATGAACAAAATCTCCTAATTACTTATAAAATAAATCAAGAAGCATCAAATTTAACTAATAAGCATACAATGCAATAATATTTAATGCTTCTTATTATAATATATCAAATGCTTCTCATCCAATACTTCAGGGGCAGGCGCAGGCTTGATTTTAATTAATTCAGAAGGAATTATTGCTGAATATTCTTTGTGCTTCAAGTTTTTCATCACTAACAATGGAGTAGAATATGAAACTCTGATTGCGGGACAAAAAATAGGTAAAGAGCTAGAAGCATAACACTTGAAAGTTTATAGTGACTCTAAGTTGGTTGTAGGGCAAGTTAATAACAATTATGAAGCTCGGAAGGAAAGCATGAAGAGGTACATGAAAGAGGTAAGAAGCTTAATCTCTGCCCTTAGTAGCTTTGATATTCAGCAGATTTTTAGAACAAAAAATACCATGGCCAATCTTCTTTCCAAGTTGGCTACTTTGGCTCCAAATGAATTGCCCAGAGAGGTCTTCTTTGAAGTTCTATAACGTCCAAGTTCAAAGGAGCCTCAAATAGTAATTCAAGTTGACCATGAGTCCAGTTGGATTGACCTATTAATTTCATATATTAGAGATGATGTTCTTTCTAGAGATCCTAAAGAAGCTAGAAAGTTGAAAAATCAGGCCTTCCACTATATTCTATATGAAAATAAGCTATATAAGAGGTCGTACTCTTTGCCACTCCTCAAGTGTCTCCGATCTTCTGAAGTTGATTATGCTTTAAGAAAAGTTCATGAAGGAATATATGGAAACCATTTAGAGGCTAAATCTCTATCTTATAAACTAGTTTGGTAAAATATTACTGGCCAACTATGCACCAAGATGTCATAGAATATGTCAAAAAATGAAATCGATGTCAGAGAAATGCTAATATTCAGAGACAACCAGCTTCATAGCTCATACCTCTAAGCGCTTCTTGGATGTTTGCCCAATGGAGGATGGATATACTTGGGCCCTTTTTCATGACATCTGGACAACGAAAATCTCTTAGTAGTAGTAGATTATTTTACTAAATGGGTAGAGACCGAACCTCAAGCAAAAATTACTAAAGCTAGGGTATAGGACTTCATCTGAAAGTCAATGATTTATAGATTTGGCCTACCTCGAACTCTGATCACTGATAATGGGGGCCAGTATCCAGAAGCAAAATTTATCGAGTTCTATAAAGATCTGAATATTTTTCATCATTTTACATCTGTGGCTCATCCTCAAGCAAATAGTGAGGCCAAGGTAACCAACAGAATTTTGCTTTAGGAGATAAAGGCAAGATTTGAAAGGACAAAAGAAACATGGATGGATGAACTCTATCATGTGCTGTGGGCTTATCGAACCATCCAAAGGTTGCCAATCGGAGAAACTCCTTTTGTACTGGCTTTTGAGATAGATACAGTCATCCTAATTGAACTTGAACTCTCCTCAGCATGAGTTGAAGCTTTCGATGAATAAAGCAACTTGCAAGACCTCAGGTCAAATCTTGATCTATTGAAAGAAAAGCAAGAGAAAGCTCAGATTAAAATGGTAGCTTACAAACAAAGAGTAGCCCATTACTACAATTCCAAAGTGAATAGCAAAATATTTAAAATAAGAGATCTGCTACTTTGATGGGTGGCAGATGTTTCATAGCCATAGAATCAAATGCTTGCCCCAAATTGGGAAGGCCCTTATGAGGTCATGAAAATTGTCCGACCGAAAACTTATTACTTGAAGAAACTTGGAGGGTCTACACTCCTAGGACCATGGAATTTGAAAAATGGGCGAATGTACTATCAATGATCTCTTCTCAATAAAATTTTCTTACTTTAATATCTTTGGTGCAAATCTATGTTGACAAGAAATAACCCAACCAAACTTCATTCTTAAATGAAGTAAAAGGCCTCCGGTTATTTAAGACAGGAGGTTAACCTCGTCATAGCGAGGATGAAGGCCTTCGATTATTTAAGATAGGAGGCTAACTCTATTCAAATGATGAGAAAAGGACTTCATCCTAATATAAAGAATATAACGGCCCAAACACCCGAACAGGAAAAGTTCATTTCCGAACTACATCCAAAGATCTTCATCTACAGGCATGGGGACATTTTATGGTAAATCAAAGTTGTCATTATGAGGCAACTCTACAATTATAAATCTCAGAAAAGTGATGAATTCCATAAGTATGTAATTAAGACAAGGCTATTAAAAAGCAAAAGGGATGATGTTTTATTAAAATAAAGTTCACTACAAGTGAAGGTCTGTAAAGACCAATTACATAAAAAAAAAGAGAGAAGACAAAGTCCTACTCAGACTTGGACTTTGGGCTACTGGCTTCGGCCATCACAAAGGCTTGCTTCAATTCATTTATTTTCTCCTTTTCTCACCTCGTCGCCAAACTCTCGTTAAACAATATATGTGACCTTCAGAAGTCTTCTTTGGCTTTCCTCAACCTCTTCCTCAGAATGGCCGATTTGGCCTCAACTTCTTTTATAATGCCTTCTTGATAAACCATTTGAATATTTAGCTACTGCTACTTGGCCTTCTCCTTTCTATAGATCTTAGATAAGTCCTTCAAGGTCTTTCTTAAGGAAAGGAGCTCGTTCGAATCTCTGTTAGAGCTAATCTCGACCCTCTCCACCAATAGCATTTGAAGTTGCATCACTTTAGCATTTACAGCTCTGAGTTTCTTCTTGTAATCATTGATTTGCTCACACCAACCAATTCGGTAGGAGTTGTATGCCTTTTTAGTGTCCAGCTGCTGCTGCTAAAGATCAAAAAATCTTTTTGACCAACCAGCCATACTCCTCTTGGTTAGTGGACTATGTCAAGCTCCCCTCCAACTACTGGATCTTTTTCTTTGCTGTATTAAGCTTGACTTTGAGAGAACTGATCTTTATAGTTAATGCCTATGAGCTTAGAAGTAGCACTCCCAAATCTTAAAAATATGATAAGATAGATTATGGAAAGACGGAAGCGAGCCGAAAGAACAATCAGTCTCAATAGTAAAGTTCAAAAACTGGGCCGGCTCACTCTGAGATTGAGTTGGCTCGCTAGAAATTGGGTCGGCTCAGCCCATGATTGGGTCGGCTAGGTTTTAGAGAAAAATTCAGATAGAGAGCAGCATTTTTTAGATGTTGGCACGATACACAACTAGGTCGGCTCAGTCTGGGATTGAGCCGACCCAGTTGCAGGTTAGCCAGCTCAGTCTGAAACTGGATCGGCTCGATTTTCATGGGTTATTATTTTATGTACGTGGGTTGTTTGGATTTGGAGAGTTTTTCTATGAGCTTGGGCTTGATCCTTTGTAAAGTATATATACAGAAAATAGGTCAAAGTTGTAAGAGTGCTGAAATATACTAAATAAAAGCTCTTTTCTTCTAAAAATTTCTTCTTCTCTTCTTCTCCATTTCTTAATTTATTTGATCATGCTTTCGTAGATATCTCTAAGAAGTACTTTCTTGATTGCTTGGCTAATCATCGACAGCCACGTCGATCCGTGTGGGAAGAGCGTGTATTTTCAATATTTGGTATCAGAGCAGTGTTGTATGGAAGAAAGAAAGACACCTAGAATTTACTACATCCAGGATTTGTTGCACCAGATTTTATCCTAAAACTTTTAGTTTGCTTCGTGGTTGTTTCTAGATTTAGGTAAAGATTATTTACATGGAGGAACGGTGATACAGAAGTTTGGAAAGAGGATCTAGGGCTAGTTAGATCTTCTATGAAGGATAGTTTTACTGGTGTGTGATCGTGAAGGATGTTAGGGATCTATTTTTGACTTGTTTGAAGTCATGGAACCAAGTGGATTCAAGATGAATTTTGAGAAGTTAGACGGCAAGGAAAACTTTATCCTATGGCAGCAAAGAGTAAAGGACTTATTGGTTCAGCAGAGGATCTACAAGGTCTTGACAAAAGAAAGATCGAAAAAGATCAGTGCTGAGGATTGAGAAGAGCCAGAGAAAATTACTTTTAGCATAATTCGAATGTGCTTGGCCAATCAGATTTTGCCTGAGGTTTGCATAGAGACTACAGCAAAGGGGTTCTAGGAGAGACTGGAGAACACATACATGGAGAAGAACATGACGAACAAGCTATGATTGAAGAAACAGCTGTATAGTCTGAGGATGTCCGAAGGTGGAGATCTTGTTGCACGTATCCAAAGGTTCAATCAAGTGTATTCTGAGGTGATGAGTTTGGGTGTGAAGATTGATGAGGAGGATCGGGCATTGCTGCTATTATATTCTCTCTCAGGTTCGTATGATGGTCTCATAACAACTCTAGTTTATGGGAAGAAGATCCTAAACTATGAGAGGTTGTTGGTGTGCTCAGATCAAATGAGCAAAGGAAGAAGATTGTAAGAGAGACCCTAAGTCTAAGATCTTGGCTGTGAATGAAAGAAGGGAAAGATCAAAGGAGAAGACAAGAGAAAAATCTAAGGGTAGGTCAAAATCTCGCGATCAGAGGAAGATGATATTGAAATATTATAAATATCATCAGTCTGGACATCGGAGGAGAGATTGTCCCCTTTTAAGATCAGAAAAAAAAAGGCCAGGAAGAAAGATGATACAGCTTCTGTGAGTAGTGGAGAAGATCTACTAGTTATATCAGATGGATCCACAAAGTATGATACTATGTGGATATTAGATTCAGCATACTCACACCACTATACTTCTCATTAGGAGTGGTTTGCTACCTACCAAAAGATCGATGGTGGAAGTGTCAGTCTTGGAGATGATCACCCATGCAAAGTAGCTGAAATTGGCTCTATCAGGTGAGGATGTACGATGGAATAATTTATACATTATCAAATATCAGGCATGTACCAGAGTTGAAAAAGAATTTAATTTTTTTGGACTACTTGGAAGAGCAGGGTTATGCTTTTAGTAGCCAGGTTGGAAGTGGATGTCTGAAAATTTTCAAGGAACCTTTGATGGTGATGAGAGGTAGAAGACTGAGCAACAATCTTTACAGAGTGAAAGGCTTAGTGATAAATGATAGTGCAGAAGTGCTAGCAGCGGCACAGAAGGAGTAGATTTTATATTGACTGTGGCACTATCGGATGGATTATATGAGTGATCGTGGGCTCATAGAACTAAGCAAAAGAGGTATGATCCCAACCCTGAAGAAGGAGGGCATAGATCTTTATGAGCCATGTATCTTTGGCAAACAGCATAAGATGAAATTTGCTAGAAGTATCAAGTGCAGCGAGGGAGTGCTAGATTTAGTGCACTCGAATGTATGGGGACCAACTCCTGTATCAGCTAGAGGTGTGGCAAAATATTTTGTTACTTTCATTGATGATTTCTCAAAAAAAATATGGATTTTTTTATTAGAGAAAAATCAAAGGTGTTTGCCCGGTTCAGAGTCTGGAGAGCTGAAGTAGAGAAGGAGTCAAGAAGATAGGTAAAGTGTCTGAGGTTGAACAATGGAGGAGAGTATACTAGCCTAGTGTTCAGAAGGTACTATGAGAAAAATGGCATCAAACGCCATTACACGAAGAGGATGACTCCCCAATAGAATGGTGTCATGGAGAGGATGAACCAGACACTGACCGAGAAGGCATGGAGTTTGAGGCTGCAGGCATCACTCCCAAAGTTTTTTTGGCATGATGCTCTAACTTTTTCTTATTTTCTTGTGAACAGGTCCCCTCATTATAAGCTGAATGGAGGCATTCTAGAAGAGGTCTGGAGTGGGAAGAAGGTGAAGCTTGGCCACCTGAAAGTCTTCAGTTACACAGTCTATGCACATGTGGAGGCAACCGAGAGGAGTAAATTGGATCTGAAATCTCAAAAGATGACATTCATAGGATATCCAAAAGGAGTCAAAGGGTACCTACTATGGGACTCTCAGGCATAGAAGTCAGTGATCAGTGGGGACATTATCTTTGATGAGAAGAGCATCTTGAGGAGGTCTGGGATAGATAAAATTGGAGAAACAAAGGTGAACAGCGGTGGCCAGTCAGAGAATGATGGCATGCAGTTTACATCCACTTACAAGAGTGTTCCTATTGAGGTGGAGCTGGGCAAAAAAGTATTATCTCGAATTGAAAATCAGCATGGAGGGTTGGCAGTTCAGACAGATGTGCAGGAGCAGCCACAGACATCAGGCAGAGATGTGCCAATGGGAGTGGCTTTGCACAAGCCCCAGCATATTATTAGGAGATCAGTTAGATATGGCATTGATGAGGTTATCTCCTATGCACTTATCACTGCTAATGAAGATCCAGAGAATTATGCAAAGGCCATGGAGAGTGAAAATCATGATTCATGGATGCAGGCCATGATGGAGGAGATGGAATCACTTGAAAAGAATCAGACATGGCAGCTGATGGATCTTTCAAAGGGTGCTCAACCTATTAGCTCAAAGTGGATGTTCACAAAGAAAGAAGCACCTTCAGAACAAGGTGGAGTCAGATTCAAAGCAAGGCTGGTGGCAAAGGGATGCTCACAAAGAGAAGAGATTGACTACACAAAAATTTTCTCTTCTATGGTACGTCATACATCTATTCGAGTTTCGCTGTCACTGGTGGCACAGCATAACATAGAATTGAAATAGATGGACGTGAAGATGGCCTTCCTTCATGGGACTTTAGAGGAAAGAATCTACATGAAGCAGCCAGATGGTTTCATGGAGATGGGATAAGAAGAAAAGGTGTGTTTACTCAGAAAGTTTTTGTATAGCTTGAAACAATTGCCTCATCAGTGGTATTGAAGGTTTGATAGCTTTATCTTGAGCCTAGGTTTCAGCAGATGTGAATATGATTGTTGTGTCTACATCAAGGATGTAGATGAGGAGGATGTCCTGTACCTATTATTGTATGTAGATGATATGCTCATAGCCAGTAGAAGTATGGATGCTGTAAAAAGGTTAAAAAGGATATTATCATCTGAATTTGAGATGAAAGATTTGGATCCAGCTGAGAAAATTCTTGAAATATTGATTTATAGAGATAGGTGTGAAGGAGTGCTCCATTTGTCACAAAAAAAATTATCCAGAAGGTTCTGAAGAGGTTTGGGATGGAGAAGGCCAAACCTATAGAGACGTCATTGCCGAGCCATATGTCTCTCTCCAAGTTACAGTGCCCCCAGTCAGAAGAGGAGAGAGAGTACATGAAATGAGTTTCTTATGCAAATACTATAGACAGTGTGATATACACTATGGTGTGCTATAGACTAAATATAGCACATGCTGTGAGCATGGTTAGTAGATATATGGCTAACCCTAGGAAGGAACATTGGAAAGCATTGAAAGGATATTGAGATATCTGCATGGAACAAAGGATTATGGTTTGGTATTTGGTGGGTAGTCGGGAGGATTTGGAGAACAATCTGTGAAGATGTGTGAAGGTTTAGGTCCTCTAAAAGAATTTATTAATGTAAATTATGCTGGTGATCTTGATACAAGGAGGTCTACTACTGGATATCTCTTCTGCATATATGGTTGATCGGTGTCTTGGAGATCAATTCTTTAGCCAATCATGGCCTTATCTACCATAGAGATCAAGTACATTGGGATAATAGAGGCTGCAAAGGAAGCCCTTTGGCTTAGGGGGCTGATTGATGAGTTGGGAGTGGAGTAGAGCAAGGTTACACTATTCAGTGGTAGTCAGAGTGCTCTATTGTTTGCATAGAACCCAATCTATCATGCGCGCATAAAGCATATAGATGTGAGGTACCACAGGATCAGAGAGCTAGTGGAGGAAGGTAAAGTGGAAATGATGAAGGTCCATACCAAGGAGAATCAATCTAATGCACTCACAAAGGTACTCCCTAGAGATAGCTTTCAGAAATGTGTGGGACGGATGGGTCTGTTGAGAAGAAATGAGTTCATAAGTACTTGAAAGCACCGAGGTGGAGAATGTGAGCTCAAAAGTGGCACTCCTAAGTCTTGAAAATATGAGAAAATAGGTCATGAAAAGATGGAAGCGAGCTGAAAGAAGAATCAGTCTTAATAGTAAAGTTCAGAAACTGGGTCGGCTCACTCTGAGACTGAGCTGGCTCAGTTGGAAATTGGGTCGGCTCAGTCCATGACTGGGTCGGTTAGGTTTTAGAGAAAAATTCAGATAGAGAGCAGCATTTTTTGGATGTTAGCACGATACACAACTAGATCGGCTCAGTTTGGGATTGAGCCAACCCAGTCGCAGGTTAGCCGGCTCAGTCTGAAACTGGGCCGGCTCAGTTTTTGTGGTTTATTATTTTATATACATGGGTTGTTTGGATTTAGAGAATTTTTCTATGAGCTTGGGGTCAGACTGAGCCAGCTCAATTTTTGTGGTTTATTATTTTATATACGTCGGTTGTTTGGATTTGGAGAGTTTTTCTATGAGCTTGGGCTTAACCCTTTATAAAGTATATATACTGAAAATATGTCAAGATTGTAAGAGTGCTGAAATATACTGAATAAAATTTCTTTTCTTCCAAAAATCTCTTCTTCTCTTCTTCCCTATTTCTTGATTTATTTGATCGTGCTTCCGCAGAGATCTCTAAGAAGTACTTCTTTGATTGCTTGGCTAATCTTCGGCAGCCACGTCGATCCATGTGGAAAGAGCGCGTATTCCCAACAATGCCCGAGTCTTATCGTTGGAGCACTGTTTAATTTCCTCAAGTTCTTTCATCAAGTAATTCTTTTTATTGGTATATTCTTTGAAATCCCTTTTGCATGCCTGGCGAAGATGATTGATCTCTACAGAAGCCTCAGTATAACTCTTTTTCAACTTTTGGAGCTCGTCTTTAGTTTACTTTAGCTTTTTACTGAGTTGATGAACTTCTTTTTTCAAATTTTTAATGTGACCCTTTAAGCAGATATCCTGAGTTAAAGGATCGGCTTCAAGTGGAGACTGCATTTAATGTGTAAAAAGCATCATAACATAGGTGTTGTAAAAAGAAAGAAAATTACTTTCATTAATCAAAATATTTTTACAAAAGAAAGTAGAAAAAAAAATATACAACTATTAAAGGCCTCCAACCTTTAGAGGAGAAATAGTGGACAAGCATGGTGCAACTTCAGTAGTCTCGAGTCCAGGGATAGGCTCGATAGTCACGACGGTAAGCTCAACAGGAGGGGCTTCAGTGCCGGTAGTGGAAGGTCCTACTTCATCGCTGAAAGAATCTATCAAGAAATCCATGTCTATCTCTAGAAACTTCTTGGCAATCTTCCTCTGGTAGATCTTGAATCCCTTGAGGAAGGCCTCCTAGACGAAAGCTATCTTGATATCCTCCATAGCCTTTGAATACTTGAAGGATTCAATAGATCGCTCTCTCTCTAAGCCGATCTCCTCCTCAGCCCTCTTCTGCTTGTTCTCCTCCAAAATTAGAGCAACCTTCAGTTCCACTAAGGTCTACTCATCCGTCCGATATCTCTTGAAAGCACCCGACTTTGGCAGAGTGAGTCTCCCTCAAGCACTCAACCTTGGCTTGAGCATTCTTGGCCTCCGTCTAGGCTTCTTTAATTGTTTTTGAAGTCTTGGCTTTGTAGTGGCTCAGAACTTCTCCATAGGGTTACAAATGATGCTCCAGCTGCAAGTAACAAGATATGAATTGCAATTGAATTAACCAACAACTGACTGGACTTAAGAAAGAAGCTGATTACCTCGAGGAAGGCTGCATAAGAGTCTCGTAGCCAATATTCATCACTCAAGTGGACCAACTTCTCAAGGAGGTGGGGAGGGAATCTAACTCCGAGCTAGAGCTATTATGCCACCAGATCTTCTTACGCTCCTCTTAACTTTCCTGGTGGTGGTTTTTTTTCTTCTCTACCACTCCACCTTGCTCAGAAGGCATAAAGGTGGTAGCTTCATTGGGTGAAATCGACCTTGGTGCAGTTGCAGCAATTTTCGGAGTCGAGGCAATCTGGGTCGACATGGCCGAGTTCAGGTCTTCAACCCATACTCACTTTGATGTTTCTCCTAAGGAATTGCCCTTCCTTTTAAGGGATTGGATTCCTTTGGTGAGTTGGTTCAATTCTTCTGGAGTCATTTCTGCAGCAGTAAAAAAAATAGTCGGAAGAAAGAACAAAGCATTACCAATAAAACAAAGAAGTACACCTATTGGATCTAGAGTACTAAGGTCAAGATTAAACAAAGTCTGATTATCCTGCAGTTGGGATCCTAGAGGAGCTCGGTAGTTCCTCAGTTTATTGGCCGAATCAAAATCATCTCTTTCTAAACTAGGAGCTCAGTGGACAGAATCCCTCAACTGCCCCCAAGGAGAAAGTTCTAACTCAAGAGATGGGCATGAAAAAAAAAAAAAATTCTTCCAGTTATGAATGAAAGAAGGGGCGCCTTTAAGCAACCCCTTCTTGTTAAACTGGAAGGACAAGTACCATCAATCCTTAATAGTAGGATGGTGTTTAAAGGTATAATAGTTACGAAACAAGAAAATAGTTGGACGAACTTCGAACGAGACATAAAGAGAAAGAAAACCTATGATGAACTTGAAGGAAATTGGAACCATGGAAGCGAAGGAAATGTCTAAAAATTGAAAAAAGGCTACAATAAGGAGAAATTAGGAGATGGAGTCTCGCACGAAGAGCTTTAGTATACAAATAGAACTGATCCAGGGGAGGGGCACAAGCTTGGCCACTCGACCTCGAAAGCTCCAATTCATACTCCGAAGGCACCTCATATTGAATTCTTATCAAAGAAACATCTTCAGAGTGTAAGGAATAGGAAATGGTTTCAGGTAAGAAGATCGGACAGGGTGGAACCTTAGGGTCAGCCTCTTCCTTAGAGGTAGGGTTTTGATAATTCAGATCAGCCGAGTTCCTAGAACTAAAAGATCAAGATGCCTTCGAGGACATTTGGATCAAACTAATCAGAAAATCCTTGAAGAAAAAATCAAAAGAAAAATAGTTGTGAAATGGTAAAACCCTCGCAATGAAACCAAAAGCATGGGAAGAGAAAGAAAAGCAAAGAAACAAGGGAGAGAGGATAAGAGACTAACCTAAATTGATCGGAGAACTCGAAGGGACGATCGAAAAAGTAGAATATGGATGGAAAAGACATCGATGACCAAAAAAATCACGACAGAAGGTGAGTGGAATGCTCGAGAAGATGAAGGGAAAAGGGAGGAGAAGAAAGGCATGGCCAAAAGTGGGAAAGTCAGAAGAAGAAAGATGACTTAAATAGTCAGAGGAGGTCAGAGGAAGTTATGATTGTAGACCCTCTCCATCCATTCCTCACCTGACATGCATCCCACTATCATGGCAAAGAATTTATAGAACTATACTTAGAGCACTATCCCAGGGCAAATTTCCAAACGAGCATCCTTTCAAGTCATTCAAAATTGCAAAAACTTCGATGTTAATTCAAAAAAGGCCAAAATTTTTCATTTTTCAAGAGCGAGAAACCAACTTAGGACTTCGGCTATCGCAATCTTGTACTCCTTTCATTCAAACTTTGAACTCGAGAGTAGGAAGATAAGTGTTGGAGGTAAAATAACTCCTACTAAAATCTGGATGACCTCCAATGTGTATATGTTGAACGACCTTCTCAAACATGAATAGTAACCTGCATTCAATCACTGCAGAATTCGCTAATGACATGGTGAACTTTGATTGACCGAACTTGACTAACAAAAAAAATACCAACTATGATCCTAGTGTTAGTAGAACTCCATCAGATAATAATATCTAGCATTGTCTAACCTCATCTGTGACAGACTTTAGGAATAATTGAACTCTTTTGCAGTAAGCGTACTTCGTCAACTATGCCAAGGACCCTAGCTAGTGGAATCTCCATTCGATCGAATTCCTTTTTGGATGAACCCCACTTGGATAGGCTTCTTAGTTAGATTCTCCTTCATGAACGAGTAGCAGACCTCGAGAATGGCCAAATTCCTCCATGGCAGTGCATTCGAGCAACTTGACATCAAGAACCTCATCTAATCGGGCTCCTTTCCAGTCATCCTATTCCAGTTGAATTCTTCTATTATGCCAAGAATCTTGTCCAGCTGAATTTATCTCCAGATGAATTTCATAACGGCCGAACTCCTCGATGCTATTGCAAGTAGCACTAGTAGGCTTTAACCAATTGCCAGTTCATCACTTGCCACTCAAAGGTTGATCCCCAAGTTTGGCCTATTTAACTCTAAGCTCTCCACCCCAGCCTGCACAGCTCTCTAATAGAGGTAGAAACTGCATCTGAACTCTAACAAATCAATCTCAACTGCCTATAAATCCTAATAGAATGACAGCTCATTCTCCATAACAAATTCATAATAGCCCGAATGGCCTACGAGCAGATGGTTATAATCATCATGATCGATCTGTTACAAGCTCCGCCTATAAAAAAATCCTTCAGATATGCTTCTTCTCTCTTAAGCTCTCATCTCCACTTACATTCTCCTGAGTACTCCATTCTTGTTGGCCAGAAAACTGACTTAAGCATCGAAGGATCCTGCTGGACCTTCACTTGATTGAACCTTTTTCGCATCAGTCCCTCATCTACCACCCGCTTCAATCCCACAAATCAAGCATTTATGTAGTCATGGTAAATCCTGTTAACAAATTCTAGAGCCCTTTCTCAGAACTATCATGATAATGATGCGTGCTAATTTATAGCTATGGCAAGTGCACCAGTCGATCAAGTAATAAAGTGAATGACTAGAGTATCATCCCTAGAAGATTGGAAAACAAGTACTGAAAAGCTCTTTCCTATGCTTTATTTAGAAGATCGATTTATGAGAATAAGAAATTAAAAAAATAAAAAAAATAAAAAAATAATTAAAAGTTTTTAATTAAATAGAGAGAGTGTAAATTATTAGGGTTTTAAATTCAAGAGCAATGGATTACTAAGGCAATCGGTTCACCAACTCAGTCAATACAATATTCAGATTTTTAGATTAATTTTATTTCATGTGACGGTGGAGTCTCCTAATTTATTCACTACCCTTTGGTCCAGGCATAGCAAAACTATTAATATTTATTAATTATCCTTTGGTCCAGGTGTAATTTAAATAAATATTAATGCATTAGGTTTTGTGAAACCCTCTAATTAAAATACGCTGCGTCCAAAGCGCACTAAAATTTCCGCATGCATATGAATTCTAATTTGATTCATAATACAAGGTATATAATCAAGAAGCATTAACATAGATGTACTTGGTCCGTAACATCTATGTTCATCAGATCAATTAGAAGATGGCCAGTAATCTAAAAGCATTAAGATCAGATTTATATACTCCTCATGAATAAAATTTAAAAATAAATCATACTGAATATTGCATCAAAAGAGTGGCTACACCTTAGCCTTAGTAAAAGAAAATTTAGTTCATGATAACAAGTTCAAAAATAGCAAATAAAATAAAAAGCATAGAGAAATTAGACTGTTTGATTGCTGAAATTGATTGTCTGCTGCTCTTGATGTGGAGAACTTGGCGAAGAAGAAGAGGCTCCTTGATCGATGTCTTGATCGTCGAAAGAAATCAAAAATCCTTTTTGATTTTCTCACAAATCACTCTTCTCTTTCTACCTCTCTCCTCTCTCTTTCTCTCTCTCTCTTTTTCTCCCTCTCTCTCTTTCTCCCCGTCTCTCTCTCTGTCTCTCTCTCTGATTTTTTTTTCACGACAACAATAGGTTTTTATAGATAAAGAGTTTGATTTTCCCCAAAATCCATCAAAAATTAGGTTTAAGACTCCCAAAACAACTCAAATTAAGATCTGGGTAATTCTGGCCGTTAGATGTTGATCAAACGGTCCAAAAATCACTCAAAAACCCCTTAAAATAACCCAGATCAAGTCGGATTTAATGCCAGCCATTGGATCAACCGTTGGATCGAATCTGGGCCATCCGATCGCGTTAGAAAGAAGGCTTCTGATCTTTAGTTTAACGTCGGGATGAATCTCAGCCGTTGGATCTCGATCGGGAGCTGCGGATGCCGTCCATCAGCGCCTTCGTTTCGACCGTCCGATCGAGTTTCAGTGAAAACCGCCCGTTGGATCAGCCAAAATTCCCAAATTGCCCTCCGTGGACCATGCGCGAGCCCGGTGTTGCATGGACCGCCGCGTTCTTCAGCCAATCAGAGCGCTTTTCTTGCTGTGAAATTCCCAAAATACCCTTCAGATGGTCCATCGTGCGCCGCGAAAAATGCTGACGTCATCCTGACGTCAGCGTTGCATCGGCGATTTTTTTTTTTTTTTTTGAAATTCAATTCTGGGCTCGTTTGAAGTCCGTTTTGCCTGAAATTTTATTTCATCTGAACCAGAAAAATAAGATCTTCACATTGGTGGCCTTCTTTCCTACATAAGATTAATAAAAAGTATCAATTTCTAATAAAATAGATTAATTTATTTTATAATTTAATACTTTTATTAGTATATTTTTACCACTTATCACACCCCCCAACTTAGTCATTGCTAGTCCCTTAGCAATGTTTTATTTAATACCATATTTCAATAAGATTATCCATCACAAAGATAAAATCTAGGATTAAAGGTCAAAAAGTTTAGAAAATACTGCTAACTAAGCATTGAGCTTCAGAAGCAAATTTTTCAGTCAATACAATTAAAAACTTTCTTAGAGTACATCAAAGATCTATAGCACTTGTGTTCGTGATGACTAACTTTAGCATTTCAGTATTAAATTAAAAGAACAAAAGTATCCTCTCTTATCACCTATTTTGGTCAATTTTCTATACATTCTCAATTTTATACTCATGAATTAAGGTAGCTTTCACACTGCCTTTTCTTTTCTTTTTTTTTTTTTTTTTTTACTGTGCTGAGCATCCTGGCCTTTCCTTCACCATTTTACGTGAATTTTCACACTTGACCTAGGTGCAGAGACCCAGTTACTAGGCTTTGGGCAATCCACATATACTCTATCTTTTGCACTTTATTTATAGGCAGGTAGCTCTTTCCTTAAATTCAAGTTTCTTTGATTAGAATGTATATTAATTACCAATTTTCAGTGATAATTGAATCCTCAGTTGGCCTTATAATCAATACCTACTTTGCCTTGTTAGTGTGCATGTGCAATAAAAAGTGCTAATAATCTTTTAATGACCTAAGTAGGCTTGCTAAAAGTTGACCAAATAATCTACTTCTTTAACTCGTTACATTCATTAGCAAATAATTCTATCTTTTATCACTTATCCAGTTTATCTTGCTCAAGATTTTCTTCTTGACACATTTTTTTTTTTTTTTTAATTATTCTACATTGTCTTAAAGGAGAAAGAAAAATAAAGGATGTAATAAAGGATAGGAAGGAATACACCTGATTTTGGTTCAGTCTGGTTCTTTGGAGCTTTGAAATTTTGCTTGAGTTCTCATTGATTTTTCTGCAAAATTGAAAATACACACCAGAGCAGTAAAAGAGCAACAACAAATTACTGAAAAATAAAAGAAAAGAAAAATGATCAAAACTAAAAAGAAAAGAAACAACCTATCTAGTAGTTCTGATTTATAGTCTTCAGCTTGACTTTCTTTGAGTTCTAAAGTGGATCAATCCTGGTGCCACTTCAATTGGAATACTTTCATGTTTGATCGAGTCTTCTTTCAATTTGACATTGCTCGCTTTTATAGTCTCAAACCTATTTTCTACAGAATTCTCATATAATGGATTGTCAATAATATCAATTAGAAAATAAGTTTGATTATCATCAGGATGTTTAGTATCTTTGAAAACATTAAAAGTAACTTGTTCATCTTGGACTCTAAGAATTAATTTTTCTTGTTGAACATCTATTAAAGCTCCTCCAGTAGCTAAAAAGGGTCTCCCTAAAATAAGGGGTACATCATAATCTTCTTCCATATCAAGAACAATAAAATCAACAGGAAAAATAAACTTGTTTACCTTTACCAAGACATCCTCCACTATACCTCTTGGATATTTAATGGATCTGTCGGCTAATTGAAGAGTAATAGTGGTAGGCTTTGGTTCTCCTAGACCCAGCTTCCTGAAAATAGAAAAAGGCATGAGATTAATGCTTGCTCCTAAATCACATAAAACTTTATCAAAACTACAATCACCAATAATGCAGGGGATAGTAAAACTCCCTGGATCTTTTAACTTCTGTGGTAATTTATTTTGAAGTATTGCTGAGCATTCTTCATTCAAATTTATTCTCTCATGCTCCTTCAGCTTTTTCTTATTTGTTAAGATTTCTTTGAGAAACTTGGCATACCTGGGCATTTGAGTAATAGCATCTACAAAAGGAATATTAATATGTAAATTCTTTAAAATTTTGAAAAAGTTAGAAAATTTCTTATCTGGATGCTGTATTTGTCTCTCTGGGAATGGTAGTGGCGGCACGTAGGGCTTCACATTTGGATCAGCAAATCGTATACCTGGAGACCATCCATCTGCTGGTTGTTTTGGTGACTGACGAATTTGAGTTGATGGTTCCTTATTTGTAGTTGGCTCTTCAGTCTCATTCTTCTGATGTGGCTCCTCCAGCTTTGTACCACTTCTTAGGGTGATAGCATTGACTTGCTCCCTTGGATTTGTCTCCGTATTGCTTGGCAAGGATCCTTGAGGTCTCTCGGAGATTATCTTAGCCATTTGACCTATTTGCATCTCCAAGTTTCGAATTGCTGCTGTTTGGTCCTGCCTAAGTTTGGCTTCCAAATTTTTTATAGTTGCTTCTTGGTTTTGCATAAATTTGACCATCAGCTCTTCCATGTTGGACTTCTTTTCAGGTACTTGGAATCCCGGGGGTGGCTGTTGTGCTGCATTTTGATTGCTCCATGAGAAATTTGGGTGCTGCCTCCACCCTTGATTGTATGTGTTGGAGTAGGGATTGTTTTGTTGCGGCCTGAAAAAATTACCAATATAATTAGCTGTATCAGTTGTTTTAGCAAAAGGATTACCTGTCTGGCAATTGCTCGTATCGTGTCCTCCTCCACACAGGTCACAAGTAATGCTCTGAACATGCATAGCTGTTCCCTTTAAGTTGTTGACTTCGGCTCTAAGGGCTGCAATTTCAGCTAGTAAAGGTTGGCACGCAATCTACTCCCTGCACAGCTGCTAGTCTTTTTGGCATCATGCGCTCTGTCTGCCATTGATAGCTATTTGATGCCATCTCATCGATCAGATCGAAGGCTTCTTCCTCCATTTTTTGATTAATGGTTCCTCCTGCTGCTGCATCAATCATAGAATCGATTAGTAGGAGATAAACCATTATAGAAAGTTTGTACCTGAAGCCATACGGGTAGTTGATGATGTGGACATCTCCTCAGCAGTTTCTTGAAATGCTCCCAAGCCTCATATAGTGTCTCCATGTCCATCTGCATAAAAGAAGTGATATCGTTGCGCATCTTAGCAGTCTTGGAAGGTGGAAAGTACTTGGCTAAGAATTTTTGGGCTAGGACATCCCAAGTTGTGATAGAACCTGCAGGAAGAGAATGAAGCCAATTTTTAGCTTTATCCCATAAAGAGAAAGGAAATAACCTTAATCTAATAGCATCATCCGACACCCCATTAATTTTAAAAGTATCACAAAGTTCAAGAAAATTAGAAATATGGGCATTCGGATCATCATGCACGTGTCCACTGAATTGGACAGTTGATTGAATCATCTGGATCATCGTCGATTTTATTTCGAAGTTGTTTGCTCGTAC
Source organism: Cocos nucifera (assembly GCA_006176705.1). Classification (NCBI taxonomy): domain Eukaryota; kingdom Viridiplantae; phylum Streptophyta; class Magnoliopsida; order Arecales; family Arecaceae; genus Cocos; species Cocos nucifera. The sequence continues at coordinate 303,626 of QRFJ01000420.1, forward strand.
AGGCGGTCTCCTGATGCTCGAAGCTGCATCGGCTACAGATGGTGTGATGTAATCATTTAATGGATGATGTACTGGTCGAATAGCTTCATGCTGTCCTTCAGTCGCCATATCCAATCCTAGATTGATGTCGTTAGGATCTTCAGCTGCCATGTTTCTCTCTTGTTGTAGTCTTCTAATGGTTCTTTCAATTTCTGGATCTAAAGGTAGTAAGTTACTATGTCCAGTACGTGTCATGCACTAAATTTTTTTTTTTAAATAATAAAAATTAAAAATAAATTTCTAAAGTAAAGCTAGGATCAAAATTTTAATATTATTTTAGACACAATCCCCGGCAACGGTGCCAAAAACTTGATGCGTGCTAATTTATAGCTATGGCAAGTGCACCAGTCGATCAAGTAATAAAGTGAATGAGTAGAGTATCGTCCCTAGAGGATTGGAAAAATAAGTACTGAAAAGCTCTTTCCTATGCTTTATTTAGAAGATCGATTTATGAGAATAAGAAATTAAAAAAAATAAAAAAATAAAAAAATAATTAAAAGTTTTTAATTAAATAGAGAGAGTGTAAATTATTAGGGTTTTAAATTCAAGAGCAATGGATTACTAAGGCAATCGGTTCACCAACTCAGTCAATACAATATTCAGATTTTTAGATTAATTTTATTTCATGTGACGGTGGAGTCTCCTAATTTATTCACTATCCTTTGGTCCAGGCATAGCAAAACTATTAATATTTATTAATTATCCTTTGGTCCAGGTGTAATTTAAATAAATATTAATGCATTAGGTTTTGTGAAACCCTCTAATTAAAATACGCTGCGTCCAAAGCGCACTAAAATTTCCCGCATGCATATGAATTCTAATTTGATTCATAATACAAGGTATATAATCAAGAAGCATTAACATAGATGTACTTGGTCCGTAACATCTATGTTCATCAGATCAATTAGAAGATGGCCAGTAATCTAAAAGCATTAAGATCAGATTTATATACTCCTCATGAATAAAATTTAAAAATAAATCATACTGAATATTGCATCAAAAGAGTGGCTACACCTTAGCCTTAGTAAAATAAAATTTAGTTCATGATAACAAGTTCAAAAATAGCAAATAAAATAAAAAGCATAGAGAAATTAGACTGTTTGATTGCTGAAATTGATTGTCTGCTGCTCTTGATGTGGAGAACTTGGCGAAGAAGAAGAGGCTCCTTGATCGATGTCTTGATCGTCGAAAGAAAAAAAAAAAAAAAAATCCTTTTTTATTTTCTCACAAATCACTCTTCTCTTTCTACCTCTCTCCTCTCTCTTTCTCTCTCTCTCTTTTTCTCCCTCTCTCTCTTTCTCCCCATCTCTCTCTCTCTCTCTCTCTAATTTTTTTTTCACGACAACAATAGGTTTTTATAGATAAAGAGTTTGATTTCCCCCAAAATCCATCAAAAATTAGGTTTAAGACTCCCAAAACAACTCAAATTAAGATCTGGATAATTCTGGCCATTAGATGTTGATCAAACGGTCCAAAAACCACTCAAAAATCTCTTAAAATAACCCAGATCAAGTCGGATTTAATGCCAGCCATTGGATCAACCTTTAGATTTAATCTGGGCCGTCCGATCGCATAGAAATAAGCCTTTTGATCTATAGTTTAACTTCGAGATGAATCTCAGCCGTTGGATCTCGATCAAGAGCTATGGATGCCATCCATCAGCACCTTCTTTTCGACCGTCCGATCAAGTTTCAGTGAAAATCGTCCGTTGGATCAGCAAAAATTCCCAAATTACCCTCCATGGATCATGCGCGAGCCTGGTCTTACGTAGACCACCGCGTTCTTCAGCCAATCAGAGCGCTTTTTCTGATGTAAAATTCTCAAAATACCCTTTAGATGGTCCATCGTGCGCCGCGAAAAATGCTGACGTCATCCTGACGTCAGCGTTGCATCGGCAATTTTTTTTTTTTTTTTTGAAATTCAATTCTGGGCTCGTTTGAAGTCCATTTTGTCTGAAATTTTTTTCATCAGAACTAGAAAAATTTGATCTTCACATTGGTGGCCTTCTTTCCTACATAAGATTAATAAAAATATTAATTTTTAATAAAATAGATTAATTTATTTTATAATTTAATACTTTTATTAGTATATTTTTACCACTTATCATATCCTCTCTAATCTGACTATGATCATATGGTTTAGGATATAGTCTCTTTCTAGGCATCCATTGGGTATCATTGGTGCATGCTGGTGAAAGGAAATATATAATTTAGAACCAAATTTTAAGGGATCAAGTGAATATATTTATAAAATTTAAAACATCAAAATACCTATGATGCATAGCGGATACTGAAAATTCTTGAATCAGATGTCTCGCAACACTTGAAAGTATAGGCCCTCTACTTCATGCGTATTCTAGGCACCATAAGGCAAAGGGATAAAAATCTGGATGTCATACCTTCTAAAAAAAATAAAGAAAAGAACAAAATCTAAAAAAACTCTTCTCTAGATCTTACTTGAGACGTCCTTATGCCAAGAAACAAGAATCAAGAACTCTCCATGCCTGAAGAGAAGAAGAAGGATAATCCCTCTTGCGGCCCACCCTCTCTAGCTCTCTCTACGTCGTACAAAATAAGAGCACAATCAAAAAAATATGGCCAGCGGCATGGGGTTCCCTCCCTTATAAAGTGGATGTCCAAGGGTTTAGATCAAACCCAATTTAGTTAGGACTCGTAGTCTTAACCATATCCAAATAGGAATACTTCATGAAAAAGTATTGGCACCACATAGTGGCACCGTTTCTTCCTCATGCGTACACATAAGAGGGGGTGGGTGCACAAACCAATGCCACCTCCTCTTGGTCGACCAGAAGAAGAGAGAGTCCTAGTGCATTGGATCTCTAAGGATCTAATTCATTTCAAGTCCAATTTGAATCCAATTAGAAACATATTCGAACCAATTTTGAATAGACTATTGACCCAAATCTAATTAGAATTCAGATTCAAGTCTAACTTGGATTTCCAACTTAATTAAGTCTAATTAAATCAAGTTTAATTAAATTTGATCTAATATGAGATAATAAATATTTGAATTTATTTTCTTATGAATCCTTTGGATCAAAGATTTGATCATAATCATCTCTGAAATTAAACTTGCACCTCATGTCCAGTGCTAGCTAGATATAGTCAACTATTTAATCCCATATGATCTCTAACTTAATTCTTAATTAAGCTAATCTATTTGTTCAATCAAGTCATGTACTTTCAATTGAATAATTAGACTATAGGTTAATTCTTTCTTATGTTTCATGACTAAATGCGTAATTCCATAGGTTCGAATACTAAGCTAGTAGTATAGAAACTATTTTCTATACTAATCGAAGTTACCATCTAGCAATGGTTTCTGACATCCAGATAGGTTGAATACTTACAAAGCAATATTCAAGAACCTCGGCATACGGTCACTACATGATTCATCCCTTTGACCTCGAATGCTCAGGATGACTTAGGATTTGCTGTCAATCCTAAATGAGTCATCCACATTGTATTTTAACCTTTCAAATCCATCACATGAATTATCCTGACCAAGGCTTTACTAAATTAAAATACAGTGATGCATTATCTTCACTAATTCATTGGGGTCAATCCCATCTCAATTCATGCATAGACTTTGCAAGTACTTGACAATATACAGTAGCCTTCCATCCTATATTAGAAATGCAGATAGTCCGGTACCAAAGTATAATAAGTTGCTTGCAAGTCACTGTAATGATCTCAGGTCTGAGGGACACTCATGCCCATACCCTTTGCAAGTTGCTCTTGCCAGCAAAGCACTCAGCAGATGAGTCACTGTTCGGTGGCGACGTACTCTTATACCTCATCTGTATTTCATACCAGTGTCTCTACATTCCTTCGTTAAAAGAATAACCAATCCATATGGCACACAATGACCTATACTCAATAAACACTATCATCCTTCTTAATGACATCATTTGGTCATGAACATGATTTAAAAAACTATATGATAAATCCTTCTTTATCGTATTATAAGTAGTTCTAAGGACTTTCATCATAACACAGGAGTTCAATATAGAAGATGTTCACACTTATGATAAAAATACTAAATAATTTTTATTAATAAAAAGTTTATATACTATTATAATAAAGAACTCAATCATCTATAATCTAGATGATTGGCTTTAGAATACTATTTCTCAATAGTTGGTTGATAGCATATTATAGTTAGAAGCCAGTTTTTTTTTTGGCTACACTAATAGGATAATCATTGGTACATGCTACTGTTATATTTTTTTTTCATATGATTTTAGAGCTAGTTCCTTTTAGACCGCTAGTGGGGTGATCACTAGCATAAGCTGATAGGTGGCATGTTGTAATCAGGATCTAGATTCCTTTAGGACTTGCAATGGACCAATAATGGCTATATTCAAATGAGTTAGGAGTGTGAATAATTGGATACAATGATTGAAATTTTTATCTTTTATCTAAATGGATTGATCATTTGAATATATGTATGCCTTGTATTGCTTGACATGCCTTAAAATAAATCCAAAAGCTTATATTATGATCATTGAGTTTTATACATATTATACTTAATTGAACATTGGTAGAGGTGACTTACTGGGCTTTTAGCTCACTTTTGTCTTTTCTTTATCTTTTTTCAAATGACAACATTTAGTACGGATGGGATCATGGGCCATAAGTGAAAAGAAAAGATTAGGACATAGAAGTATTTTCTTTTTTAAGAAAATAAATATTATGTAACTAATATGAACCAAGTTTAAAAATAATGTTGGACTTGTTTATCAAATTAAAAGTTTTAAGTATCCTAGTTTACTTGTATTGATATCAAGTGAAACTTTTCTTAAGCCTTGCATGTTTTGTGGGTAAAATTTTATAGGATATATAGCCATTTGTCACATGCTTGTTTTTGCTTATGGGATGGGGCATGCCAGGGCAATGGGTGGTCATCATGGAAAGTATTTTCAAGGTAGGCCAACATTGGAGTCGTAGGGATGTGGGAGAGGATTTGTGAAAGCTTGCTTAACTAACACAAGCTAATGGGGGTAAGGGGCTGGGAGGTATGTAGGTTTTGATGGTATGGGATGGGCTTTAGTCAAAGCAAGCAAAGGATCTTCAACTCTTAGGAAGATGATAATAAATAGTGATGCAGGACAGCCTAAAAAAAAGAGAAAAGACCAAGCTTTCTTTCATTCGTCAACAATAAATTACATCCGACCGTGGCACATTATTCCCAGAATAGACAGTATAGTTGTCTATACTCTGCTCAGAAGGCGTGACTGATTAACACAGGACCAAAGCACGATCAATCTAAATGATGCTAATGAATAAAATTTTAGAGGTCAGTAAATAACTAGCAATAAAAAAATAAATAGATAGAGAGCAAAAATTAAACATGCTCATGAATAATTATAAAAAGAGAAATATAAATGGAATGAAAGATAGCAAGAAATTAAGCCCATAAGAAAATCCAAAAAAAGATAAGAAGAATCTGGATCGTGGTAGTTAAGAAACTATCCTGATTAGGACTCTTAATCTTTTAACTAAGCAGATCTATCGATAAAGAACTGGATCTTTACCAACACTGGATCTAAAAAAATAAGTAAAAATCAAAGATCAGTTGAGAAGGAATGAAGGTCCTTGTCAACGTTTGATCTGTAGAATAATAGATCACTCTTTCTCTCTCTACATGATAGATGAAAGCCTTGGAGGAGACAAATCTTCTTTTGGTGGAATAGGCTTATGTAGGTAAATGGTGAAGATGAATTAAGATCGTAGGAACACCGAACCTCAAGAAAATGAAGGTTAAAGAGAGAAAAAGGTGGGCCTCACACCCTCCCCTCGTGGGGTGATTTTGGATCTCATACCCTCTTCCTCTCAGAGCGAACAATACAAGTATTTGTGGAAATTATAAAGTGATTCATTCATTCATTATCTCATTCATGAAAGATACATGAATTTATATAGGACCCTAGGGGTCCTATTTCTTTAGGAATCCTATTCCATTTACAAGAAAAAATTAACCCTCCCAACAAAAAAGTAAAATATTATGTATGATTTTCAAATATAATAATATATCATATCTATCTTTTATGAAACCATAGAAAAGAAATTGGCCTTTTAACAAAATAAGTAACAAATCAAGAACTTTTAAGAAATTCTAGAAAAGAAAAGAAACTTCATGTGGGTGCTTGATGCCTGGCACAACTTGGCATGAGGATCCTGAAGGGAAATCCTGATTTTCCGGTCCAGATTCGTCCAGATCTGATTAGATCAAGAGATATATTTCAAAAATTTTCTCTTGATCTCAATCAGATCTTGATATATTTTAGATCTGATTCTTATTATTTTAATAAATAAAATAAAATAAGATAAATTAAATCAAATTTAATTTACCTGATTTGGGTAATCCTATTATCCTGTAGATGATCCTGATTGCAGCGGAAGGTTCTGGATCTTAGCCACGCAAGCGCCTGGCCTCTACCGGTATCCACTCGGGTTGGATCTGGAGATCCTCTTCTTCTCTATCACACCTCCAAAAATCAGATCTGGATCTGATCTGGAGGATCTTCAAAACTCTTTTGAAGATCTGCAGTCGTCCTTTTGCAGCAGCGCAGCCTTCTTGCTTTTGATCGCCTTTTCTTGATCTGAATCGCACCAACCTAAAGTCCAAAACTCTTTTGGACGTGGAGAGCAAGGGGAGAAGAGACTATGGCATGGAGAAGGAGGGGAGAGGCAGCCTTGGGGCGTGTCTAATTTCATTTCGAATTAGGGTTGGGCGCAGGGTCTTATTTATAGACCTCTTGTGATCCAACTCCTCTTCCTCTCAACCAATCACAACCCTTTGTGAAATCAGATCTAAATCTGATTGGTTGGAATAGAGACCCCTGGATTCCTCCTTAGAGGGTGCCTAAGACCAGTCAAACTGGATTCTTAGTAGAACTCTGATTGGAATCCAAAAGGGAGGTGGAGTCCTTGTCCAACAAGGACTCCTAGGCGCCTCCTACTTGGGCTCACGCCACCCTTGGCGTGCGCCCTTCTCCTTGCCAGGTTCTGGCAGGGGGACAGGCCCCCACCAGCTCTCCAATAGGTGCATGACATGTGGTCAAAAGTCAAAGGGTCAATGGTCAACGTTTGACCAGTCAAAGGTAGACTTTTGACCAAAGTCAAAGAACAAGAAATGGCAGGTGACCAAAAATGGCAGGTAATGTCTTACAAATAAGACAACCTATTCTGACTTGGACAACCTCCAGTCAGACCATATGAAGGCCTCTGATTGAGCACAAACTCCTTTGGCTCAGTCAGGACAACTTATTTATGATAGTAAAAGAAGAACGTTAGGTTCAATCGAGTGCTAGCACGATTTCCTTGAACCTAATTGAATCTCATTCAGATCAATTGAACTAGATCAGTTCAATTGATGATCACCAGATTCAAACCCTTGTTTGTGTGACCCAGTTAGGTTCAGTTCTGTATGGTAATGGGATATGTCATGATCTCTATCATAGACATCATCGAAACTCCTTTCGATGGATCAGAACTCTTCTGATTCGAACAGCTAGAATGATCGATCATCTAAATCATTCTAATTGCTCCCAAAATCCACCAGTGACACCTAGCAGTATATGGTGGCAACCCATCAGAGCTGAATGCGAACCTCTTGGTGCAGCTACCTGTGTGATTCAGTTCTTCTATCTTGAGCCCCGATCAGATTAGGGTTAAGGTGAACTCGTCAAACCCTAGTCTCTGTCATATGATGTAATCATTCGATTCGAGTCCAATGTGAAAATCTAAATAGAAACTCTTTCTATTATTTCACTCTGCCATGGCCATGGGCTTCAGGACTTGATTCTCATGATCATCATAGGGCTGCTCCTCTACCACCGAGGTAGATAGATCCCATCTTGATGCAATCCAGTTCCTACAATGAACATGCTATAGCCAACATACACCTCAGGGTTCCATATGGCTAGGAGACCGAGTAATGGTGTAGTCAAACTATAACACCCTCAAGGTGAACTGCCGATGCATCTCAGGTCAAAGAACCAGACACACTACTGCAGCATCGAGTCAGTCATTGACGAGAAGGTAGACTTCCCTAATGACTACTCGAGGTGGTCACGCTCAGTGCCCTCGTTCTCTAACGAGTACCTGTACTCTCGCTCCGGTGTCTCCACACCGTAGACTCAAGACTCATCTACTAAAGAGAAGCGATCGTACACCAACCTTCCGGATCAATCACCATCCTCGTGATGATCCTATGGTCGGGAGCTGTTTATGAGTTAATAATGATTATTCATGTCTTAAATTTTCAACTCTTGAAAATATGAATTATCATTACCATTAACTCAAAGGATGTATCACAGACACTAAATACACATGTGTGATAGAAAATAACCCATTTCATTAATTATAGTCAAAATTACAATTTTGCCCCTAGAAGTGTATTACAAGTGTCAGCCAATTCTGGCTTCTAGGGCACATATATCTAACAATCTCCCACTTGTCCTAAAGCCAATTGGCTACAAGTCTAAGTCCCATCTTCTCAAGGTGGGCTTCGATCTTCTGCTGGCCCAACGGCTTTGTAAGTGGGTCTGCCACATTATCTGTGGAGTTGACTCTCTTGACCTCAACGTAACCTTTCTCAAGGTAATCGCGGATGAGATGATATCGCCGCTCAATGTGCTTGGACTTCTGGTGAGACCTCGGCTCCTTAGCAAGGGCTATGGCGCCATTGTTGTCGCAGTAAAGAGGAATGGCATCTGATGGCATTACTCCAATTTCTGCAGCAAACTTCTTGTACCAGAATGCTTCCTTTGCAGCCTCTGATGCAGCTATATATTCTGCTTCCATGGTGGAATCTGCTATCACAGTTTGCTTGGAACTCTTCCAGCTGACAGCTCCACCATTGCACACAAACAGACTTCCAGATGTCGACTTTCGATCATCTATATCGGACATGAAGTCCGAGTCTGTGTATCCCTGGAACTTGGAGTTCTCCATTACCAAAGACCAACATCATATCCTTAGTTCTTCTCAAGTACTTAAGGATACATTTCACAGAAGTCCAGTGTTCTTCACCTGGATTTGACTGATATCTGCTTGTGACACTCACAGCATGGGCTATATCAGGTCGTGTACATAGCATGGCATACATGAGGCTCCCTATTGCAGAAGCATAAGGGATCTTGCTCATGCGTTCTATTTCCTCAGGTGTGCTGGGGCACATCTTCTTGGAAAGATGAATACCATGTCTGAAGGGTATTAATCCCCTCTTAGAGTTTTCCATACTAAACCTCTTTAGTACTTTCTCTATGTACATCTTCTGTGAAAGTCCTAGCATCCTATTCGGTCTATCCCTATAGACCTTAATTCCTAGAATAAAGGATGCTTCACCTAGGTCTTTCATGGAGAATTCCTTAGACAACCACATCTTGACTGATGTCAACATGGGAATATCATTCCCAATAAGGAGGATGTCATCCACGTACAATACGAGGAAGACAACAGCGCTCCCACTGACCCTTTTGAAAACACATGGTTCCTCTTCATTTTTGATGAAACCAAACTTTTTGATCACATCATTGAAACGAGTGTTCCAGCTCCGAGATGCTTGCTTAAGTCCATATATGGACCTTTGCAGCTTGCAAACCTTGTGATCAGTATCACTGGATGTGAAACCTAGCGGCTGTTCCATATAGATATCTTCCTCAAGATATCCATTTAGGAATGCCGTTTTCACGTCCATTTGCCATATTTCATAATCGAAATAGGCTGCAACAGCAAGCAATGTGCGGATGGATTTTAGCATAGCCTACTGGGGAAAAGGTATCCTGATAGTCAATGCCTTCACGTTGACTATAACCTTTTGCCACCTAGTCTAGCCTTGAATGTCTCCACATTCCCATCTGCACCAATCTTTCTCTTGAAGATCCATTTACACCCAATAGGTACTATACCTTCTGGTGGATCTACCAAGGTCCAGACTTGGTTTGAGTGCATCGAGTCGATTCTCTGACTTCATTGCCTCAAGCCATTTCTCGGAGTCGATATCTGATATCGCCTCGTTGTAGGTTTTGGGATCATCACCATGAGCACCATTACCTATGAGGAACATTTTCTCTACGTCCTCTGAAATAATACCTAAGTATCTTTCAGGGGGACGGGAAAACTCTTTCCGATCTACGAGGTGGAGGAGGTAGTGTTCTTATTGGCTCAACCTGATTTGGTTCCACTTGGTCCTTAGCTCTTTCCACTTGTGAGACTTTCTCATCAAGCTTAATCTGCTTTCCAATGCCGCTATCTTGAATAAACTATTTTTCAAGAAATATGGCATGTCGACTCACAATCACATTGTGGTCTTCTGGAATGTAGAAATAGTATCCTAATGACTCTTTAGGATATCCTATGAATCGAGCTCTAAAGGACCTAAACTCTAACTTGTCCGCTTGTTGTCTTTTGACATGAGCCGGACAACCCCAAATTCTGAGATGACTCAGACTTGGTTTCTTACCGTGCCATATCTCATACGGTGTGGTAGGAACGGTTTTAGAGGGAACCCTATTCAGTAAATAAGATTGAAGTTAACAATGAAGTGTCCCCAAAGGAAAATCAGGGAGGTCTGTGAAGCTCATCATGGATCGAACCATATCCAATAGAGTCCGATTTCTCCGTTCTGAAACCCCGTTGAGTTGAGGTGTTCCTGGTGGAGTCCATTGAGAGACTATGCCATTTTCCTTAAGATAGTCTAGGAATTCCCGGCTAAGGTATTCACCTCCTCGATCTGATCGAAGAACCTTAATGGGTTTTCCAGTTTGTTTTTCTACTTCATGTCTGAATTCTTTGAACTTTTCAAAAGCTTCAGACTTGTGTCTCATAAGATACACATACCCATACCTAGACAGATCATCGGTAAAGGTAATGAAGTAGACAAAATTGCCTCTAGCCGGCACATCAAATGGGCCGCACACATCAGTATGTACTAGGGCAAGGAGATCTGTGGCCCTCTCCCCATGTCCAACAAAAGGGAGTTTAGTCATTTTGCCTTGAAGACAAGATTCACAAGTTGGATATGACTCAAAAGTCAATGGACTCAATAGCCCATTTTTCTCCAATTTGTTGATCCTATCTTCTGCTATATGACCTAATCTCAGGTGCCATAGATATCTGTCGTTTGGACTATCCCTAGGTCGTTTGGCATTCACGTTTTGCTCGATAGTTAAAACAGGTACATCAATATGTAGCTGATAAAGACCATTAATAAGGAAACCATTTGCAATTTTATTTCTTTCATAAAGAATGTTACAATGGTCCTTAAAGAAGGTGATCACATAACCTTCTTGTGCTAAGCATGAAACAGAAATCAAATTCCTGCTAGCTGCAGGCACATAATAACAGTCTTTCAAAACTAAGTCTAAACCAGATGGTAATCGAAGAGGGTATGTTCCCACGGCTACTGCAGCAACTCTTGCTCCATTACCGACGCGTAGGATCATGTCTCCATCCCTCAGCCTCCTGCTATCCTCAAGACCCTGCATAGAAGTGCACAGATGAGCACTAGAACCAGAGTCAAGCACCCAACTGGATGCAGAAGAAACCGTAAGGTTAGACTCAATAACGAGCATACCTCCAGAAGGACCTTCCTTCTTGTTCTTCAGGGTGGCCAGGTAAGTAGGGCAGTTCCGCTTCCAATGGCCGTCGCTGTTGCAATGGAAACACTTTCCTTTGCCATCGACCTTCTTCTTCGGTTCTGCCTTCTTCTTCTTTGATCCTTCCTACCTTTTGCTTTTTCACAGACTTCTTTTTCTTTCCATAAGACTTTCTTTTGGAAGAAGTCCGTTCCATAGCAAGAACTGAGCCTTTAGAACCTTTCATAGAAAGCTCAGCGGTAACCAGCATATTCATCAACTCGGCCAAGGAATTTTGAAGTTTATGCATGTGGTAATTCATGATGAATTGCCCATATGCATCAGTCAAGGATTGCAGAATAATATCGTTCTGCAGTCCAAGTCCAACTTCACACCGAGCTTCTCAAGCTCTTCCATGTCCTTGATCATTGTCAGACAGTGATCTTGGACTGACTGCCCATCACGCATCTTAGCCTTAAAAAGTCATTTTGTGACTTGATATTTGGCTGCGCGACTCTGTTCACCAAACATCTCCTGCAGGTGAGCCAACATTTGGCGAGCAGTCCCGATATCTTCATGTTGGCGCTGGAGCTCATCAGACATCGAGCCCAACATGTAGTATCTGGCCTTATTGTCTTCGTCAATCCATTTTTCCAGAGACGCTCTCTGTTCAGTGGATGGACGAGCTGGTAAGGTGGGAGGGTCCTGGTCCAAAACATGTGTTAACTTCTCTGAACCCAAAACAATTTTGTAGTTCCTGAGCCAATCTTTATAATTGGGTCCAGTCAGTCTATGTGTGTCTAGGATACGTGCCAGTGGGTTGGACGCAGACATTTTCCTGTAGAGAGTCAAAGATTCTAGTTAGATACTGTAATTTTGACTTGACCAATTTGTTTAGGGATTTTATTTTTAAACAAATTAGCTCCCACTATTTTCTCGGATCCCTACACTCCCTCTGTAGAGATGCGAAAATCTCCGCGATTGATGATTTCTAGTGGGTGGTGCGGTCTCACCAACTGACTCATCACCTCACCTAACAGTTATTGGTGATGGGTTAGCCAATGAGTGAACAACTCTTGTTCAATGATTCTCTAATCATGGTGCACCCAAACTTGGTCTCTAATTCATGAATCTCACCGTATCCGGAATATTGATCCACTCCTTAGTTAAGTCAGACCCACCATTTGCATAGACTGGGTTCCTAATTGGGTCTCTCACCGTATCCGAAATATTGAGCCCAACTCATCCTCCAGCCCATAGCATCCAATGCCTAATAGACATGGTTGCGTCTTCCCGGTGCAACTGAGCCACTGTATCCAGCCGAGAACAATCAACCCCGGGAAGGGCCCGCACGTCTACAATGGTGGAAGACCTCAGACTTAATCTTTTCTTAGGGAGAATTGATTCAGGTCTCATTAAACTAGACTTGGCTTAGTCATAACAATTATGACTAACCTAGTGGCATGGGTTCAGCTCGGATTATTGACCACCTCAGATCAGAACTGTGTCAACAGATATGGCCAGGTAAGTGAGACCGGTGGAAGGAATATGCCGTTAACTCGTACAAGAACGCATTCAGGTCGAGTAGCTTCCAATTAAAAACCAGTCGGTCGTCTGTGCCAAACTTACCTTAGACACCAAATTGTTGAGTCAGAACCAATTGGGTTAGCCTACAATCCAGACTCTAACCTCTGAGCCTAATTAGGTCTTGCTTGATCGTGACTCGATCTTGACCCAGACTTAATCCTATTAGGCTGGTCAATTTAAGCATTGTTGATCCCATCTAACCAACTCTTGATTCGGTTTGATCAACCGCTTAGACCTAATTGAGCTACCCAAGCCCGAACCCAGTATTATGAATATGTCTTAGATCTGAAATTCTCAATTTTAGACCTAATTAATATTCCATAAACTTAATTCTTAATTAAGTTGGGTTCATAAACAAAATATGCACAATAAATCCTAGGGTTTCAGGATCTAGGGTTTTGCAGAAAGTAAGTTTTGGGTTTCTGATTAAGGACGAACACGCAGCACCCCTACACATCATAAGAACACCCCATCGAATGGGAAGAGAGGGCCTTTAAACCCTTCTTCGTTCTTATGACCGGACGGCCAAGAGGAACGCCTTAATCAGGAACATTCAATACTACAAAACAATATCAGATCTATATCATATATCTCATATATAAAGTAGATCTAATCATGGCATATTTTGCATACATCTCATGTATCATAATCATGCATGTTTTCAGATCTAAATTATCTCATAATAATCTAAAAAATTAGATTTAAATTGATCTAATCAAAATAAATTCTAATCTAGACAATTATGTAGAACTATTCTACAACTAGTCTAGACATGCATCAATCATATCTCATATGATATTTAAAATTAAATAATTTTTATTTGCTGTTTATCAGATGTTATTATAACACTTATAATATCAAGAAAATAGTAAATAAGAAGATCTAAAATATGATTTAATCAGATTAAATCAAAGACATGCAAAACTATTCTATAGAACTATTCTATTCTAGAACTAGTCATGCATATCTTCATGTTCTTAGATCCAAATCATTTAATTTTAATTTTTTTGATTTCAGATCTGATCACATCTCATGTGACATCTGAAATCACTTTATTTTCTAATTAAAATAAAATTAAAATCAGATCTAAACAATTTTTAGAACCATGGCTCTGATACCAGTTGAAGGGAAATCCTGATTTCCCGGTCCAGGTTCGTTCCAGATCTGATTAGATCAAGAGATATATTTCAAAATTTTTTCTCTTGATCTCAATCAGATCTTGATATATTTCAGATCTGATTCTTATTATTTTAATAAATAAAATAAAATAAGATAAATTAAATCAAATTTAATTTACCTGATTTGGGTAATCCTATTACCCTGTAGATGATCCTGATTGCAGCGGAAGGTTCTGGATCTTAGCCACGCAAGCGCCTGGCCTCTACCGGTATCCACTCGGGTTGGATCTGGAGATCCTCTTCTTCTCTATCACACCTCCAAAAATCAGATCTGGATCTGATCTGGAGGATCTTCAAAACTCTTTTGAAGATCTGCAGTCGTCCTTTTGCAGCAGCGCAGCCTTCTTGCTTTTGATCGCCTTTCCTTGATCTGAATCGCACCAACCTAAGTCCAAAACTCTTTTGGACGTGGAGAGCAAGGGGAGAAGAGACTATGGCATGGAGAAGGAGGGGGAGAGGCAGCCTTGGGGCGTGGGAAATTTCATTCGAATTAGGGTTGGGCGCAGGGTCTTATTTATAGACCTCTTGTGATCCAACTCCTCTTCCTCTCAACCAATCACAACCCTTTGTGAAATCAGATCTAAATCTGATTGGTTGGAATAGAGACCCCTGGATTCCTCCTTAGAGGGTGCCTAAGACCAGTCAAACTGGATTCTTAGTAGAACTCTGATTGGAATCCAAAAGGGAGGTGGAGTCCTTGTCCAACAAGGACTCCTAGGCGCCTCCTACTTGGGCTCACGCCACCCTTGGCGTGCGCCCTTCTCCTTGCCAGGTTCTGGCAGGGGGACAGGCCCCCACCAGCTCTCCAATAGGTGCATGACATGTGGTCAAAAGTCAAAGGGTCAATGGTCAACGTTTGACCAGTCAAAGGTAGACTTTTGACCAAAGTCAAAGAACAAGAAATGGCAGGTGACCAAAAATGGCAGGTAATGTCTTACAAATAAGACAACCTATTCTGACTTGGACAACCTCCAGTCAGACCATATGAAGGCCTCTGATTGAGCACAAACTCCTTTGGCTCAGTCAGGACAACTTATTTATGATAGTAAAAGAAGAACGTTAGGTTCAATCGAGTGCTAGCACGATTTCCTTGAACCTAATTGAATCTCATTCAGATCAATTGAACTAGATCAGTTCAATTGATGATCACCAGATTCAAACCCTTGTTTGTGTGACCCAGTTAGGTTCAGTTCTGTATGGTAATGGGATATGTCATGATCTCTATCATAGACATCATCGAAACTCCTTTCGATGGATCAGAACTCTTCTGATTCGAACAGCTAGAATGATCGATCATCTAAATCATTCTAATTGCTCCCAAAATCCACCAGTGACACCTAGCAGTATATGGTGGCAACCCATCAGAGCTGAATGTGAACCTCTTGGTGCAGCTACCTGTGTGATTCAGTTCTTCTATCTTGAGCCCCGATCAGATTAGGGTTAAGGTGAACTCGTCAAACCCTAGTCTCTGTCATATGATGTAATCATTCGATTCGAGTCCAATGTGAAAATCTAAATAGAAACTCTTTCTATTATTTCACTCTGCCATGGCCATGGGCTTCAGGACTTGATTCTCATGATCATCATAGGGCTGCTCCTCTACCACCGAGGTAGATAGATTCCATCTTGATGCAATCCAGTTCCTACAATGAACATGCTATAGCCAACATACACCTCAGGGTTCCATATGGCTAGGAGACCGAGTAATGGTGTAGTCAAACTATAACACCCTCAAGGTGAACTGCCGATGCATCTCAGGTCAAAGAACCAGACACACTACTGCAGCATCGAGTCAGTCATTGACGAGAAGGTAGACTTCCTAATGACTACTCGAGGTGGTCACGCTCAGTGCCCTCGTTCTCTAACGAGTACCTGTACTCTCGCTCCGGTGTCTCCACACCGTAGACTCAAGACTCATCTACTAAAAAGAAGCGATCGTACACCAACCTTCCGGATCAATCACCATCCTCGTGATGATCCTATGGTCGGGAGCTGTTTATGAGTTAATAATGATTATTCATGTCTTAAATTTTCAACTCTTGAAAATATGAATTATCATTACCATTAACTCAAAGGATGTATCACAGACACTAAATACACAGGTGTGATAGAAAATAACCCATTTCATTAATTATAGTCAAAATTATAATTTTGCCCCTAGAAGTGTATTACAAGTGTCAGCCAATTCTGGCTTCTAGGGCACATATATCTAACAGATCCTTGGGCATGGCACATGCTGGCGTGTGTATTTCCTCCATAGGTGTGTTGAGGGTGATGGCTCCAAAGATGACGTGGACCAAGCTTACTTCTTTATGATAGTCTCTTTACAAATAAGGCTCAATCCAAAATAAACCAAAGTATGGTCCTATGGACCTAAAACTAAATATATCAAAAGAACTAATTGATTAAATCAAAAGAACTAGAATAAAATAACTAAAGTAGAGTTATTCTGATATGGCTTCTTCAATCCAAATTGAATCTAAATTATGTTTCCAACTTCTGGTGTCTACACCAATTCTCTCAGGATGGGAAGAACTCAATCCTGTCGAGTGGGGGTCGATTCTGCTCTGATGATGCACAAGCAAATTGGGATCAATATGCTACAGCTCTTCTCGAGTAGTCCAGGTATCCTCAAACTTCGATCGACCTCTCCATCTAACTAAGTATCGTTGATAGCCTCAACTCCAGGTGGAGATAATCTGCTCATCCAAAATTCTCTCAATCTGATCATGCTTGATAGACATTCAGGAATAGGCTTCATGCTTTGATATTTTGTTTGATAGACATTCAGGAATAGGCTTTATCTTACAGATTGGTTCAGGCATAAATGGCTCACTAGGTATCTAAGTTGGCTCTTTATAGGCGACGAGATCTGCAACGTTAAAAGTAGAGCTAATCCCAAAATCAGAAGGTAAGTCCACAACATACGTATTTGGTTCGATCTTCTTTAAAATCTTAAATGGACCTGCTCCTCGAGTATGTAACTTCTTGATGGTTCCTGGTGGAAATCGTTCAGGCCTCATTCGAACCATCACATAGTCTCCTTCTGCAAATTCTTGGATACATCGATGAGAATATGTATTCTATTTATAAACTTTATTACTAATACTAATTTTTTTACTAATCTCTTTATGTAAACTCTTGACATGCTATGCAAATGACTCTGTAGATTCAGAAATTCTAGCATGCATAGGCAGTGGGATAAGGTCTATTGATTTTCTAGGTTGATATCCATGAACTACTTCCTTGGGATGATCTATCTTAGGGTCCTCACGAACTTCACTCACAGCAATCATCCAAACCGATGATCCTTTACTTATGATCATCTCTAATTCCTTAGCACCTATCAGATGGAGGCTTTTCTTTTTGATATTTTCTTTTGGTCCATTGCCTATCTTTCTATTGGTAACCTTAGGTGGGGAAGGATTGATCATGATCTTCTTACCCTTATGAGTGAAACTATAGGAGTTGGTTCGGCCATAAATCGTAACATCATTATCAAACAGCCAAGGCCGACCTAATATGATACCTTCAACTTCCATGGGTAAGACATCGCACCAAACATGATCCTGATAAGAATAAAGCTGGATGGGAACATGACATCTAAGTTTGATGGGAATAGAGAAGGAATCTATCCAAGACACACGGTATGGACTAGGATGATCTATAGGAGCTAATCCTAATCACTTAACCATATTGGTGGAGATGATGTTGGTACAACTACCGCTATCAATGATTATCTTATAAATTTTATCATTAAATTTTATGAAGGTATGAAAAATAGAGGTCCTACACTAGTCTTCACTCTCCTTAGTCTGTGCTAGAACATACCTAATGACTCCAAGCCTAAGGTCTGACTCTGGTGCAACAAAACTTAGAATTTTTTCAGTACTCTCAAACTACTCGACTAAGTCTAGATCAGCTTCATAAACTTCCCCCTCAATATTTTTCAAAGTTTTCTCTTCTAATTCTTTCACAAATAATGATCAGTTGGGATATTGTGCAGCAAAATGATCGTAACCATGGCACTTGAAGTAGTGGGATCGAGAACTACTTTTCTTAGATAACTCTCCTACAACTCTTTTTTCTTTATCTTCTTTTCTCATAATAGGATTTATAGGTGGAGGTCCATTACTAGAAGTCTGGATAGTATTGGGTCTCGATCCAGAAGGGGTTACTCAACTAGGTTCAAGACGATGGATGGTCGAATACCTAAAAAATCTCTCAAAGTCTAGGATAAGTTGATAAGCTTATTCTAACATGATTATCTCTCACAAAAAAAGCTCACGCTGGATATCTTCTCATAATTCAGCTCTAAATCTAGACAAGATAACAATCCTATCTTCAGTTACTCCACATCTCATGAGGTACTCATCAAATCTCGTGATGTACTCTATGACTGATCTATTTTCTTGAGTAAGTCTCTACCACTGATCTAAAAGTCTTTGTTGATAGGAGGTGGGGAGGTATTTTTCTTTGAGTTTCTCCTTCATTTCATCTTAGGTTTCTATCGGATCTTGTCTTCTCTTGTTGAGAAGATGTTCAACACTTTTCCAATAAAGTTGGGCTTGCCTAACCAACTTCATCCTAGCAAACCTAACTCTCCTTACTTCAGACATTTCGTACCATCCAAAATAGTGGTCCATGCTTGATTCCCAATCTAGGTACTCTCTCAGATTTAGACAACCATCAAAACTTAGGACTTTGATCTTCACATTCCTAAGGACATGCTCATCTTGGTTGAACTGGTTATGATGGGGGCATGCTGCTATAGGTCGGTCTAGGTCAAGATTTCTTCTTCTCTATCCTATAGGTAGTTGGAGAGACTCAGGTTCAGATTGTCTTTGCCTAGCTTCTTCTAATACTGTTATTCTTTCACTCATGTTTTTCATAAAATCTTTCATATCATCAAACTTCTCAGTCAGGACATTAATGATGGCTGCTATATTGGGATTCATGTTGGTATTGGGTGAAAAAGTAGGATGTTGGTACTGGGTACCTGATCTAGTGGTCATGCAAGTCCAGGATGTAGGAATAAGATGCAGTAAGAAAGAAAAAAAATACTAAAAAATAAATTATGAAATTTAAATTATAAAAATTTAACTTGCAAAAATTTTAAATTATAGAATTTAAACTAAAACCCTAACCAATCCAGCTCTGATACCAAATTGATGCGGGACAGCCTAACAAAAAAGAGAAAAGACCAAGCTTTCTTTCGTTCATCAATAATAAATCACGTCCGACCATGGCACATTATTCCCAGGACAGATAGTATAGTTGTCCATACTCTGCTCAGAAGGCGTGACTGATTGACACGAGACTAAAGCACGATCAATCTAAATGATGCTGATGAATGCCATTTTAGAGATCAGTAAATAACTAACAATAATAAAATAAATAGATAGATAGCAAAAATTAAACATGCTCATGAATAATTATAAAAAAAATATATAAATAGAATGAAGGATAGCAAGAAATTAAGCCCGTAAGAAAATCCAAAAAAAAGATAAGAAGAATTCGGATCGTGGCAGTTAAGAAACTATTTTGATTAGGACTCTTAATCTTTTAACTAAGTAGATCTATCGATAAAGAACTAAATCTTTATCAACATCGGATCTAAAAAAAAATAAGTAAAAATCAAAGATCAGTTGAGAAGGAATGAAGGTCCTTGTCAACATTTGATCTATAGAATAATATATCACTCTTTCTCTCTTTACATGATAGATAAAAATCTTGGAGGAGACAGATCTTCTTTTGATGGAATAGGCTTATATAGATAGATGGTGAAGACGAATTAGGATCGTAGGAACACTGAATCTTAAGAAAATGAAAATTAAAGAGATACAAAAAGGTGGGCCTAATATCCTCCCCTCATGGGGTGATTTTGGATCTCACACTCTCTTCCTCTCGGAGCAACCAACACAAGTGTTTATGAAAATTATAAAATGATTCACTCATTCATTGTCTCATTCATGAAAGATACATGGATTTATATAGGATCCTAGGGATCCTATTTCTTTAGGAATCCCATTCCCTTTACAAGAAAAAAAATCAACCCTTCCAACAAAAAAGTAAAATATTATGGATGGTTTTCAAATATAATAATATATGATATCTATCTTTTATGGAACCATAGGAAAGAAATCAACCTTTTTACAAAATAACTAAGAAATCAAGAACTCTTAAGGAATCCTAGGAAAAGGAACTCCATGTGGGTGCTTGATGCCTGGCAAAACTTGGCATGAGGATCCTTGAGCATGGCACATGCTAGCATGTGTATTTTCTCTATGGGTGTGTGGAGGGTGGTGGCTCCAAAGATGATGTGGACCAAGCTTGCTTCTTTATGATGGTCTCTTTACAAATAAGGCTCAATCCAAAATAAACCCAAGTATGATCCTATGGACCCAAAACTAAATGCATCAAAAGAACTAATTGATTAAATCAAAAGGACTAGAACAAAATAATTGAAGTAGAGTTATTTTGATATGGCTTCTTCAATCCAAATTGAATCTAAATTATGTTGCCGACTTCTGATGGCTCTGGTGTCCGCACCAAATAGATTTGAAAATAGAAGGTCAAGTCATTGAGTATTAACTACTGGATATCACCTGGTAACTTGTGAGTGATTTTGAGTCTGATAGGGATAAGTTGGGGGATCATAGTAAGCCAGTTTGACTCATGTAGGTTTGAATTAGATAGATCTAATGCCACATTGGGTGCACATAGGTCACCTGGTGGTTGATTATGCCCATGGCCTTCTTTGGTTGGATTTTGATAATGGAAGATTATTTGACTGGGTAAGATGATGACACCATAAAACATTGGAAGGGAGTAGCTAGTGATTCCATTTTAGAATTTTCTTTGTTGTGATCACTTTGAAAGGTGAAGAGGAGTCTCCAAGTGGAAGGGTTTGTTCTACAATAAATTTAACTACTATAATATGGTATAAATGTAGTGATTGACTATTACCTCGATAATCTCTAGGATGTTTTTCAACTCCTCATAGAAAAAGATAACACTGAAGCCCATCAGATCTTCCTAGCAAAAGTTTGATTGACTAGCTTGATGGAGGACTCTGAAACTATAAAGATGGAGGCCATACCTCTGTGGCCTAGCAAACAAGCAACGAGTTCAGAAAGGTGGCATAGATGTTGTATTTGAGCTAGTACTATACTCTTTTAATCTAATTCTAATTGTTAATGGAAGGGAAGAAGCCATCTCCATGGATATGACCTTTTACCATTAAGGTTTGCACTATCCGATTAAGGTGGGAAATGACAAATTTTCTTGCTAAGATTTGCCATATGGTCTAGGAGCCACCTTTCTTGGCTTTATGAGCAAGTGTGATAGAGATGTCATCTACCTTTATGGGTTGGTTAAAATATGCAACGAATGCTGCTCAATCCAAATATTCTAAGATACAGGCCATTTCACCACTGAAGGAAAGGAAAACTTTTAGGGAGGTTGGTTGATTAGGGTATGAGATGGGATCATTTTGGGTTTGCATTGTGGGAGGGGATGAAGGCTATGGGTTAATGTTTCATTCTTGATAGGTCTTGCAACCTCTTGAATAGTGCAGAAAATAGAAGCATTGGATGTACTAATAGGGTTATGGTAAGTATGTTTGAAGTCTCCTAGGCTTCCATAGTGAAAGCAAACCCCTACTTTAAAGGGTCTGGCTTAATGGGAGGAGATGGTGGAGGCATGGATTGGCATTGGTGGGGTTATATGGTCTGAAATGTTTAATATAATGAGGAATGGTTGATGGTAGGATGGTCCTTTGTTTCGGGGAAAGGGACCGAACAAGATGGGGGCCATGTTTCTTTTCTTCCATTGGAGGTTCTATTTTCTTGTGTCTCTTTGGCATGGCATAGGTTTCTCCTTATTTGTCTAGAATTTTTTATAAGCATCTCCAGCTACTCTAAGATACTTTGACCTTATAAGCTAAGCACCACCACCAACTTTTAGGCATTTCAGTGGTGTTGTATGGTGATCTATAAGAAGGCATAGGGCAATGGGCTTTGGAGGTAATGTTGGTCTATTCTCCTCATAGTGTAGGGCATGAGAGCTTCGAGAAGCAAGGTGGTCTCCTTTGTGGTTTTAATCGAGGATGTGCTAGAGCGGAGAGGAGAGAAAGTCGATAGAAGGAAAATGGTTGGCATGTTAGAGGAGGCCAAGTTTAGTCTGAGAGTTGTGTGAGGATTGATGGTGCTGCCAAGCCTTGGGAGGCCATGGGAGGAGCCAAGATGTTGGCTCTAGAGATTTCAGGAGCTTGGTTGATACTTCGGAGATCTGAAATTCAAGGCGGAGCAAGAAACCAAAGCCAAAAAATCAAGACTGCAAAAAAAGGTCATTTCTGCAGGTTAACCGACTCAATTTAAAACTAAGTCAGCTATATCTCAAAGAACATGTCAAATAGAGAGGAGCACGTTTGGAACTGCAACATGGCATGCAACTGGGTTGACTCAGTCTAAAATTGAGCAGACATAGTCTCAGGTTAGCTGGCTCAGTGCTGAGACACAATCGGCTCAGTCTACGAGCAGAGCTATGTGAGGGTCTGTTTGAGGCTAGGATAGGGACATATCCTAGGATCTTAAGACCTGGTTTGAAAGATCTTAAGGGGGCTAATTCATATATGGATCGGGCTTAGATCCAGAGGATGAGAGCATGGAAGACATGGGTGTACATGGGCTCAATGAGTGCTTTCATGCATTGGGTTAGCCAAGAGAGTTTTTGATCAAGCCTAATGGCTATGTATAAATACATAGGTTGTATTAAGATTTCAAAAAAAAAGAAGGGCAAGCAATATAGATCTTTTGTCCCTTCAACCTCTCTTCTCTCTTCTCTCTAGAGTAGTTATCCAAGATTCCTGAAGAAGCCCTAGAGAGAGGGGGCACCTCCCTTAAGCCCAAGGAGGGAGGTGCCCCAGCATAGATCTAGGTGATGGATCTATGATATGCTACCTTAGAAAACATCAAAGGTCTCCTGCGGTCCATGCTAAACATCAGGAGCTTCCACAACATGTTATCAGAGCTAGGTGATGCCAAGATGATGCACCAATAATTGGCATCAGAGTGATACCGAATTTTTTATAATTTGGTATCAGAGCCTGATGGTGCATGAAAGTGAAGAAAAAGTCATATAAGATAAAATCAAAAATCTGTACGAATATTCCATTGTATGTCTCAGATCTACCCTTGTTATTGCTATGATTTGGCCAATCAAAAGTAGTGGGTTGAAGGTGGAGGCTGAGAGGATTAACGAAAAAGAATTTTTTTTGAGGTGAAAGGTTTGGATGCATGATTTGCTGATCGATCTTGATGAAAAAATCGAGATATATGATGGTAGACAAGGCACGGAGTGCTGGAGTGCTGTAATAGCACTTTCCTGAAGATGCAGGGCTAAGAAAGGCTCGACGATGTAGTAGTCGAGGAAGGTATCTCAGTAGAAAGCATCAGGATATTCTTGAAAGATGGGCAATGTGGGCCTATTGAAGAGAAATTTTTCAAGGAGTAATGGTCGAAGGAAAGTTGAAGAAGTGACTATACATCCTTCAATTGTAGGAAGGCGGGAAAGTAGTCAAAGATGTATTCAACGGTTCAACCAGAGCATGGATTTATGGAGCCTTGGGGATGATGGAGATGGATGATCCATGGAGGTCCAGTAGATTAGGATTGGATGGCTGTAGAGCAGTGCAGAGATGAGTCATAGAGTGCTGGAGTGCTGCAGGAGCGCTACCCTAGAGGCACGGGGATTGAGAGAGGCTCAATGGTGTAGCAGTCGAGAGAAGTATCTCAGTAGAGAGTATCAAGAGCATCTCAGTGAGATCGGGAGTAGGTCTCAGGGAGTGCTAGAAAGTCTCAGGCAGCTGGAAGTGTCCTAGATCAGGTTTCTTCTATAGGAGCACTGGAGAGAGTCACAGTTTAGTGGGGGATGATTTGTGTACAGCAAGAGAGAATCTGGATACCTATGAAGAGATAGTGTTGAGATGAGTCAGGGAGTACTGGAGTGGTGTAGTAGTGCATTCCTAAAGATACGGGACTGAGAGAGGCTCGACGATGCAGCAATCGAGGGAGGTATCTTAGTAGAGAGTGTCAGGAGGCATCTTAATGAGATCAGGAGTAGGTCTCAGATAGATCTATGGAGTCTCGAGAGCCTCAGGATGAGGTAGGTGGATTTGAGCCCAGGATAGGGTTTGAGCTATAGTTCCTCCGAGCGCAACTGAAGCGATGGCCGGTGCAGGGCAGAAGAGGAGAAGGCTAGTATGAAATTTTTTAGGGTTTAATCACTGGATTCAGAAGAGTTAGATGAGCTCTTCGATTTTGGAGGTGCCCGTAGGTTGTGAAGGTATTCGAGATGGCTTCAAAGAGGACCACAGAGTGCGAAGGATTTGAAGGGGCAGCAATGGTGTTCGAGGTGTAGCGATGGTGTTCAACAGTGCAGCATTAAGTGGTTGACCTCAAGAGACTCGATGATAGAGTCGACTTCTGTGGCATTAGGTGGACTTCGAATATAGATGGAGCTCCATAGTGGTAGCTTCACAAGTGTAGAAAAAATTTGGCATGAGTTTAGAGCTGAGGATCAGTATCGGTGATGCACAATTCTTGGTGGAGCGGCATGTGCAAGTGGATAAGCATAGCTCTAAAGAGATCGTATCAGGTGGTACAGCATGTGCTGGTGCAAAAATGTTATAGGTTCTTTAGAAAAGTTCAAAGAAAGTGATGCAGTTGCTAAGCAGAAGGGATCTTACAAGTTTAGATGGTGCCAAGAAACAAGCACAGGTCTTCAACGGTGGAGGCGATCATCCCAAAGGCCATAAAGGTGCACAACAGCTGAAGAGGATTGGCGGAGGCAATGTTTGCATAGGTGCTGTCAGGGTGTGCTCGATAGTGGAATCGTGTAGGAGTGCATT
This sequence comes from Cocos nucifera, assembly GCA_006176705.1. NCBI lineage: Eukaryota > Viridiplantae > Streptophyta > Magnoliopsida > Arecales > Arecaceae > Cocos > Cocos nucifera. The sequence continues at coordinate 328,947 of QRFJ01000420.1, forward strand.
GCCGAAGGGTTTGCCAAGGCTTAGGGCATAAAGGTGAAAATTGTGAGGATCGATGGTGTTCCCAAGCCTTGGGAGGCCATGGGAGGAGCTAGGGTGTTGGCTCCAAAAATTTTAGGGGCTTGGTTGGTGCTTCGGAGATCTAGAATTCAAGATGGAGCAAGGAACCAAAGTTGGAGAATCAAGATTGCAGAAAAGGGTCATTTTTGCAGATTAGCCGGCTCAGTTTGAAATTGGATCAGCTAAGTCTTAGAGGATAGGTAAAATAGAGAGGAGCATGTTCAAAACTGCAGCATGGCATGCAACTGGATCGGCTCAATCTAAAACTGAGCCAACCCAATCTCAGATTAGCTGGCTCAGTGCTGAGACTCAGTCGGCTTAGTCTGCGGGTAGAGCTACGCGAGGGTCTATTTGGGGCTAAGATAAGGACTTATCTTAGGGGTCTTAAGGCCTGGTTTGAGAAGTCTTAAGGAGGCTAACTCATGTATGGATCAGGCTTAGATCCAGAGGATGAGAGCATGAAAGACATGGGTGTACATGGGCTCGATGGTGCTTTCATATATTGGGTTAGCTAGGAGAGTTTTTGGTCGGGCCTAATGGCTATGTATAAATACATGGGTTGTATTAGGGTTTCAAAAAAAAAAGAAGGGCAAGCAATATAGATCTTTTCTCCCCTTCAACCTCTCCTCTCTTCTCTTTAGAGTAGTTTCCCTAGGTTTATGAAGAAGCCCTAGAGAGAGGGGGCGCTTCCCTCAAGCCCAAGAGGAAGGTGCCCCAGCATAGATCTAGGTGATGGATCTATGATATGCTGCCTTAGAGAAAACGTCAAAGATCTTCTGTGGTCCATACTAAAGATCAAGAGTTTTCGCAACATGGCATCACAGCTAGGTGATGTTAAGACAATGCGCAAACAATTGGTATCAGAGCAATATCAGATTCCTTACAAGTTGGCATGTGGGTTGGGCCTACCTGATATAACATTCTAGAAGTTACCTTTGTCATAGATAAGGTACCTCCAATGAAAGACTCTGGCAATGTCAGTCATGCAAATGTAAATCATTGTCCCTCTTAGAGGTGGTTGGCTACCTGTAATAACTCTAGCTCGAAGCTTTCCTCCATTGTAGGTGCCAATGCCACCTCTTGGGTGACTTATCCAAATCCTTTCCTACTAATTTTAATGTGAGAATCTTTGGTACTATTAAGATTGGTCGGTTTTGTACCATTTACTCGACTTAATAATCCCTCACCAACTCCATCTTCTGCAGGGATACTAGAAAAGCAGCCTTCCTATGCCTCTATGCTCTTATTTGAAAAATCTAGAAAAAACCTTCACTCTTCCCTAAGGGTTGTGAGCTAGTACTTTGATACTCTACTAGTAGTTGTTGTGTGCTGTTATTTTGATACCCTATTAGTGGAATTTTGAAGAAAAAACTAGGATTTACATGCATCTATTTTGAAATATTTTCAAAAATAAACTTAGCGGAAGCATTAGATTAATCATATTAATCTACAAAACATATAAAAAACTCCTAGATCTAGGATCTTATGATATGAAATATGTAATTTTTAAATCTAAAAATTAAATAAGAAGCAAAGGAAAGGTATTAATCATATCAATACATAAACTAGATCTGATCTAGAATATTTATAAAGATTGTATCCTTATACCTTTTCATGGGTCGAGAATACCGCTTACTATTTTTGAGGTCGAGGTTGTAACTTCAAGCTGCATAGATATCCGATCTCTATGGGTTGTCCACATGAAGCTTCAATCTAATCAAAAATCTGGCGATCGAAAATCTGCGCAGTGTGTACTTCGCAGATCCTTTCTTGATGGTTGATGTTGAACCTCCTTCTCTAGATTTTTTGGACCTTCCAAGGAATGAAGAAGATGTGGAGGACTTGGGGGAGAGAACCCTCTTCTTAAAACTCTCAAAGAGATTGGAAGAAAAGAAACTAAAATCCTAGAGAAGAACCCCTTCTTCTCTTTTTTTTTTTATCTCTCAACAGGATACTCGCTAGGTTTCTCTTAATGGAACCCCACGCCCAAGACCCCTTTGTGCCCAAAAACCCCATGCCCAAACCACTATTTCTCAAGAAATAATCTATAGAAATTCCATGCCCAAAGCCCTCTTAAATAGGGAGATATGAAAGAGTACCTCTCTAGGTCAAATACTTAGAAAAGGAATGTCCAAAAGAGACAATCTTGGGGTGCCAACTTTTATGTGCCTTAAGACTTTCCTTGGGCATGGGATTTCAGAATTTGGTGTACAGCTCTTTCTTCTTGTTGCCTAGCTATTCAACCTAAGAGGGAGGGGCGTGAATTAGGTTTTTAAAATTTTAAAACTAGTTTAAAGTTATGTGATGATATGCAAGTGATATGTGATAGGTGTTTTAAGTGTAGAAAAGAAGTGAATACCAAGAGAGCAAATGTATAACAAAGTAAAGATAGAGAGAGGGCAAGCACACCATAAATAAATAAGATTTATAGTGGTTCAATGTCAATTTTGCACCTACATCCACTCCCCAAGCTCCCACTTGAAAATTTAAATCCACTAAATGTATTCAAACTGAATACACCATTAGAAACCTCCAACCCTAGCTATCCTAAGCTAGAACACTTATTTCCTAGGTATAAGCCAACTCTATACAATCCGATTCTAGGCTTGGAGAGACCTTCTCAAGTTTTGGAACCCTCAAAACTTAAAAACTACCTAATAAAAATAGAGTATAAGAGTTAATGATAAGAAATACAACTCAAGTCCCTTAAATGAGCAAATGAAAACTTTAAGAACACTTTACACAATAAGGAGGAAGCTTTTTTTATTTTTCTCAAAATTGTTGAAGACTTGAATGAGCATTTGAGAGGTTGGTGAGCTTAAACTGAAAGCTTCTTTGCTTAAAGAGGACTTTTTTCTTAGGACTTAAATGAATACTTGAATCTCTTCTTTTTTTTCTTCTTTTTGAGCCTTTATATCTTCAATAAGTATTAGAAAAAAATTTTAGCAGGATTAGAGCTACTGGATAGCTTTAAACGTGCGTTAAATGCGGCCAAAATGGACTAAAAAATAATCATTACGGAGTTTTTCCATCATAGGGGTTGACCCCTAGATTGTCCCCTACACTAGGTCGACCTCTGTGATAGAAAATCAAAAAACCCCATAATCTGCATTTTTGGTCTTTGGAACAATAGAGGTCGACCCCTGGTATAGAGATCGATCTTAGGGTCATCCCCTTTGGTGTGCCAGCCAAACAACAATGTGCCAATCAGCCCCTTTTGGTAGGGGTCGACCCCTAGGTCGATCCTTTTCTTTAAAACTGATTTTCTTCCAAAATATATATCTAAAAATTATGAGACAGCCTCCAAAAGATCAAAAATCTTCTATACTTGTTCTTGAGGCTTTCGAATCAGAACTTGATAAAATTATGATTTTATCCCTAAAATATAATAAATCTTTTTTCAAGCCAAAATCATTAGTAATCTTCTCAAATATTTCTTAATCATCAAAATCAATTCTTGGAGTAGCAATCTCTCCCTTTTCGATGATGACAAAATATTTGAGCATAAACAAAAATAAAACATGTAGAAATTTTGATTAAAAATTTTAAATATTTGAAGAAACATGATACATTACTTACTTGAATATTATATTCAATTATTTGACTAAAATGCATTAAGAGTAGTAAAGTGCATCATGAGTAGTTTGACAATTACTTAAAAAAATGCTAAAAATTACTTATTGCCTTTGTTAATTTTATTTTTGTTTTATCAATTTTGCTTTGCTTATTGCCCAATTTTATTTCTCTACTCCTCCTTTTTGACATTATCAATTAAGATCTTGAAGGATTTTTAAAGAAAAAGAGAAAAAGCCTCCTCCTTACATTATTTAATAATTTTTCCTGTTAAAATAAGAGTTTATAAAAAAAACAAAATATATAGCAATCATATAGGGCAAGCAAGATAGTGTTTACATCATACTATAATAGAAATCTTAAACCATTCATAAGAGTTAATTCTAACATCATTCAAATGATATCATCATATATATAGATATTCCACATACAACAAACTAGAATATAAAGTCATTAAAATATATAAGTGTTAGAACACAAAGCTACATAAGTCATTAATACATATAAAAGTCATAAATGCCCAAAAAATACAACCATCCATGAGTCAATCAGCTAAAAAGTACAAAGGCCATAAGCTAAATCCTAGATACAAAAGACTGACTATACTAGATCTAATAGATATCACGACTGGATACGTCAGAATCAAAAAAGTCAGAGATATGATAAGGAGTATCAAGATCAAAGCCTTGGGCACGTCCTCGACCACGTCAGCCTCGGTCAGAGATATGAAGTCCCTGATCCCTCTCCTTAGAAAATCAAACCCATTATCCAAAGCACCGCAAAGTCGTGCAGCCTTTGCAGATAGATCGAAAATCTCAGTGATGTCCTCTTGCGATTGGGGATGGGCCAGAGCTATAACTTGTCTCTGAAGATTCAAGACCCTACCAGTCAGCCTCAATACACATCCCTCGAGCTCCTCAAGCCATGCTGACTGAGCTGAAAGCATTTGAAAAATAGTAGAGATATGAGTGAGCATAATCTGATCAGAAGATGGGATAAAATGAGAACTCTCCCCTAGAGTAGAACTAGTCATCTATCGAGACAAGAGATCTGCAATCCAGTGAGATAGAATATCGGCAATCGACTGAGATAATAGGTTGGCAATCATCCTAAGCTGGTTATCTAAAAATCTGGCAACTATATCTCTGCTCCCCGTCGGTGCTATTGGTCCATCCCTCCTTACTGACTCTGAGGGACCAGCCTTGTGATCAGATTTGAACTGAATATCAAGAGATGCTCTGTAATCATGAGGAGGTGAAGATGGTCCCTCCTCCTCTGCTTTCTCCTCCTTCTCCTAAACATCCTTCGACCAACCGCCATCGATCTTTGAAAATCCCATGTAGTGCAGTGTGTGATGGTTTATGGTATCAGTGTGTGATAATCTGGTGATTGCCTCTCCCTTAAAATAGACTCCAAACCTCCTAAAGACTAAGATAAGGACCATACCATAAGACAAGTGAGCCTTTTATTGTTCCTACGACTGCTTGGAGCCATAGCCGTAGATCCGATCTCTTGTGTGAACCTGAGTATTAATCCAGCAAACTGAAGAAGATCTAAGAAAGATGAGACAAGCTAGGATTTTGATGTTGGAATCAGAGAGAAGAGAGAAGAGAGTTAGGAAGAAAAGCTTAATTGTATTCCAACCTTATTGTAAAAGTTACAATATCCTGGTTTATATACCCTAAAGTTTCCACATGAATCCTAATAAACCCCAGCTCAAAAACATCCGTAGGCTAACCCAATCCATACATGAATTAGCCCCCTTAAGACCTCTTGAACCAAGCCTTAAGATCTCTAAGATCAATCTAGACCCTAGCCCAAAATAGAGCCTCACGTAACTCTGCCCGCGCACTGAACCGACTCAGTCTTAGCACTAAGCTGGCTAAGTTCCACTAGGTCAGCTCAGTTTGAAACTTAGCCGGCTTAGTTTGAAATTGAGCTAGCCTAGTCCTATGCTGTGCCAGTAGTTTCGAACGTGCAGCTCTCTATTTTACCTGTGCTTTGAGATTTAGCCAACCCAATTTTGGACTGAGTCGGCTAACCTACAGAAAATTCTTTTTCTGCAACCTTCAAGCTCCGACTTTGGTTCCTTGCTCCACCTTATGTCCTAGGTCTCTGAAGCACCAATCAAACCCTTTGAGACCCTCAATACCTGAACCTCAAGCCCGTGAAGAGCTACATGCCACCTACACCCTAGGACAACTCCTGTCCTAGCCCTAGGACCACACCTATCCTAGCCTTCTCGGAGCCCTCACCCTAGCTCCGCCCGTGACCTCTCAAGGCTTGGGAGCACCACACCACCTACAATCTCTACCTTGGTGCGCCCAAGCCTTGGCACACCTGACAACATCCTCCTACACGATCCCGCTATCCCTGCATGTCCTGATAGCCCCTCGTGCTCACTTTGCCATTACCATTCTTCTTCAGCTGCTAAGCTTTCTTTAAGGCCTTTGGGATGACCGCCTCCACCGCTAAAGTCCTTGGCTTGTTCCTCTGCACCACCTTTAGAATTGTAGGTATCATTCTGCTTGGCAGCTGCATCACTTATCCTGAACTTTTCTAAAAATCATGCAATGTTCCTTTGTCGGCACTCACCGCATATCCTGATAATCCATCTAACACTATCCCCTCAGAGCCATGACTGTCTTTCTGCACAATCCTCTCCATCTAGATCTGTACAGCCTTGGCACTAATGCTGGGATATAGGTCCTTCCTCTGCAACCCTTTACTCCAAACCTGTGTCACAGCTTCCTCCACCCATGAAGCCACTTCTACTCGGTGCTCCACTTGAAACTGAAGTTCTCCTGATGCCACAAAAGTCGACTCTATCTTCGAGTCTCTCGAGGCCAACCATCCAATGCTGCACTATTGGGCCTGCTGCCATACCTCGAACACCATCGCTGTCTCTTCGGATCCTCTGTACTCCATAGACCAATCCAAAATCCTCTCAGATACACCACACCCTATGGGCACCTCCGAGACCACCAAGAGCTCATCCAACTCTTCACTATCAGCAACTGAATTAATGGAATCTGAGTTTTCTCCTCCCTTGCACTTCTTCCAAAATGGACACTCCGACTTAAAGTGCCCTACTTCTCCATACTTGAAGCATCTCTTGGATCCCTTGCTGCCACTTTGTTCACCCTTCTTCTTTCCTTTCTGTGCTTTTCTGAAATTACAAGACTCTCCTAAAAGATCTTCCTCTTCGTCATCCATTTTCACTGCTCGTTGGATCTAAGCACTGATACGATCTCCTCGTACATCAGTGTCTCCTTACCATACAGCAAAGTTGTCACCAATGGATCGAAGCTTCTGGATAGCGAACACAGCAATAATAGATTCTTGTCCTCCTCTTCTAAATCCACTCCTATATTGAGCAAGTCCATGCTCATTCGATCGAACCGCTGAATATGCCTCGCAACATCCTTACCCTCCTACATCCAAAGGCTGTACAGTTGCTTCTTCAGCATCAACTTATTCCATATGTTCTTTTTCATGTACAACTGCTATAACCTCGACCATAATTTCTTGGGTGTCCTCTCTTCCAACACACCATACAAAATCTCATTCGTCAAACAAGCCCTAATCGTGGCACATGCCCTTTTCTCTAAGGACACCCACTCCTTGTCTGTCATCTCTCCAGGCCTATCCTCTAAGGCCGAATCTAGCCTCATCTGAATCAGCAGATCCTCCATCCTTACCATCCACATCATGAAACTTTTCTTTCCATTAAACTTCTCTAATCCTACCTTCAACCTACTGTTCTCCATGATCAATCCAAATCAAATAACAGCAAACAGATAGATCTGAGAAATACCTTGACTAGGAATAGTGGACAGCAGCCCTATGATCTCTTTCTTCCTTACGAAGCCTGGAGAAAGCCTTTTGATCTGAATCTTGCTACTGATCTCTACTGAAAATCGATCTTCTTCCTCCTCCATGCTCCAAGCTCTGATATCAATTGTTGTTCCTACAGCTGCTCGGAGCCATAGCCATAGATCCGATCTCTTGCATGAACCTGAATGTTAATCCAGCAAACTAAAGAAGATCTAAAAAAGATGAGAGAAGCTAGAGTTTTGGTGTTGGAATCAGAGAGAAGAGAGTTAGGAAGAAAAGATCAATTGTATTCCAACCTTATTGTAAAAGTTACAATATCCTGGTTTATATACCCTAGAGTTTCCACATGAATCCTAATAAATTCTAGCTCAAAAACTTCCCTAAGGTAACCCAACCCATACATGAATTAGCCCCCTTAAAACCTCTTGAACTAGGCCTTAAGACCCCTAGGATCAACCCAGACCCTAGCCCAAAATAGACCCTCACGTAACTTTGCCCGCACACTGAGCCGGCTAAGTTCCACTAGGTCAGCTCAGTCTGAAATTAAGCCGATCCAATCCTGTGCTGTGCCAACAGTCCCGAACATGCAGCTCTCTATTTTGCCTATGCTTTGAGACTTAGCCGATCCAATTTTGGATTAAGCTGGCTAACCTATAGAAAATTTTTTTCTACAGCCTTCAAGCTCCGACTTTGGTTCCTCGCTCCACCTTATGTTTCAGATCTCCGAAGCACCAACAAAGCTCCTTGAGTCCCTTAATACCTGAACCATAAGCCCATGAAGAGCTATATGCCACCTCCACCCTAGGACAACTTCTGTCCTAGCCCTAGGACCACACCTATCCTAGCCGCTCTGGAGCCCTCACCCTAGCTCCGCCCGTGGCCTTCCAAGGCTTCAGAGCACCACACCACCTACACCTTTGATCTGTTCAGTGTCTCCCTCATGGCCTCAATTATCAAAACTGGAAGATTTAAGGGGGTCTCAGTAATCACATGGTACATAATGCATATGTCTCTACTAATAAGAAATCATGCCTGCCACTCCTAGGGATAAGTAATTCGATCACCATGGGTGCAATAGCCTCATCTCTACTGAAAGAATCTTTGCTTCTAACTTATTTAAACTACCAGTAAATTCTCTTCCTAAAATAACTCTCACTCCCTCTTCTTTGTTTGTGAGCTCCATACCAGTATAACCCTCACAAGGCAGGTGCAGGATTTCTCTCAAATAAAATGGATCAAGAACTATGTCAACACCTTTCACAGAAGACCTTACTGTTCCATTGGAATAATTTAAATTCAAATAAAATTTTCTGATCAGATCAACATATGCATTCTCCTTCAACAAACAGTAAAACTTCCATCCTTGATTTTTTATTTTTGACCCAATAGTGAACCCTTCATTTTCAAAAACCAAAAATCTATGTTCTTCTCGGGTTCTACTTTGTGATCAGAAAGAGGTACCTTGCTTGGATTGAGAGGGGATGGTGAGGATGTTGGAACAGGACTAGGAGCTGAGGTTAGACTAGGAGAGGCCTCGACTATCATTCTTTTTTGGTGAACTTCTTCCTCTAGGCTGCAAAAAGACTTTCTCCTCTATGGCAACTTCATCTTCGGAGCCATTAAGAGCAAAGAAATCTTGAATCCCACTTGAGAGTCTCAAGGAGAGTGGAATGGGAGAGATTTTGAGAGGAAGAGCAATGATTTTAGGGAGATAGGCCGCCGATTTGGAGAAAGGGGTTTTGAAACTAGGGTAAGCTTGATGCCATGAATCCACCCAAAAAAGTAGAAGAGAGAAGAGGAAAATGGGTCTCTTAGCCGTGATTTGGTGGGAGAACATGGAGAAATGGTGATTTTTTTATGGGCTTTTACTGATTTGGGGAGGAATAGAGGTGGATTTGTTTTTGGATGGTTGAATGGTAGAATAGGAAAGAAGGGTCGGCCTGTTCGGCCGCATGTTTCCCAATCTAAAGAAGATGCCTGAATGGTTAAAAAAAAGACTAAAATGCCCTAGGGTCGGCCCCTAGGTTGACCCATGGCACAAAAAAATCCAAAAAATAATGAAAAAATTCTAGAAAAATTTAGAACTTTAAGGGTAGAATTTCATTCATGAGATTGATCAAAGAAAGTATAAATTTGAGCCTTTTAAAGGTTAAAAGATAAGAATTAAGCTCAAGATTTGGTTCAAGATGATTTTTACAGAAATAAAATTGGAATCAAAAAGATGTTTAGGCTAATGGATCAAGAATTCTCAATTCTCTCCTAATTTCACAAAATCTATCCTCACTTAAAGCCTTGGTAAAGTGTCAGCTAATTATTTTTCTGTACATATATAATCAAAAATTATATCATTATTTTGGACATGTTCTCTTATGAAATGATGTCTAATTTTAATGTGTTTTGATCTAGAGTGTTGAATTAGATTTTTAGTTAGATTAATAGCACTAGTATTATCACATCTTATGAGAGTTTTATTAAGTTTGATGTCAAAGTCCTCAAGTTGTTGCTTAATCCATAAGATTTGTGCACAGCAACTTCTGATTGTAATATATTTGGCCTTGATACCACCGAATTTTGCTTCTTACTAAAATAAAATATTAAGTTAACTCCTAAAAATTGGCAAGTTTCACTAGTACTTTTTCGATCTAATCTACATTCAGCAAAGTCTGCATCTGAATATCCTATTAAGTCAATTAATGAATTCTTAAAGTATCATAATCCTAGGGTTTGAGTTTCTTTTAGGTATTTAAGTATTCTTTTAATAGCATTTAAATATGATTCTTTTGGATTAGATTGAAAACAAGCACATAAGTAAACACTAAATATGATATCTGGCCTACTAGCAATAAGATACAATAAAGAACCAATCATGCCTCTATAAAGTTTTGAATCAACACTTTTACCTTCTTCATCCTTGTCAAGCTTACATGATGGGCTCATGGGGTGCCAATGGCTTTGGAGGTCTCCATCTCAAATCTTTTGAGTAGCTCTCTATGTACTTACTTTGTATGATGGAGATCCCTTTCCTTATTTGTTTGATTTGAAATTCGAGGAAGAATGTTAGTTCATCCATCATGCTCATCTCGAACTCTCCCTGCATGAGCTTAGTAAAATCTTAACAAAGAGTTTTATTAGTAGACCCAAATATAATGTCATCAATATATATTTATATAACTAAGATATCATCTTGATCTCTTTTAATGAAAAGGATTGTATCTACATTTTTTCTTAAAAAATTATTATTCAACAAGAATTTACTTAATCTTTCATACCAAGCCCTAGGTGCTTGTTTTAAACCATATAATACTTTGTTTAAATTGAAAACATAGTTAGAAAAGGCATGATTTTCAAACCTGGGGGGTTATTCTACATATACTTTTCAGTAATATAACCATTTAGAAAAGTACTTTTGACATGCATTTGAAATAACTTAAAATTCATAAAACATGCATATGCAAGTAAAAATCTAATTGCTTCTAATCTAGCAACAGATGCAAAGGTCTCATCAAAATTAATTTTCTCTTCTTGATTATAATTCTTTGCAACCAATCTTGCTTTATTCTTAATTATATTTCTATTTTTATCTAATTTATTTCTATATATCCATTTTATGCCAATTATTGGATAATTTTTAGGCCTTGATACTAAAGTCCATATATTATTTCTTTCGAATTGATTAAGTTTTTCTTGTATTATATTTATCCAATTATAATCTTTTTCAGCTTCATCTATAGTTTTAGATTCAAAATAAAAAATAAATATAAAATTATTGTATGCATCTCTAAGTGAAGAACGAGTTCTTACCCTATGTGTAGGATCACCAATAATTAATTCTTTAGGATGATTGTGGTCATACCTCTATTCTCTTGGTATATCATTTATACCTTGAGGTTGTTCTTGTTGTTCTTCACTTTCATCCTTTTGTTTGTTTTTATGTTCTTCTTCATTTTGAATTGTTGAGTCCTTTAGGATGAGCATATTCATCCTATTTATAATAAGACCTGCATCATCAATACCTTCACTCTTCCTTAATGGAAGATCATTAGTTTCATAAAAAATACCATGTATTTATTGGAAAATATGCAAGATTTCTTACATAAATTTCAATTTTTTTAAAAAAATAAAGAGCAGCGAAAGATATAGATTAAATAATTTAATCTACAACATGCATATAATCAAATTATAAAACCCTACATCAAGGATCTATAATATGTTATGATGCAAATATAAATCTAGAATTAAATTAATCATAAGTGGTATTGATCATATCAATATCAAGATCTAGAATAATTCTAGATCTAACCCTAGATCGCATCTAGGTCACCAAGAAATCAGATCACTTACCTTTGGGCGGGTCGAGAACTTCATGGTTAAATTTGTTTTTGCCTTTAGAGCTGCACAAGTGATCGGCCTCTATAGGTGATCCACACGAACCTGCAACACAGATCGAAGATTCGTCCAATGAAGATCTACTCGAAGTGCTAGCTTCTCAAGAATCTTGGCACCAAAATTCATCCATGCCTTCTTCTCCTTCTTCTCTAATTTTTCATGATTTTTCTAAGATTTATCACATCCTCTTACCATCTCAAAGGAGGTGCCCCTTTTTATTACAAGACTAGGTCAAAACCTAGTCAAAGGGGGGACTTCTATAAGATGTCCAACTCTTGGACGCCCCTCCCACTTATTATTTTGTGTAACCACTGATTCTCATGCATAAAAGCAAGGAAGAAAGGGCTGAATAAGCTAGAGGGGCGTGGGTAGAGTTGGCGCACAAGGGAGGGAGGAGTTTGGGTCAAAGAAGACTCTTCCAAGTAGGAAACAATTTCCAACTTCCTTCTAGTTTTGACCAAGTCAAAATATATTCCAAATAATCTGATACCTGGGGCATGGGGACCTCTCATTGGCATGGAAATGTTCATGTAAACCTCAAAAAAATATATGTGGGCGTGGGCTTTCTTAGGTGCAAGAGAAAGAGAGAGAGTCCCAGTCCAACTGGGACTCCTCTTGTTTGAGTAGGTCAAAATTAATTTAAATCTAATTTAAATTTTATTTAAATAAAATTAAATATAACCTAATTAAGGATGATCCTAATTCAACTAGAAGTCTAATTAAATTAGATTAAATCAAGATTTAAATCTGATTTAAATCATAAGTTAATCACGTGCACCCAAGTCCTAGTCAAACAAGGAATTGTTCTTTCTTGCAATTGACTTATCTAATAAACCAACTAGACTTAATATAATTAAATCTAAACTAATTTTAATTAAATCTAATTCAATTAGACTTAATCTCAACGTGATTGCTTAATCAAATTGAGCCAATTAGCAATCCAATTACTAATCAATCCTCTTGCAACATTTGCATTAGGTCAAACATCAATTGCATTAAATGTTTGACCTCGAAATGATTCTCAATCATCGATTAACCATCTGATCAGATTTCAAGCTCTAATGTGTGCAACCTCATAGATTTGAGCCTAAGTCGATAGCACAGGAACTAATTTTTGTACCAATCGAAGTTACCATCTAGCAATAGTTTTCGACGTCCGAATAGGTCGAATGTATGCAAAGCAATATTCCTAGAACCCTAGCCCATGGTTACCATATAATTCATCCCTTTGACTAATAATACTCAAGACGACTTTGAGTATGCTGTCAGCACTCATACAAGTCATCGCTATTGTGTCTCAAAATTTTGCAAATCCCATGACACCTCACGAGGATTATCCAGGCCTAGGTTTTACTAAATTGAAACACAACGAGTCATTCTCTTTCTGAAGTTAATCAGGAGTGGTCAATCTCATCTTGACTCACACACCGACTTTACAAGTACTTAACTATACCCAAAAATCTTTCGAACCTATATTAGAAATACAGACAATCCAGCATCAAAGTACAGTGAGTTGCTTGCAAGTCACCATGGTGATCTCAGGTTGGAGGGACACTTATATCCATTGGCCTTAGCTAGCTATTCTTAAAAGTTGAGTGCCACATTAGTCACGTTCAGTGCAGATGTACTCCTACATCTCACCTAGATGCCATACTAGTATCTCCACACCATTTGGTTACAAGGACAACCAACGCATATGGCATACAGCGATCTACACTCGATAAGTTATCGTCCTTGTTAATAACTTTTCATTTGATCATGAATAATTTAAGAACCATCCGATAAATCCTCCTTTATTCATTGATTGTGGTTCTAAGGACTTCATCATAATTTAGGAGTTCATTTAAGAAAGATAGAACTTTTATGATGAACCAGCCAAATAACTATTATTATTAGATAATTCATATACTAATTTCAATCATCTACTACTTAGATGATTGGCTTTAGGACATATTTTTCAGTAACTTTTACTTGGACTAAAGCCAATCAGAACGATATCAAATATCCTATCTTCCACTTGAGTTCATAGAACTCCTTAGTTTCGAGACCTTAATAAATGGGTTGGTCAAGTTCTCCTTTTTCATCGATCTTCTAAAGATCGACGTTACCCTGATCAAAAATCAAAGATGATAGCAATGCAAAATATGCTGGTTTTTTGGTTCTTTAGTCTGAGCTATGGCTCCAGTGCTACAATAGGACTGAACCATCGGTGCAGGGTGCCCATTCCAACCTGCTAATGAACCTCAGCAACTATACAACTTACATGGCAACATCATATGCCATGATGTCTCTACATCACTAACTGAATAAGCTAAAGTATCATGCTTGGAATCTTTCCAGCAGATTGCTCCTACAATTAGGGTATGAGCCGACATTCTCTAGTTGTCATCTTGTTCTGACTGAAATTAAAACATCCACATATTTTAAGTCAGTACTTTCATATTTGAGTCACTAGATCTTAATATTTTCTAAATACTTAAGGATTATCTATACAATCTTTCAGTGGCTCTTACTTGGATCAAATTGATATCTGCTCACTACCTCTAGTGAGTATACCATGTCTGGTCACGTACATAGAAAAATAAGATGATAGCTAAACCTTTATTCTTTGCAATGTTGGGATGTCATTTTTGATTAAGAGAATTTCATCCACAGACAACATAAGAAATAACACTATAGAATATTTTATCCAATTACAAATGCAGAATTTATCTTTGTTCATAACAAAGGCATATGTTCAAAACGTATGTTCTAATTCTGAGGTAATAGCCAAACAAGCTTTAAGGTCTTTACCTTTCTATCTGCACTACTCTGATCCTTTTGAAAATTCATTCACATCCAATGGATTTTATCTCTTCAAGTGAATCAACTAGTGTCCATATACTATTGATTTCTATGGACTTTAATTTAGATCATGTAGCTTCAGATCACTGCATTGTATCCCTATAGGTGATCGAATCCTTGTTGTTCTCATCGAGCTCAATAGGATTGCCATCCCAGACCTAGATACTGAAGTATCTGTCCAACTGATGTGGTACTCTATCAGATCTTCTTAAAGATGATACTTTAATGGGCTCCAGATTTAATCTGATCAAATTTGGTTCTATAGGTTTACTAGATTACGTCAGTTCTTTTCTATCAGTCAAACTTTTTTAAGTTTAACTTGATAAACATCAGTTCCTTCTCTAAGAAACTTCTTTCCAAAAAGAATGTACTACTGCTAATGAACATCTTATGTTCTTTAGCATAGTATAATTAATAACCCTTAAATACTTATTGGACCAGGATCCAAGTTTATCTATGTGCAAATATATGACATAGGCCGATCAACTCCAAACCCAAAAGTGAGAGAGTCTAGGTCTATGCTCAATTCATATCCATATGAAATCTATGCAATAGATTTACTCAGAACCTTTTTCAGAGTAAAACTAGTAGCCACAAGAGCACAACCCTGAAATAGGCAAACAAGTGAACCCTACAGTGGATTGAACCATATCTAACAAAGTTTAATTTCTTCTTTCAGATACACTATGTTTTGAAAAGAAATCCACTCAAGAAAGAATCCAATTCTCTCCTAAATATGTCAAAAACTCACTGAATAAGTATTCGCCTCCTCGATTCGATCGAAGAGTTCTAATATCTTTTCAGTTTATTTTTCTATTTCATTATTGAATCATTTGAACATTTTAAATAATTCAGGCTAGATGCACCCATTCCCAAATAGATCATCTATAATGAAATATTAGTATCTTCCTTTGGTATTTAAGTTCATAAGTCCACATACATCACTATATATGAGACTTAGAACTTTATCAGCTCCATCTTTTTTAGTAAAATGTGACTTTGTCATTTTCTCAAGAAGATAAGATTCATAGGCTATCAATGATTCACAATCATTGATGTCGAGATTTTTCTCTCAAACTAACCCGTTTATCCTATTCTTGTCAAGATGACTAAGCCTATAATGCCAAAGATAGATATCCATGACATAATCTAACTTGAGTGTGTATATCATACTTAATAGATTGTATAAATATTAAATATCATTTCTTTGTTATTCATATATTACTGTAATATTATTCATAATAATATCATAATAATCTTTTTTATTGATAAATGATAACTATCTCTGACTAAAAGGTCATCAGAGATCATTTTTATCATAAATGATGGACAATAGTGATAATTATGACATCTATTGAAAATAAGTTTGATAAATCCTAAAGCTGGGATTGAAATAAGACTTCCATCCCCAACGTTCAGGTATTTCTCACCATTTTTAAATATTTCACTTACTCGTAGTCTTTACAATAAATTGCATAAGACTACCAGCATCTAATACCCATGTAGCAAAATTATTTATAGAAAAATTTTAAGGTGTTATCATATAACATCTTTAATGAGTAACTTTTGCTCCTTTCTCTTGTTCAACCTGTTATAGTCAAGTAAAGCAAGATAATTCTTCTTCCTATGATCCTGCTTCTAACATTAGAAGCACTATTCTTGATTTAGGTTAACCTTGGACTAATTATTTTGACTGGACTTAGAAACTTCAGTACGAATCCATTCGTACTGCTGAACTAAATTCAACTCTCGATACTAATTATCGAAGTTGAGTCCCATAAGTCATCACTATCTAATAGTGATAGGAGCAATTAGGGTTTAGCCTTAATTTGAGAAAAAAAAATATTGACCTAAGTATATGAATTATATTAAGTCTAAAGACTTGGACTTTAGTCTAAAGGTTCTTCCACTATTTTATTCAAATTGGTAGCCTCTACCTCTAATTCAGAGAATTACTTTAATTCCCTAGTAGGTACTAGAATCCACATAGACTGCACACAAGCCCAACTTTGGTTGGCCAATTCATGTACATCTAAGGGTAGGTTCATAACAAATTATTTCTCTAAATAATTTTTAGTAATTTAATCTAGAATTCTAATCAGTAAGCTTTGACCTCCACTGTAAGGATCCGGTTAGGTCCAACCATTAACATGACTATACTTGGTGCATCTAACCAACGAATGATTAGGCCCAACTTTGATTGACCAACCTAACCACCATTAGAGAGACACATCTAAGTCATCATATGATGAATGATAATTCCATTAGTCAACAAGCACCAAGCCTTTGGGCCTCTAATGATTATTGAGTTAATGGACTCATTATCAAACACCTTAATGAGAGGCTATGACTCGATTATCTTCATAACTTCATCATTTTAAAGATCTAATAATTTTAGAGGATCTAAATTATTAGTGATTTAAGGATAGAAATGACATGGACCAATTTGCTTCCACTAACTTCACCAAGTCAGGTCCACCCACTGACTTTACAAGTCACTGATGAGGATTATGATCAATTTTGATTTATGAGCACCTATATCAGTCTCACTAAATGAAATCAGTCTCACTGATTTTCTATGTAACATGGGTTAGCTCAAATTAATAAGCAACCTAATCAAAATCTGATTAACCACATTGACCAGGTAAGTGAGATCGCTGAGAGGGTCTGCCCAGGCTTGCCTTAGATACTATCAGAAATGGCTAGGTAAGCGAGCTGCCAATTAAAAACCATTGGTCTAGAATGTCAGACTTACCTTAGACACCAATTGATTTGTTAGTTTTGTTTTGGTCTGCCTAAAGACTCAGGCTCGACCGCTAAGCCACGATCAGGTCCATTTGTTAGATATATGTACTTTAATCAACTACAACTATTGAATTGATCTATAGAAAAGAAATGACCTAATCCTAATTAACTATTAATTAGGTTTGATCAATTTCTTAACTAAGTTCATATTTAATCTAACCCTAGGTCTAACCTAGTTAATGACCTAATCAAAACTAACCCATTTAACCTTTAACCCAAGTTTTATGAAATTATCTTAGGATCTTCAAATCACAACCTAGATCCTAAATAATCACTTAATTCTTAATTAAGTTCAAAGTTTGGATTTATAGAACCTCAAAACTAATTTTTGATTTTATTATTTAAAATATTTTTAAATTATAAATAATTTATATTAAATTATATTCAATACATTATTTTAGATCTAATTTATTTTATTATTTAGATCATGTCCTAGGATTTTGAATCTAGAGTTTTACAGAAAGTAAGTTCTCAATTTAAATTCTACAAAATAAATATGTCATATATATACATTCTAGATTCAAAATAAAAATTATATATCAATATATATAATAAGAGGATCTAGATCTAAACATAAAATACATCATGTGGATCAGATCATAAATTATTTAAAATTAAATTTAAAATTTAAAAATAAACTATAAATTATTTTAGATCTTATCTAATATATTTATGACTTAGGTTTCTCAGATCAGCACATACTAGGACAACCTTTCCACTATAAGGGATAAACCTTACAGCAGGATAATCTTATGACAGTATGTGCAATCCTAATATTAGTTAGATCTAACCTAAATAATCTAAAATAGATCAAATATCTATTTAATTTTAAATTTAAATTAAAAATTAAATCATAAATTTTTTTAGATCTAATCTAAATTATTCATATTCAGATCAACACATACTAGAACAATCTTTTCATTGTATGGGATTAATCTTACAACAGGACAACCTTATGGCAGTATGTGTGATCTTTAATTAATTTTAATTTTTAGATTTAATCTAATACAAACATGATCATGTTATAAAATAACCTAGATGCTCTGATATCATTATTGAAAAATATGCAGGATTTCATGCATAAATTTTGAAACTTTTTCAAAAATAAAGAGCAGCGAAAGACAGATTAAACTATTTAATCTACATGCATGTAATCGAATTACAAAATCCAACATCATGGATCTAATAATATGTTATGATGCAAATATAAATCTAAAATTAAATTAATCATAAGTGGTATTGATCATATCAATACCTAGATCTAAAATAATTCTAGATCTAATCCTAGATCGCATCTAGATCACCAAGAGATTAAATCTCTTACCTTTGCATGGGTCGAGAACTCTATGGTTAAATCCGTTGTTGTCTTTGGAGCCGCACAAGCATCCAACCTCTACAGGTGATCCATATGAACCTGCAACACAGATCGGAGGTTCATCGAATGAAGTGCTAGCTTCTCGTGGATCCTTCCTGATGGTTAATCAAATATATGTTCTTCGGATCTCTTGGACACTTCAAGAATGAAGAACATGAGGAGAAATAAGAAAGAAATCTAATCCTTGAATCTCCCAAAAATCAAAAAATAAGAATATGATAAATAAATCCTAAGAGGAGACAAATCTTCTCCTTCAGGACATCAATGGTTGATGTCCTGAAAACATCTCTATGCTAGGACAAAAGGAGACCTTCTCCTCTAGGATTTTTCTTAAGTTTCCACATCTAATATTTTTTATTTTCATCATATAAAATTCTCATAAAAATTGAAGAGGAAAGGTTCTCCAAGAAATCCTAAGAGAAGACCTTTCTTCTCTTCTCCTTCTCTCATCAGGATATGATCAGATCATATCCAAAAAAAATAACACCATGCCCCAACAACTTGGAGCACTCATCCCCACACCCAAATTCTCTCTGTCTCTTAGATTTTTATCATATAAAAGTTATAAATAAAATAGAAAGAGAGAAACATAAAAAAAAATTATAAGAGAAGACAATCTTCTCTTACCTTATCTCTTCAAGACATCAACCTTTGATGTATTAATTGAGGGCTCTTCTCCAAAAATCTTGGCACCAGAAATCCTCCATGCCTTCTTCTCTTTCTTATCTAATTTTTCATAATTTTTCTAAGATTTATCACATCCTCTTACCATCTCAAAGGAGGTGCCCCTTTTTATTGCAAGACTAGGTCAAAACCTAGTCAAAGGGGGAACTTCTATGGGGCGTCTAACTCTTGGATGCCCCTCTCACTTATTATTTTGTGTAACCACTGATTCTCATGCACAAAAGTAGGGAGAAAGGGCTGAATAAGATAGAAGGGCATGGGTAGAGTTGGCACAAAAGGGAGGAAGGAGTTTGGGTCAAAGAAGACTCTTCCAAGTAGGAAATAATTTCCAACTTCCTTCTAGTTTTGACCAAGTCAAAATATATTTCAAATAATCTAATAGGTGGGGTGTAGGGACCTCTCATTGGCATGGGAATGTTCATGTAAACCTCAGAAAAATATATGTGGGCATGGGCTTTCTTAGGCGTAAGAGAAAGAGAGAGAGTCCCAGTCCAACTAGGACTCCTCTTGTTTGACTAGGTCAAAATTATATTAAATCCTATTTAAACTAGATTAAATGCAACCTAATTAAAGATGATCCTAATCCAACTAGGAGCCTAATTAAATCAGGTTAAATCAAGATTTAAATCTGATTTAAATCCTAAATCAATCATGTGCACCCAAGTCCTAGTCAAATAAGTAATTGTTCTTTCTTGCAATTAGCTTATCCAATAAACCAACTAGACTTAATATAATTAAATCTAAACTAATTCTAATTGAATATAATTTAATTAGACTTGATCTCAGCCTGATTGCTCAATCAAATTGAGCTAATTAGCAATCCAATTGCTAATCAATCCTCATACTACACTTGCATCAGATCAAACATCAATCGCATTGAATGTTTGACCTCGAAATGATTCTCAATCATCTATTAACCATCTGATCAGGTTACAAGCTCTAATATGTATGACTCTATAGGTTCACACCAAAGTCAGTAGCATAGAAACTAAATTTTGTACCAATCAAAGTTACCATCTAGCAATGATTCCCAACGTCCAGATAGGTCGAATGTATGCAAAGCAACATTCTTAGAATCCTGACCCATAGTTACCATATAATTCATCCCTTTGACCAATAATGCTTAAGATAACTTTGAGTGCACTGTCAACACTCATACAAGTCATCGCTATTGTATCTCAAAATTTTACAAATCCCATGATACCTCACGAGGATTACCCAGGACTAGATTTTGCTAAATTGAAACATAGTGAGTCATTCTCTTTCTGAAGTTAATCAAGAGTGGTCAGTCCCATCTTGACTCACACACCGACTTTACAAGTACTTGACTATACCCAAAAACCTTTCAAACCTATATTAAAAATACAAGTAGTCCGACATCAAAATACAGTGAGTTGCTTGCAAGTCACCATGGTGATCTTATGTCAGAGAAATACTTATACCCATTGATCTTATCTAGCTACTCTTGATAGTAGAATGCTATATTGGTTACGTTCAGTATAGATGTGCTCCAACATCTCACCTGGATGTCATACCAGTATCTCTACACCATTTGGTTATGAGGACAACCAACACATGTGGCATACAGCGATCTACACTCGATAAGTTATCATCCTTATTAATAACTTATCATTTGATCGTGAATAATTTAAGAACCATCCGATAAATCCTTCTTGATCGATTGATTGTGGTTCTAAGGACTTCATCATAATTTAGAAGTTTATTTAAGAAAGATAAAACTTTTATGATGAACCAGCTAAATAACTATTATTATTAGATAATTCATATACTAATTTCAATCATCTACTGTTTAGATGATTGACTTTAGGATATATTTTCTAAAAGTATTAACTCCTCTACTACTAAAGTTCTTTTGTTAAAGACTCTAAATGCTTTACTAGATGAGGAGTAACTAGGAAAAATAGCTTCATCAAATTTTGCATCTAATTTATCTAATCTTTCTTCACCATTGTTCAGAATAAAATATCAGCAACCAAAATATGAAAATATGCAATGCTTGATTTTCTTCCTTTCCAAAGCTCATAGAATGTTTTCTTCAAAATTGGTCTAATTACAGCACAATTTAAGATGTAACATGCCATGTTAATTACTTCCACCTAAAAGTATCTTAGGAGGTTGCTTTCATATAGCATGGTATGGGTCATTTTTTCTAGTATTCTATTTTTTTTCTACTATTCCATTTTGTTGAGGTATCTTAGGTGCTGAAAAATTATGGTCTATATCTTTTTCATCATAAATTTTTTAAAATTATTGGTTTCCAAATTTGGTTTCATGATCACTTCGAATGCTTTGAATTGAAAGACCATTTTTATTTATAACTTTTTGGTAAAATTTTAAGAAAACTTGAAAGGTTTCATCTTTATGTGCCAAAAAAAAATCCATATAAAATATGAAAAATCATCGATAATAACAAAATCGTAATGCTTTCCACCTAAGCTTGTAGTTCTTGTAGGACCGAACAAATCCATGTACAATAATTTTAATGGCCTAAAAGTTGAAATAATGTTCTTGGATTTGAATAAAACTCTAGTTTATTTATCTAGTTGACATGCATCACAAATTTTATCTTTTTCAAAATTTAATTTTGATAAATCGATAACTAATTTCTTTTTAATAAGCTTTGAAAGTGAATGCATGCTAATATTGAAGAAAATAGTTCAGGATTTGCCATGCTACTTTTGAAAAATATTTCAAAAATAGAAATGATGTAGTAGAAAATAATTAATCTAATTAATTACCTACTGATCATATCAAATTATTTAACCCTATACATTAGGATCTAAACATAGTATGCATGCATACATCAATAGATCTAAAAATAAAACTATGTAATAAACTATTTACTACATCTACGTGTTCAGAACATAATACCTTTTTATGGATAGTCGATCATCATAATCTATCACCATAATCTAAGTCCATCGAATAATTCTTTGGTATCACATCATAGCCACACATATGTCCAGCCTCTACGATTGATCCACACGAAGCTCCTAATTTCAATCTGCCCCACTGGAGTGCTAGCTCCTCATCAGTGCCTTTGATGGCTAATCACGATCGATCCGATCGATCATATATTTTTTTATTTTTTAGATATTTTAAAAAATTAGAACATAAATATTGGAGGATGATGAAGATGTATTTAAAATTTGGTGGTGATTCGATGCTCACAGCACTCGATCTGTCCATCCAAACCTAGAATCCCAAATCTAGGATTTCACTCGGCCCAAAAACCCTGACATACTAAAAATCCTATCATGACCTCTTTATGTGGAGTTTTTCTATGAAATAAATTTTCATGAAAAGATAACTTTTAGATCTATAATCCCTATTTAGATTATATCTAAAAATAGGATATCCTTAGAGGTAAAAGTCATAAGAGAAGAGAGGCATAAAGAAAAAGAAAAGTGCTGCAGAATCCTATTCACCTTCACTCCGAGAATTTTTACCACATAATGCTAACCCCTTCTTCTACACACACAAAAATTTTCATAATTTATTAACTTGAATACCATGAGAAAACAACATGAAAAATGATAAAGGTCGAGTGGTTGAGAGGTCTTAACCACTCACTTGATTTCAAAAATCAAATGAGCCTCTAATCCTTATCCAACGCCCCCTCCCTTGTGTTTAACATGCAGAAGGACTCTTCTTCTACGTGCACATTTTTATTTCTCAAAAAACATTCGATAAACAAGAGGGAGGACATGGGAAGAAAAGTGAAAAAGTCCAAAATGGTGGATGCATGGGAGAATTTGAATTCAAACTTCATTTGACTTGGTCCTAATTGGTTTCAACCAAACCAATTAATTTAGACCCAATTAAATTAGGTTAAATCCAACCAAATTAGGCTTAGCCTAATCCAATAAAATTTTAATTAAATTAAAAATTAATTAGATCTACATCCTGATCAAATCAGGGTTAAAACTCCCATAGCGATTAGGTCATATCATGACCTGATCGGGTCAAATCCAATTGAATCAAATTTAATCAAACTTGATCGAATTCTCATCGCTCAATCAAATAAAATAATCAATAATCAAATTGCTAATTAATCCTTCAAAAAATATCTAAATTCAAATCGAAGGGGTTACTGGGCAACAAAGTCCTATCAACATGAAACTCTTGAAGAGTCCTAAATCAATGGGACTCTTGAACCCAGTGTCCCAAATGAATCAAACTCTTAATCATAAAATTCCAAACTAGTGAAACTCTTGATCAGAGAGTCTCAGATGAGTAGGACTCAGAGTTTCAGTCCAGTAGGACTCTTGGTCACAGAGTTTCAGTCCAGTGGGACTTCTAACCATAGTGTCCTAGATTATCAGAACTCATAATCAAAGAGTTTCAGACAAGTAGGACTCAGAGTCCTAATCCTATAGGACTCTTGATCACAGAGTTTCAGTCCAGTGAAACTCTTGACCATAGAGTTTCAAACCAATGGGACTCTTGATCAGCCATTAGATTAGGTAGGAACTCTTAATGTGTTGGCCCCGTAGGTCCAAACCTAAGCTGGTAGCATAGAAACCAATTTCTATACTAATCAAAGTGACCATCTAGCAATGGTACTCGATGTCTGGATAGGTCGAATAATTGCAATCACAATATTCAGAACCTATGCGAATATGATTACCATATAATTTATCCCTATGACCTCTGTATAATAGATGACTCAGGGTTAGATTATCAATCCTCAAAATATATCGATATCGTGTCTCAAAGCAATTAGTCTCATGACTCCTCACTAAGACTATTCTGGCCAAGGTTTTGCTAAATTGAAATACAATTGAACACAGCACCTGAAATCAGGAGTGGTCAATCCTATCTTGATACACGCATCGACTCCATAAGTACTTGACTGTGCCCAGAAACCTTCCATCACTGAATTAAAAATTTAGATAGTTTGGCACCAAAATATAGTGAGTTTCTTGAAAGTCACCATGGTGATCTCAGATCGGAGGGACATTTATATCCATATTCCATCGAAGCTAATCTTGATGGGAGAAAAGCTTCAAAGTTAGTCATATTCAGTGCAGATGTATCCAAACATCTCACTTGCATGCCATATCAGTATCTCAACACTCCTTGGTTATTTAGACAACCAACCTATATGGCACACAATGACCTATACTTGATAAACATTATCGTCCTAAGTAACAACGTATCATTTGGTCGTGAACTATTTAAGGACTAAATGATAAATCCTTCTTTGCCGAATCTAGATAGTTCTAAGAACTTTATCACTACACAGAAGTTCATTAAAAGATAATAGAATTTATGATGAAAAATATCAAAATAACTTTTATTAATTTATAATTTATATACAATTATAAATATATGGCCCAATCATCAATAGACTAACGATTGGCTTTAGAACACATTTCCAATAATCTTCCACTTGGAATAAAGCCAATCGATGTGGTATCTAATACCTATCTTAGACTTAAAGTCATCGAACTCCTACACCGCAACAGCTTTAGTGAATGGGTCAGCCAGGTTCTCCTTTCCATCGATCTTCTGAAGGTCGACGTCACCTCAATCCATAATCTCTTAGACAAGATGGTAGTGGCATAGAATATGCTTCGTCCGCTGGTGTGTCTTTGGTTCCTTCGTCTAAGCAATGACTTCAGAGCTGTCATAATAGAGCAAAACTGGATCATCAAGGGAAGGTGCTACTTCGAGCTCGGTGATGAATTTTCTTAGCCACACTATTTTTTTGGTAGCATCTGATGCAGCGACATACTCCATCTCACAAACTGAATCAACCATAGTGTGCTGCTTGGAACACTTCCAGCAGACGGCCCCATCATTAAGAATAAATATGTATTCCAACACACTCTTACTATCATCATGATCGAACTGGAAACTGGAGTCTGTGAACCCCATAAGTTTTAAGTTTGATTCATCATATACAAACCACTGGTCCTTAGTATTTCTTAAATACTTCAAGATAGTTTTAACAACCTTCCAGTGATTCTCCTCTGGATTAGATTGGTATCTACTCACTATACTTAGTAAGTATGCTACATCTGATCACATACATATCATGGCATACATTATAGAATCCACTGCTGAAGCATATGATATTCTATTCATACGCTCTCTATCTAGAGGTGTTGTTGGACAATCCCTCTTTGAAAGAGAAATTTCATGGTCTATCGGTAGATAGCCTTTCTTGAAATTTTTCATGCTGAACCATTTCAGCACAGTATCAATGTATGTGGACTGGGACAATCCAAGCAACCTTTTAGATCTATTTCTATAGATCTTCATTCCTAGGATGTCGGAAGCTTCTCCTAGATCTTTCATGGAGAACTATGAAGACAGCCAGATCTTTATTCCTTGTAATGCAGGGACATCATTTTCGATTAAGAGAATATCATCCACATACAATACTAGGAATACTATTACTGGACCATTAGCCTATTTGTATATGCAGGGCTCTTCTTCATTCTTAATGAAGCCATACGTTTTGATTGTTCTATCAAATCGTATGTTTTAGCTTAAAGATGCCTGCTTTAGTCCATAAATGGACCTCTGGAGCTTACACACCTTAGACTCATCTATGAACGTAAAACCTTCAAGTTGTATCATATACATCTCTTCATCCAGCTTTTCATTCAGAAATGTTATTTTCACATCCATCTGCCAGATTTCATAGTCCAAATGGGCAGCTATGACAAGCATTATCCGAATAAATTTGAGCATTACCACAAGAGAGAACATCTCATCATAGTCAATATCATAATGTTGACGATACCCCTTGGCAACTAGATGGATTTTATAGATCTCCATCTTTCTGTCTGCGCCTCTTTTTCTTTTGAAGACCCACTTACACCCTATGGGTTTTATCCCTTTGGGTGGATCAACCAATATCTATACATCATTGACCTTCATGGATTCCATCTCGAATTTCATGGCCTCAAGCCATTTTTCAGAGTCAGATCTCTGCATTGAATCCATATAGCTGATTGGATCCTGATCGTTCTCATCGAGTTCGATAGGATCCTCATCCCGGATCAGAAAACTATAGTATCTATCCGGTTGACGTGGTACTCTACCAGATCTTCTTAAGGATGCTTCTATAATGGGTTTTGAATTTGATCTAATTAGATCCAGCTCAGGTTTAACAACTTGTGTCTGTTCTTCCACCTATCGTACTTCATCAAGTTCGATCTTGGAGGCATTAGTTCCTTCACCAAAGAACTCCTTTCCTAAAAAGACTATCCTAAGATCGAAAAATATTTTTTGCTCATCAGCAAGGTAGAAGTAGTATCCTTTGGTTTTTTTTGGATAATCTATAAAACTATACTTATCAGACCTAGGTTCAAGCTTGTCTTCATCAAATATTTGATGTAGGCCAGACACCCCCAAACCCTAAGGTGTGAAAGCATTGGCTTATGCTCTATCCATATTTCATATGGTATTTTATTAATAGATTTACTCGAAACCCTATTTAGAATATAACAAGCTAATTCGAGTGCATATCCCCATAGAAAGATTGGCAAACCAGCAAATTCCATCATGGATCCAACCATGTCCAATAGGATCTGATTTCTTCTTTCAGACACACCATTATGTTGTGGTGTTCCAACAGGGATCCATTGAAAGAGAATCTCGTTCTCCCCAAGATATGTCAGAAACTTATTGAAAAGATATTCACCCCCTCGATCAGATCGAAGAGTTTTAATACTCTTTCTAGTTTACTTTTCTACCTCATTTTGAAAGAGTTTAAATATTTCAAATGACTCCAACTTATGCTTCATTAAATAGACATACCCATACCTTGATAGGTCATCTATGAAGATTATGAAGTAGAAATATCTACCTCTAGCACTTGAGCTCATGGATCCACATACATCCAAATGTACTAAACTCAAGAGTTCAGTGGCTCGTTCACCATTTTTAGTAAAAGGTGATTTAGTCATTTTACCAAGAAGATAGGACTCACGGATCAAAAGTGACTCACAATCACTAACCTCAAGAATTTCTTCTTGAGCTAACCTGTCGATTATATTCTTGTTAATATGACCTAGCCTATAGTGCCAAAGGTAGACATCAGATACATCACTAATTCTAGGACGTTTACTGGAGGATTGAACCATGTTAACAAGTATAGAAAGTAAATAAATTCCATTATTCAATTAACCAATCAAAATTGTAACACCATTCAAAATAATATTATAAATTATTTTTATTGATATTTCAAAACCATTCAAGATCAAAAGGCCTACAAAAATGACATTCAATAAGAAATTTAGACAATAATGACATTTATTAAGAATAACTTTATTTGAATTGATTACAAGGTTCATGATTTCTAAAGCTAAAATTGAAACTTGTCTTCCATCTTCAACGTTCAGAAACCTCTCGCCTTGATCAAATCTCCTACTGACCTATAAGCCCTGCATAGAATTATAAATATGATAAGGACTTTCAGTATCTAATACCAAGTAGTAGAATCAAATAAGAAAAAATTACAAGATGTTATCATATAATTACCTTGCCCAACAACCACTTGCTTCTTCCTCGACTTGTTCGGATCCAGGAAGGCAATGTACAGAGGATAGTTCCTCTTTCAGTGCTCCTGCTTCTTGCAGAAGAAGCACTCTACCTGGCTCTGGTCGAGCTTGCACTTCTTGATTTGACCCTATGCAGTCATCCCAGCATGCGGCCGTACCTTCTTATTTTTCTTCTTCTTGTTCTTCTTTCCTTTCTTAAAGGGTCGACGACCAAAAGAAGACCCTCCCACTATATTCACCATCTCCTTGTGGAGTTGGTGATCCTTCTCAGAGTTCTTTAGCAACCCCAACAAGCCATGGTAGTTCACTGCAGGCTTTATCATTCTAAAATGAGTTAGGAAGGGGTGGAAGGACTTAGGCAAAGAATTAAGGATCGCATCCTTACCGAGCTACTCGTGCAGGGGAAAGCCCAACTTGCTAAGACGCTCAGTCATCTCGATCATGTACAATACATGATCGGTAACTGAGGCCCCATCCCTCATCCGAGCATTGAAAATAGCACAACTTATTTTGTGCCTTTCAATATCGTCCAACGTGCTAAAAGAGTCATTCAATATTTAAAGCATCTCCTGTGGTTGGGCATTTTCAAACCTACGTTTGAATACGTCATTCATTATCGCCAGCATTATACATCGAATGATAGTGCGATCATTGAGCCACTTCAGATAAGTGTCTTAGACCGCTTTTCTAGCATTCGAAACTGGCTCCTCAGGTGCTCGATCCGTTATCACATAAAGGATCCGCTCATGCTCCAGAATGATTTTCAACTTACGATACCAGCTATCGTAGTTGGATCTCATTAATTTATCATGGTTTAACAATGATCGGAGTGATAGGTTAGTGGCCATGTCTGTATAAAAAAAAAAATTAAACCTAATTAGTATATAAATTATTAATCCTAAATATTTGGACTTCAGTCTAAAGGTCCTCCCACTATTTTATACGAATTGGTAAACTCTACCTCCAATTCGAGGAATTACTCTAATTCCTTAGTGGATACTAGAATCCAC
The DNA here is from genome assembly GCA_006176705.1 of Cocos nucifera. Taxonomy (NCBI): domain Eukaryota; kingdom Viridiplantae; phylum Streptophyta; class Magnoliopsida; order Arecales; family Arecaceae; genus Cocos; species Cocos nucifera. The sequence continues at coordinate 358,058 of QRFJ01000420.1, forward strand.
ATAGACTACACATGAGTCCAACTTTGGTTGGTCAATCCATGTACACCTATAGGTAGATTCAAAATCAATTATTTTTCTAAACAACTTCTAGTAACATTGATTTTGCCCCATAGACCTAATCAGTAGGCTTTGGCCTCCACTGAAAAAGGTTCGGTTAGGTCCAACCATTAACATAACCATATTTGATCTTATCTAACTAATAAATGATCAAGCTCGACTTTGGTCGGCCAATCTAACCACCATCAGAAAGACTTAACCAAATTATCATTTTATGAATGATAATTTTACTAGTTAATAATCACCAGACCTTTGGGACACCAATGATCATTATACTAATGAACCCATTATCACTCAACTTAATGAGAGGCTATGATTTAGTTATCTATATAACTATTTCATTTTTAAGGACTTAATAATTTTAGAAGATTTAGTTAATCAATTTAAGAAGATTCAGCGAGCCAATTTCGATCCTCCCACTGACTTCACCAAGTCAAAAAAGAATCTAATTTAAGCTGGCATTAGGAGCACCTAAATCAGTCAAACTAATTTACCTAATAGACATGGGTGTACTTAAATCACTGAGTAATCTAATCAAAATCTAACTCACCAGGATGGCCAGGTAAGCGAGATCAGTGGAAGGGATATGCCATTAACTCATCAAAGATCGAATCAGTGCGAGTAGCTCCTAATTAAAAACCATTGGTCAAACTGCCAAACTTACCTTAGACACCATCCGATTCATTAGTTTTAATTTGACCAACCTAATAATTTGGGATTCGATCGTGTAGCCTTGAATCAAGTCCATTTGATCCTTGTTAAAGGCATGGACTTAACCAACTATAACTATTGTAATTGAGTCTATAGAGTCCTTGACTTAATCTAAATTAATATTTAATTAGATTTAATCAATTACTCTAAATTAGTCCATCTTTTAACTAACCTTAGGTCTAACCCAATTTATGGATCTAATTCAGCTAACCCAATAATCCACAAGTTTATGATTAATGACTTAGAGTCATAATTCATAATTCTAGATACTAAATCATTATACTTAATTTTTAATTAAGTTTATGGGCTGAGGGTTAGAGTTCGGCATTTTAAAAATATTCTTTAATTTTAAAAGATTCTCTATAACTTAGCATTATTCACCAATTGAGTCAACTCATTTTAAAATTAAATCATCTCAATTTATAAACAACACTAGTTGTAGAATTTAATCTGAAACTATGTACACTACAAAATCATGAAATCATGAATCAAACTTTATCTAATTATGCATTCATGATCATAAATAAGATTAAAATCTAATATAATTAAATCATAAAAATATTAGATCAAATCTAGTAATTTTATGATTAACGATATAGACCAGTAACATACCAAGACAACCTTTTTACTATAGAGGGTAAACCCTACAGCAGGACAACCTGCAGTCCATGCGATCTAAATTTTAATTTTTTAGATCTAATTATTCTAATTATTAGATTAATATTTAAATTAAATCTAAATTATTAATCTAAATATGCAAGCATATCATATTTAAAGAGCCTTGCTCTGATACCATTTGAAGAAAACAGTGCAGGATTTGCCATGCTACTTTTGAAAAATATTTTATAAATAGCAATGATGCAGTAAAACATAATTAATTTAATTAATTATCTATTGATCATATCAGATTATTTAATCCTACATATTAGGATCTAAACATAATATGCATGCATACATCAATAGATTTGAAAATAAAATCATGTAATAAACTATTTACTACATCTACATGTTCAGAACACAATACCTTTTCATGGATAGTCGATCACCATAATCTGAGTCCACTGAATAATGGCCCGGTATCACATCATAACTGCACACATGTCTGACCTCTACGGTTGGTCCACATGGAGCTCCTGATCTCGATCAGCCCCACTGGAGTGCTAGCTCCTCACCGAGATCTTCGATGGCTGATCACGATCGATCCGATTGATCATATATTTTTTTATTTTTTAGATATTTTAAAAAATTAAAACATAAATATTAGAGGATGATAAAGATGTGTTTCAAATTTGGTGGTGATCCGATGCTCACAGCACTCGATCTCTCCATCCAAACCCAGATTCCCAAATCTAGGATTTTACTTGGCCCAAACATCCTGACACACTAAAAATCCTATCACACCCTCTCTGTGTGGAGTTCTTTTATGAAATAAGCTTTTATGGAAATATAACTTTTAGATCTATAATTCTTATTTAGATCATATCTAAAAATAGGATATCCTTAGAGGTGAAAATCATAATAGAAGAGAGGCATAAAGAAAAAGAAATGTGTTGCAGGATCCTATTCACCTTCACTCTAAGATTTTTTTGCCCAGAACTGATGCCCAAATACACTAAAATTTTTATCATGTAATGCTAACCCCTTCTTCTACATGCACAAAAATTTTCATAATTTATTGATGTGAATACCATGGGAAAATAACATGGAAATTGATAAGGGTCGAGTGGTTGAGAGGTTTTAACCACTCACTTGATTTCAAAAATCAAATGAGCCTCTTATCCTTATCCAATGCCTCCTCCCATGTGTTTAACACGCAGAAGGACTCTCCTTCTACGTGCAAATTTTTATTTTTCAAAAAATATTTGATAAACAAAAGGGTGGGCATGGGAAGCAGAGTGGAAAAGTCCAAAATGGTAGTCGCATGGGAGAATTTGAATTCAAACTTCATTTGAATTGGTCCAAGTAGTTTCAACCAAACCAATTAATTTAGATCCAATTAAACCAGGTTAAACCTAACCAAATTAGGCTTAGCCTAATCTAATAAAATTCCAATCAAATTAGGAATTAATTAGATCTACGTTCTAATCAAATCAGAATCAAAACTTTCATAGGGATTAGGTTATCTCATGACCTGATCAAATCAAATCCAATCGAATCAAATTCAATCTAACTCGATCAAATCCTCATTGCTCAATCAAATTGAGCTAATTAATAATCAAATTGCTAATTAATCCTCTAAAAAATATTTGAGTCTAAATTGAATGGGTTACTGGATAACAGAGTCCTATCAATATAAAACTCTTGAAGAATCCTAAATCAATGAAACTCTTGAACCCAGTGTTTCAAATGAATCAAACTCACAATCATAGAGTCTCAGATTAGTAAAACTCTTGATCAGAGAGTCTCAGATAAGTAGGACTCAGAGTTTCAATCCAATAGGACTCTTGATCATAGAATCCCAGTCCAATAGAACTCTTGACCATAGTGTCCTAGATTATTAGAACTCATGATCAGAGAGTCCCAGATAAGTAGGACTCAAAGTTTCAGTCTAGTAGGACTCTTGGTCATAGAGTTTCAGTCCAGTGAAACTCTTGACCATAAAGTCTCAGACCAATGGAACTCTTGATCAGCCATCAGATTAGAAAGAAACTCCTAATGTGTGTGACCCCGTACGTCCAAACCTAAGCCGATAGCACAAAAATTAATTTCTATACTAATTAAAGTGACCATCTAGCAATAGTACCCAATGTCCGGATAAGTTGAATAATTGTAATCACAATATTCAGAACCTACGCGAATATGATTACCATATAATTTATCCCTATGATCTCTATGTAATAGATGACTCAAGGTTAGACTGTCAACCCTAAAAAATACATCCACGCCGTATCTCAAAGCAATTAGTTCCGTGACTCCTCACTAAGACTACCCTGGCCAAGGTTTTACTAAATTAAAATATAATTGAACACAGCTCCTAAAATCAGGAGTGCTTAATCCCATCTTGATATATGCACCGACTCCATAAGTACTTGACTGTGCTCAGAAACCTTTCATCACTAAATTAAAAATTCAGATAGTCCCACACCAAAACACAGTAAGTTACTTGGAAGTCACCATGGTGATATCAGGTTAGAGGGATATTTATACCCATATTCCATTGAAGCTAATCTTGACAGGAGAAAAGCCCCGAAGTTGATCACGTTCAGTGCAGATGTACCAATACATCTCACTTGCATGCCATATCAGTGTCTTAACACTCCTTGGTTATGAGGATAACCAACCTATATGGCACACAACGACCTATACTTGATAAACGTTGTCATCCTAAGTAACAACATATCATTTGATTGTGAACTATTTAAGAACTAAATGACAAATCCTTCTTTGCCGAATCTAGATAGTCCTAAGGATTTCATCATAACATAGGAGTTCATTAGAAGACAACAGAATTTATGATGAAAAATATTAAAATAATTTTTATTAATTTATAATTTATATATAATTATAAATATATGGGCCAACCATCAACAGACTAATGATTGGCTTTTGGATACATTCTCAACAAATATGTGTAAGCCTATGGTGCCAAAGCCAATTAGTCTTATTAATTTTAGCATTCATAGCTACTAGACATTGCATGTTTATTATGAAAAGATTATTCAAATTTACTATATAAATATTACTATGCCTATGCCCAATAAATTTAATGTCATCATCATTGGGACTAGTTACAGTGCATAATGATGATTCAAAAATAATTTTGTAACCCTTATCACAAAATTGACTAATGCTTAAGAGATTATGTTTCAAATTATCTACTAATAAAATATTTTTAATATACTTGGAGGAAGTGATACCAATGTTACCTATACTGATGATCTTTTCTTTGCCATTGTCTGTAAAGATGACCATCCCTCTAATTTTAGCATCAAGCATGATGAATTGGAACTCATCATCAGTCATGTGTCTTGAGCACTCGCTATCAAAATACTACTTTTGATTTATTTCTTAGGATGCAAGACACACCTATATATAAAAATCAAATTTGACTTTAAGTACCCAAGTTTTCTTGGATTTTTTTTGGTTACTCACAATGGATCCTTTTGGAACCTATATTTTCTCTACATTTGAATTATTAGAAAAATATGTATAAGATTTATGCCCTAGTTTATCATATTTAAAGTAAGTAATATTTAAAAATTTATTGCTTTATAAATTTGTAAAAGTAATTTTCAAAAATTTTTATTTTCTTAGAGGGTTATAGCCTAAGCCGACTTTATCATAAACAGCCTTTTAATTTTCAACAATCATATAAAGCTTATTTGAACTCAAAGTAATGGTTTTAACTTGTCAATTTTATTTTTTAAATTTAGATTCTCTTAAGTTAAAGCTAGTTTTTCACTTGAGATACTTTCATTTTTTTTTAACAAGGATTGATTTTTTAACTTGAGTTCTTTATTTTTAGCTCCTAACTTCTTTAAATCATCTATTAAATCATAGAAGATTTCTTAAAGTTCTTCAAAAGTAAATTCATTTGAGATTTTAGTATTTACCTTATTTTCATGTATCATAAGGCATAAGTTGGCTTGTTCATGAACCTCTTCATCTTCGGAGCTTAAATCATCACTATCACTCCATGTAGCTACCATATTCTTTTTCTTATACTTCTTAGGGCTCTTTTTGAGTTGTGGACATTCGAACCTAAAGTGCCCCAACTTTTTATATTCATAAAAAATGAGGAGCTACTCCTTATCCTTTTCCTTACTATGCTTTTCTTTTGTAGGTGGCTTCTTTCTTATCCCTTATTTTCTCTTCTTTAGAAAATTTTTGAACTTTCAAGTGATGAGGGCTAATTCTTCATCTTATTCTTCATTTTCTATTTCATCAAATCCCTCATGTTGTTTAATGGTGGATTTGAGGATAATTATCTTCTTCTTCTTGACATCTTCTTCTTGATATTGTTTTATGCTTAGCTCGTGTGTCATTAGCGATCCTAGAAGCTTCTCCAAGGATAAAACATTTGGATCTTTGGCTTCTTGGACTATGGTTACTTTGGCCTCACAAGTTCTTGGTAAAGACCTAAGAATCTTTCTCATAAGATTACCGTTAGAATAAAACTTTCCAAGACCTTTTAGACCATTAATAATATCCATAGAATAAGTAAATATTTTAGTTATTGATTCATCATGCTCTATTTTAAATAGTTCATATTTGTGCACAAGCATGTTAATTTTTGACTCCTTAACTTGATTAATGCCTTCATGTATTACTTCTAACCTATCTCATATTTTCTTAGCTGATATACACGTTGAAATGCGGTTGAATTCATTAGCATCTAAAGCATAATACAAAATATTCATGGCTTTAGCATTGAGCTGAGCCATTTTTTTATCAACCTCATCTCATTCTCTTTCAAGTTTGGTTGATTCTACACCATCGATTATCTTGGTGGATGTATATGATCCATTAACTATGATACTCCACATATCATAGTCAAGTGCTTGGATAAAAATTTTCATCCAAGCTTTCCAATAGGAGTAGTTTGACCTATTGAAAAATGAAGGACGGTTTGTAGACTGCCCCTTGGCTAGTGAAGCATCAACTTGAGTTGCTATAGATCTTTAGCTCTTTGATGGTTAAATCAAAGTAGGGATAGAGCACCGAGCTCTGATACCACTTGTTGCCCAGCTATGCAACTTAAAAAGGATGGTGAATTAAATTTTTAAAATTTTAAAACTAATTTAGAGTTATAAAGATTATGTGATGATATGCAAGTAATATGTGATAGGTGTTTTAAGTATAGAGACAAAGTAAATACCAAAAGAGCAAGTGTATAACAAAATAAAGATACAAAGAGTACAAGCACACCATAAATAAATAAGATTTATAGTAGTTCGGTGCCAACCTTACACCTATATCTACCTCCAAGCTTCTACTTGAGAATTTAAATCCACTAAACGTATTCAATCTAAATACACTATTGGAAACCTCTAACCCTAGCTATTCTAAGCTAGAACACTTATTTTCTAGGTACAAACCAATCCTATACAATCCAATTTTAGGCTCGGAGAGATCTTTTCAAGTTTTGGAACCCCCAAAACTTAAAAACTATCCAATAAAAATAGAGTATAAGAGTTAATGACAAGAAATATAACTTAAATCCCTTAAATAAGCAAATAAAAACTTTAAGAATACTTTACACTACAAGGAGAAAGCTTTTCTGATTTTCTTCAAGATTGTTGAAGACTTGAATGAGCATTTGAGGAATTGGTGAGCTTGAAATGAAAGCTTCTTTGCTTGAAGGGGTCTTTTTGCTTATGGCTTAAATGAATGCTTGAATCTCTTCTTTTCTTTCCTCCTTTTTGAGCCTTTATATCTTTAATAAGTATTAGAGAAAAATTTAGGCAGGATTAGAATCGTTGGAGGGCTTTAAATGTGTATTAAATACAATCAAAACAGACTGCAAAATAGTCATTATGGAGCTTTTTCATCGTAGGAGTCAACCCTAGGTCGTCCCCTGCATAGAGGTCGACCTCTATGATAGAAAATCAAAAAATCTCATAATGTACATTTTTGGCCTTTGGAATAGTAGAGGTCGATCCCTGGTAGGGTCATTCCCTTTGGTGTACCAGCAAAAGAACAGCATGCCAATCAGCCTATTTTGACAAGGGTCGACCTAGGTGTCAATCTTTTTCTTCAAAATTAATTTTCTTTCAAAATATACATTCAAAAATTATAGGATTGCCTCCAAAAGATCAAAAATCTTCTATACTTGCTCTCGAGACTTTCGAATCAGAACTTGATAAAATTATGATTTTGCTCCTGAAATATAATAAATTTTTTTTCAAGCCAAAATCATTAGTAATCCTATCAAATATTTTATAATCATCAAAATTAATTCTTGGAGCAACACCTCTATTTTCATCAAAAAAATCAAAATAAATTCTGATTTATTAGCGCCTCACATGGACAGCCTGATTCACAATCAATTTTCAAATAAAATGTGGCAGGGCATGGGGATGCACAAGGCTTTCTCTAGGTGGAAGGGATCTCATGCAAAACCAAGGAGAAGACATGGGTAAGGGATGAGGTGGTGCAAGGAGAGAGAATCCTAGTCAAACTAGATCTTCTAGTTTTCTATGGTCAAACCTAGATTTCAAATTCATTTAAATTAGAATTGATGTAACCTAATTTAGGATAATCCTAGTCCAACTAGGAGCCCATTTAAATTAGATTAAATTATATTTAATTCTGGCTTAAATTTTAATTAAATTAAAAATTAGGTGCACTCAAGTCCTAATCGAATAGAAAATTATTCTTTCTTATAATTGGCTTATCTTATAAATCAATTAAACTTGATCTAATTAAGTCTAAACTAAACATAATTGAATCTCACTCAATTAGAGTTGATCTTTGCTCTAATGCTCAATCAGATTGAGTCAATTAGCAATCAATTACTAATTAATTTTTCTGCAATACTTGCACTAGGTCAAATATCAATCATATTGACTGTTTGATTCTAAAATAATTCTTAATAATTGATCAATCATTCGATCAAATCAAAACCTCTAATATATGTAATCCTATAGGTTCAAGCCTAATGACCTACACTCGATAAATGTTGTTATCCTAGATAACAACGTATCATTTGATCATGAATATTTTAAGAACTAAATGATAAATTTTTTTTTATCGATTTTAAATAGTCCTAAGAACTTCATCACAATACAGGAGTTCTAAATGAAAGATGTACATTTATGATAGAATAAATATTTTATTCATCATAAATTATTTATATTTATAAGATGAGCTCAACCATCAACAAGCTGATGATTGGCTCTGGAACATATTTTTCAACAAGGTTGTATGCTGATACTTTGATATTGTACCAATAGAGATTGTGTGTTGATATTTTGATATCCTTTCAATGAAGATTATACACTGGTATTTTGATATCCTACCATTGAAAGCTATGTAGTAGCACTTTGATTTGGTTCAAGGCTATCGAGGTGAAACAAATATTTGGAAAGAAATTGATTTAGAATAAAAAGGAGTTTGAAAATAAATTTTGAAAAAACTAAATTTGCATGAATTTTATTTGATATGTATTTGTATATTTTAAATTGATGCATCTTGCATGCCTATTTCAGTATATTATTATTACTGAATTTATCTAGCTAAAGTGTACATTACTTACTGAGTTGTCTAACTCATACTGTATATTTTAATATTTTTAATAAATTTAGAGAACTAACTTGACTTGGGGATTCTGTATGGATGAGCAAATTAGAAGCAGAATTTGATATCTTTATTTTAGATTAGGTTTACTGAAGTTGATGGAAAATAATGAAATTTTATTTTATAAGACATTTGATTTAGTTATTGAAATTAAAGCTGAACATTAATTATTTAAATTTTATTCCATTGTTACTTTGTGATATATAATAAGATGTCTTGCTTGCTTGCGGAGAGAGTTCTCCATGAATATGCGGTAGTTGCCATGACTCTAACTCATGATGTCGGATCGGGGGCATGATACTTTATATATAGATATGGTCATTTGAATGTCTAATAATAAAATAAGTTTAGAGCAGCCAAACCTAAATCAACACCCAAAGATTTATGCTCACCCAATTTAACACCAAAATTATGAGTCAAATAAATTTTCAATATATCCAAATTGACCAATTCAAGACTAACATATATATGTCCAAGCTTAATTTTGTATGTTGCCTCCTTTCTTTCTTTGTATGAATTTTACCAATCAATCCAAATAGAGCTTGAAAATGCCTCTAATGATGGTCATGAGATTAGCTAGCAAAATTGGTGGAATTATATCAACTATAATGCAATTAGATAATTTTCTCTACTCCCCAAAACCAAACAAAGCATGATCCACTTTTATTAGGATGAAGGTGGGATGAAACCCCAAAGACTTCATCAACTTTATAATTAACACTTTCTACAATGGATAATTTTTACTTCAACCCTATGGAAGAGAATATCTAGTCCACCTTTTATTCCAATTCTTATTCCAAAATTATAATTTATAAATTTATGTTACAAAACAAGAAAAGTATGATAATCATGAAGCACTTCCCTTCCATGACTTAACACTCTAGTAGCTAATCAAATTAAATCATCCCTTCAATCAATGATTCCCAAAATGTTGTTGTTGACTCTTATCCACTATGGTTTGATCATTTGAAATTTCAAATAAGTCTAGAATATACCTATGGAAAGAAATGATGATAATGATGGAGTAATTGCTAAAGTCTAACCATCTTAAACAATATTTATCTTTCTAGTTGTGATAGCCTAGCTATGACCTAGCGCCAAAGGTTAGAAATAGGGTCGTTGTCCCAATCACATATTGCACCCTAGCTTACCATCCACCATCTCTTATCAACCTATCCATCCGCTATCTCTGTCCATCATATCACATCAAGTTCATCCATTCACCATCTTAGATCTTCTATTTATACATCAAAATAGAGTCATCCTCTATTTTTCTTTCATTACCACCCTTCGCACCTCAACTTCTATGCTCAAATAGTGCCTTATCTTCCCTCTCCTCATTGTCAAACATTAGTCCTCATTTGTTGCCACATCATCATCGATCCCTCTTTGTCTCCTCTTTTCCTCTTACCTTTTTATTTTCCTTTCCCCCACCACCCAAGCATGACCATGACATTGTGGTAATACTATCCAGCAACCATTCACTGCCACAAACCCTCCTCTTCTCCCACTCTACAACTCTCTATCTCACCCCTTACTCTCTACCTTTTCCTTTGTAAGGGAAGCAAGGGAAGAAAAAAATATCAAGCCCTGGATGCATCCCTCACCTTTTGGTGCTCTCTCTCTCTCTACCCCCTCTTCTCATCTGTCCTCATAGAATAAGAGAGAAAAGGAAGAGAAGAAAAAGGGTAGAGGAGATTTGTTCCTTTCACACAGTTCCTCATCCTATCTCTTTCCCCTCACTCTCTCTTGCACATAGTCCCTCTTCATTTTGTAAAAATAATTTTTAATTTCTAATCTCCTAATCTTTTGATCTCTCTCTCTATCTCTATCTCAAGAAGAACCAGGTGACCAGTAGCTAACTTCCCCTACTAGGTTACTTAAATAATGAGCAATTTAATTCTTGTATTTGTTATTAAATAGTATTTTCAAAAATAAGTGGAGAAACTATGATTAAATAGATTATCTTAGACAATTTTGGAGGCCTCGTCCATTAGAGCTTTCAACACTAATAATTGTTGACTTAGTTTAATCCTAAGAATGATTTTTATGGATACCTCTAAGTTCTTGAAAAATGAATTAAGAAAGTCAATTGAGATTTGGAAGATTTTGGAAATTATTCTTGTACCAATATTATTGTCTTATAAATTATTAGGCCTTGAAGAGATAATTTTGGAATAGTTGGAACTCTCCACTTGCCAAGTAAGTAACCTCGACCTGATCATAGCAATTTTAAATAATATATTTTTGACATATAATTTATATTAAATATTGTTAAATAATTTGAAAATTGTATTATTTATTTTATGTACTTTTAAATTGGTTCAAATAGGAATCCACTCTATTTTGAGCTCTTGAACATCCATGGTATATCCATGTATTTTTCATAAGCAAGAGTTATTGCTAGAATTATTTCACTTAATTGAATTTTTGGAAACTTCTTCATGAACCTTTGAATTTTATATTTTGAGATATTTAAAAAATATTAGTTTAGAAAATCTTGTCTATATATCATTCATTGAAATTCTGATATTTATGTATAATTATAGATTTATCGATTGTTGAGTCATATATGTACATTGCAAAAATAAAACATAATAATATTGGTTAGATAGTTGGATTTTGTATATAGTGTTGAACTCTCAATCTAACAATGTTTTGGATCCTTCTAATGAGGATTCTATGCTAACAATTCCAGAACTTAATTACTTTGTATCTACTCCACAAAGATTAAATACTAAACTTTGGATATATCCTGTAGAGGTTTAACATGGTGCTTTGGACCTACTCCAAAATAGTTGGGTACAGCATTTTGAGCCCTATCATCGAGATTATATTTGGCCAAAGATGCACAAACTAATGAGTCAATAAATTGTTTTAGAAAATAGACACAAGATATCTATTGGTAGCATTGGCATAAGTAACCTAAACTTTGCTGTTGGTTTTTATGTTCTTTGAAATTACATTTGAATTATTGATTTAGAAAATAATATATTTATAGAATTTTGGAATTATATAGACAACTTTGATTTGGAAATATTGTATTGTTGTATACATTATTTCATATGGTACACTCATTGTAATTTTATTAGCCATACTTGTTTATTTTTTTTTATTATGGTTTTGGTTACTTAATAGGCGATTAGCTCACCCCTTGGATTTTCATATTTTTACAAGGCCCAAGGCATAGGAAGGGAATGGATAAACAATGAACTATGAAATTATAATGAGACTTTAGATTCAGTTGTATCAAGCCAACCTTCATAATTTCATTTGAGAACTATGAAATGGTTATGTTAGCGGAGATACAGTTTTACCTGAATATGCAAATTGATAACATTTTAGAAATTGGCTTGGTAAGCTTTTGGAAATTATTTAGATTTAAAGATTTCAATTATTAACTATTTATTCGATTGGTTATTGCCTTGTATACTCATGAAACCCAACCCAACATGCGTGCCGTGGATTGTCACATTAGTAGGCTTTTGCTTAGGTCGGGCATGATACAGGTAGAACCAGGTTGAAAATAGATTGACCACTCATCAGTAGCTTGGCATCGTCCGGCCAAGTGGCTTATTCAAGATTGTTGGATTAGCAAATATCCAACCCCTAAGCCACATTTCGGGGCCCTTCCAACAAATGAACGAAGCCTCAGTAGAAATCGACTTCACAAAAATAAGCACATGCAAATTGCTATGCAGTAATACCCAACAATAAATCAATGACCAAACCGATAAAGCTCAGGTTGCCTAAACTTCCTTCTTTATAACTCAGCCACTCAGATTCAAAACTCTTATGGCATCGCAAGCCAAGTGCGTCCACGATATTTGTACCGAATACTAACATAACCAGCAGTTTTTTTTTTTTTTTTGGTTGTTTAGTCCAGAACATTTTGACAAGCATACAATTAAAACAATTTGCACGTAAGTTGTTTCAAAAAGAAATAATAAAAAATAAAAATAATACGCATGATCTTCTGATTGATGTTTCAGGAAAGTATCATTTTCCCCCCTGTAGATACAATACAATGGTCCGCGAATGCCATGACAGAGTTCTGTGGTGATTCCAATTTATCTTCTAAATTTACAATTTTACATCATAAAAAATAATATAACAGACACGACAAACTCCATCAGGCGAATTCCTTCGTTACAGGGCTGCTATTTCTTTGATAACTTGAGCTTTGTCTGCCTCTAACTGTTCATCCTCTGCGACATATGAAGACTGCTCCATAAGTAAAGCTCCAACAAAATAATTTCAAGTACCAGGAAAGTTAGCCAATAAGTTTTATAGAGGGCTACAATTCAGAACAAGAAATAACATAAATATTTTATTTAAGAAGGGTTACGATCATAAAAAACCCACAAGTGCTGATATGAAAATGTTCTCTAAATGCCCGGAAAAGAGCACATGGGTTGTACAAGTAATCTGGGACAATACCAGAAAAACACAGTAATAGTTCTCAAAGTGGATATTCGTAACGCAAAATGTCACCTTTTTCTGTCTTCAAGTCGCTTAGAAGACGAAGAAGCTTGTTTCTGTTGGTGACAAGTATGCTTACTATCTCCTGTGGCTTGTTTTGATTAGCCACAAATAACTGAAATTTGAAACAAAATGACACGCATGATTCAGAAAACAAATAATAAACATTGGCAAGTGTTTTAAAAAAAAAAAGCGAAGGCGCTGGGACTGTACCTTGAATACATGGAAAGCCTCTATTTGGATGTTCTTACTTGTTTCCTATGAATAAAAATCAATTCAAATGTTTGAGATTTAAGAATATGCTAATAATCATGTAATGCATACATACATAAACAAGCTCAAGCATAACACATTAACGTACATCAGTCACCATTGATGATTTTAGCATTGGCACATAGACATGTAGATTTTCCTCAACATTTAAAGCATTACTTTGAGCTCATTGTGTGATTGAGAATTTGGATCTTTTGCAGTCTATCACATCTCTCTTAGGTTTGCCATGATCTGATGGACTAATATTCATTGACATGAAACAGGTGCAGTCTCTAATCAATTCTTCTACTAACTATTCAGAAAAAAGGAAAAAAAAAATACTAATTCATACAGAGGTATATACAGAAATACAAATTTGTGTCCGTATAGGTTAAAATAACACTGGCAGAACTAAGATTTTTCATTTGGGGATGTGTGCGGGGGGGTTGCGTGTGTGGAGGCTAAAAATCTTATTTTTAAAGAAATAACTTTATTTTTTTGATATTTTCTAGAATAATTAACTATTGATAAATTGCATTATGCTAACCAAAGAATTTGATATTCATAAGATGAACGATATAAGAGTACCAACAACTAGGATTTTGAAATAAAAAATCTATTGGATACGAAAAAATGCTTGGGGGGGGGGGGGGGGGGGATTTGTGTGTGTGGAGGCTAAAAATCTTATTTTTAAAGAAATAACTTTATTTTTTTGACATTTTCTAGAATAATTAACTATTGATAAATTGCATTATGCTAACCAAAGAATTTGATATTCATAAGATGAACAACAACTAGGATTTTGAAATAAAAAATCTATTGGATACGAAAAAAATGCTTCATTTACAAGTTTTTAAAACACGTGATTTTAAATTTCAGCAAATAAACAAATGGTTTGAAATCATCATTCTTGTATTAAAAGAGTTAAAAAAAATTATGTATATATATATATATAATAAATAAGTAGAAAAAAGAAAAAGAAATGCAAATGGCATGATATCTAAGTAAAGCATGTTACACATGCCAGAAATTAGATAAAATAACTATAAAGAACATCTTGTAACTCTATAACATCATACAATAGAAAAAATAATTAAATTGGTATGCAATACCAAGTTATTATGTTTTTAACTAGAAAGGGAATAGGGCGTGAATAAAAAAGTTACATTGATTCCTTGCAATGAGAATAATTTAGCAAGAGTAAGAATCTGAGTATTGAGAACTTAAAATTTTGCTTGCCTTTGACATTAGACAATAAAAAATAATCAGTATACAATATTGTAGTGCTAATAATAGGAAGAGGAACCAGAAATGAAAAATAGAAGTTACCTTCAAATAATTGCAATAGAAGAGTTGATACCTTTCTGACCACCATTATCAAAGATTAGCAATTTTTTCCTTGTATGTGTGAGAGGGATGGGTGGAGGTGGGGGTTGGATGGTTGATGGAATTAGGAATCACACAAGATAAAGCATGGATGGCTAAGGTATAAAATGCATGATATTTGATTAAAATATCTTTTTTCTTTTCTCCTTTTTGGGAAATATCCTTACTCATAGACTTTGTTGATTTCACTCTTTTTATTTCCAAAACAATTCTTTTTGTGTATGTTCCTTCCAATAATTAAGCTAGGGTCTGGATGGGTCTATTAATAAAAAAATTAATTATATATATAGTTGAAGAGTGTAGGATCAAGCAAACGGATTTTCATATGAGGAAGAGGGGGGATGGCACTTCTAAGAGAATTTTAGGAAGTAGATAGGCCATGAGGGGGGGAAATTTGATAAATTTGAATGAGGAGATAATCTCACTCTCTCTATTTGTACTAATTGAAATTAGTTTCCAGAATATATATAGCAAAGAGCCAGAATTTAATGGGATTTGAGAGGATCCATAGATCATAGAGAGATCCCTTCTTTTTTTTTTTTTTTTTTTTTCGGTTTTGGGTGGGAGGGGTGGTTTAGATTGGCTAGGGATCACTTTGGACAATACTGACCAATAAGTCAGACGGCTGCAAGATTCTTTATACTGGAAGTGAAAATCCACTAAGCAAAAATGCCAATGTTCACATTGAAAATCAGATTGCATCATACAAATGGGAATGGTGAGAGAAGCTTCAAAGACACAAGATCTCATTGTTTCAATTTCTCTAAAAATCAATTCAAGGCATTTCAAGAGATTGGTCCTCCAATTCTAAAATTATACAATGCCTCTGAAATATCCATAAAAAGGGTCGGAGATTGAACAAAGATCTTAATGAGTGAAAACCATTGGACCAAGCAAACTGGAAGCATTCAGATGTAGTTAATGGTAAATTAACAAAATGCACAGCAATAAATATATGGGAAGACAAGATATATAATACCCTGAGAAGATTCATTAGAATCATAAGATTGTCCTTTGAGCTAACATAGCGCACCATAACAGCAGAATTTGATCGATCCAGTAACATGTCTCCCAAAAGCTGAAAATAATAGCAGAGCTTTAACAAAGATATTGCCTTGAGATGCTCCAATACATTTAGGGGGAAAAACGATCAGATGCCCTAGCCAAAATATATAATTATCCTTTTGAAGCATTATTGACAAAATACATTATTATGGCATTATAACAAATGGAAATCACTACATCAACCTAGCATTAGTTAAACAAATATTGCAGGACTTACCTAATTCTTGATAATGAAATAGATATTTTATACAACGTGTAAAGAAATCCTAACGCACATTACTACTGATAATGAGATTTGAAAATAACCCCTATTTCTTAGTACACATTATCAGTTAGTCTTTACAATAATCTACACCAAAGTAATTTTACCTTGACAGCTTGCCTTCTTGTTATGTAATTGGGAGACTCCAGCAGCTTTGAGTTAAATTCCTTGAAAAACTGAAAGCACAAGAAATGATCAAAATAAATAAATAGATAATTTCTAGAAATCTGACAAAAAATGAGAGCAAAAAAGAGTGCAAGAATGTTAAAGTAAGTAGTCAATAGTCAAAGTTAAAAACACAGTGCAAATACCGACAAACCTAGAAGCTCCACGGTTTCATGAATGATCACGTGACTGTAAGTGTTAATACATATGGGATCAATTTTGGTATTTTATCCTAGCAGAATTTAACTTAGCATTCAGATGAAAACGCACATTCTCAACCAGCTTCAGGACAGGTCTAAAGCCTGGACCAATGACTGGTCCCCAAAAACAAAAGGTGAGGCAGCTCAACCAGATGACAACAGTATGCATTGGTTCCAAAATCCTACGTTAGGTATCCTTGGAAAACAGATGTATTGCCAAGTAAAATAAAGGGCTATTCATGAGTACGAGCGTTAAAGTCTTACACATGCAGTTTAAGCCTTATGAACATCCAACTAAGTTTCCACTATACTTGCAAGGAATATAGGCAAGGAGATAAGGGTACACAAAAAGACCAAAATAAGCCTACCTGCTTAAGTTGGTACAGACAAGTGTCTCATACCAAGAACAGAAGAAGACTTATGTACATTCAAGCCAGCTAACTGGCCTACAATGTCATATACAACTTAAAATTTAGTTGCAAGCTATTTTCTCTGGGACAAGGGAAATAATTATAATACTCAGGTTATTAACTTCATCACCAGCATTTTGAACAGCAAGCTAACTATTACAAGAAAATAGGGTTTTAGTGATAGCTTTTATAGCAGAAAAATAATGTCTGCCACAGAAAAAAATGTATATATAGCAGCAAAAGCTATTGCCTTTTAAAAATATATGTAGACCTATAGCAGCCAAAAATGTGGCTGCTAAAAGTTTCCTGTTCTAGAGAGACGGTTTGCCACAATAACAATTTTTCTAGAGAAATATAAATATTGCATTAAACTTTTTGCAAATGTGTCCAAGAAATCTTTTTTCTTAGGGGGAGGGGAAGGGGGCACTAGTTTGTTGCAATAATTCTTTAGAAGCAATTTTGTGACTTTTAGTGGCTATTCTTTCTGCCACTAAAAGCCTATATTGCAGTGGCGCTAACTCCTGAAGTACCATCTTAAACAGCTTTAAGACACCAAACAATCAAAAGGAAACCCTTTAAACATCTGAAGCTCATGTAGTACATAAGTCACTTAGATGTCTATATACTTCATAGGCCACTTAGACCATACCTCAGATAATGATTCAGTGATTGCATTTAAAACATAGGCATATTAATTACTACACCAAAATTTGGCAATGTCTATGTCACACCCCCGACCTAAGATCACGAGCTAGGGGTCATGGCAACCGCTGCATACTCATAGAAAACTTTTCGTATAAGCATACAAAGCATCTCATCATAATATCATAATAGAGAGCGGAATAAAATTTGAATAATTAATGCTCAAAACTTAATTCAAAATTATTGAACCAAAACACGTCAATGAAATCAAAATAAATGTTTGACAAAATCAACATTAAACAAGATCTTGCATCAACTCTAATAAACCCTAAATCAAATAAAGTAGGCTAAACTCCATCTTAAATCGCACTCCCATAACGAAACCCCACATCAAGCTAATTTTCTAAATCTATACAAAAAAAAAAAAAGAAATTTGATATGAGCTAGACAGCTCAGAAGTAATGAAGACCTTTAACTAAATAAATCAAGCAAAAATTATATATATCAATTTATCAAAATAACTAATAGGTACGTCAATTCAAAAATTCAGATCTTGATGTATCTTATTTATCAAATATTTGTATACAGAATTTAAATTCATCACAAAGATAACTTATGTTCATAATTTCAAATTCTTCAAATTACCAAGTTCTTCTCAACCATGAACTTATGACCACATTTTTCATATGACAAGGTCATGACACTGGGTATCATCTTGCGGTAAATTGATGTCATCTTGCAGCATGCTGCGCATCCTCTGACAGCAAAATCATAACACCGTGTAGCTGTGTGTCATCTTGCAGCGTGCTAAGTATTATCTTGCAGCAAAATCCTTAACAACCCCGAATCTGCCGGCGGTTGCGACATAAATCCTCGAGACTAATCAATTGTCAACATATTAACCCCCACCAGCGGGATCCTTTACATAGCCAGGTTGACAATTCATATCATCATCTAGTTTCATATATTGTTTCAACAATAATAAAAGTAAACAATAAAATATCAAATCATATCATTCATTATGATCACACATCATCATAATTATTTCGAAAAAAAGGAATATTTTCAACATTCAAAATACCTTGCATCATATTCACATTATGAATTAATAAAATTTAAAATTCATCAATTTATTAATTTATAAATTGCCCAATAATTTAGTAAAAGTGAAACACTACTTACCTTACAAGCAAATCCAAACTATGAATCCAATTAATCTTGAAAATCCTTCTCTGGACCTGATTAAAATCATACTTCCATCAAATTCTATCATAATTATTTTAAAAATAAAATTCTTAAAATTTAGTATCCCCACAAGGGTTGGTTAGATGATAGCGCCCGAGATTTCCGATTAGTCAATCTAGGTCACTAGAGAAAACCCCCCTCTTTTATTTCAGAGATCCAAGAACCCTAATAGAGAGGAAAACAAGAGAGAGAAAATAGGGAGAGATAGCAGAGAGAGAGAGAGAAGAGAGTCTTTTTTCTTTTCTTTTCTTTTTCTCTTTCTCTCTCTCACCACCTCCTTCGGTTAGGCAAAACAGGGGATTCTTGAATCCCCTCCCTTGATTCAAAGAAAGTCTTGTCTGAAAAAGACGACCGGGGCTGCGGCACACAGCAGTGCAGCCATGGCTCCCTGATTTGGCGCTCACCGCAACGAACGGCACCGGAAATCCAATAATCACAGGCCGCCAAAACAGGGTATTTTGAAATCTGATTTTTCCCCAAAAATCAGCAAGTAAATCATGGAAATCTCAGCCTAAAGTTCAAGAAGGAATCAGAGAAGGTTTTCTTAAGAGATCACCTGGCTCTTAGTGGTGTGTGGGCCATGAATACACCAGCACAATGCCATCAAACCGAGAATAAGGAAAAACAATGGGAGAAAACAGAGAGGAAGAAGGATTCCGGCGATGGGAGGCCGTGGAAGGAAGGGGTGTCCTTATTTATAGAGAGGCTTATGGTTTTTGGCTCTGATTTGAATCCCTTTTGGAATAGGAAGAAGACTCTTATCAAGAGTCTTTTTCCTCCCATTCAGATAAGAGTCTTTTTCCTCCCATTCCACCTTTTTTCTTTGTCGCTTTAAAAATCATGCAATTCTTTATTGGCTACTGTTTGAAATCGGGCTGGGTCAATTTGGGTTGGTTTATTGTAGTCTATTATATTAGTGACAAGATCTGACACCTAGATTGTTTTTTTCTTTAATTTATTGTTTCTTCAACAGGCATTGAAAACTATAATTTGTTGAGTAAGTATATCTCAATGATGTAAAAAGAGGAAAGTGTATGCTTTCTAACCCATAGCGTACCCTTCTATCTTGAGGAAGAAATGGTTTTCCAAATTACATAACAGTTATTAGTTTATTAACACATGCAGAAAAACCTATAAATGTCCAAGAAATGGGGTGACCATTACTTTGGCAAACCATTCAAAAGACCACAGACTACAAATATCCGTAATGTTCCAATAGAAACTTCAAACATTACCCCACATATAGCATAACCACATTCGACTACCTTACTGGATAGGTGCATCAAACATTCTTACTTTATATTATTGATTATCAAAATTCTACCAATAATTGTAAACAATAATCAGCATTCCTTTATGCAAGATTTTAAATTCCATGGGATGGGGCTGTGCCAGTTTTCCATGAAACAAGACATGCTACCATCCCCTCTGCCCAACACTTGAGACAGCGGATGTCCCAGGATGTCCCGTTCAAGATGCTGGTAGGATGGCTCTATCCTGATACATAGGATGGTACCGCATCCTATTGTCCCATGAAACGTTCCGCTAGGACCTAAATCCTTGCCTTTATGACAGAGCATATCCCTAAAGTATATTGAATTAATCTTCCTAAGATGACCAGTCATGCCATATATATCAACTCAAACAACATGGCCCTTGTAGAAATTAATAATATGAAACTATGCATTATATGATAAAATTCTCAAAAACATAATGAACTACACACATGAAAGTGCATGGCTTTGAACAAGCATCAAATAAGTTTATTATAAATATTAGGTATGCACTTTGAACAAGCATCAAATAACTTTATTATAAATATTAGGTAGATGCATAGGAAGAATGTAGAATTTACTGATAAGCCTGACCACCCCAAAAATTGATGCCTCTTTTACACCCGCTAGAATAAACTAACACTACTTTCTAATGTGGTCACTTTAACTATTTGTGAAAGTCGAGGCAAATTGATGTAAAACCAAAAATAAAGAGAAAAAAATTGAAAAGAAAAAACCAAGCCTAAATTTTAGAATTAATTCAATCAATCAAGTCTCAAGTCTATCTTTCTCCACACAGAGCCCTTAAATAGAGATGCAACTTGCAACCTAACAGAAATCAAATTGCTAAATCCTAACAAAAATAAAAATCCTAAATAAACCAAACTAAACCAAACCCTCCTTCCAGAATAGAATTAGGGTTAGGATTTCTCAATGACTTTTCTTTTGAAATATGTGCGTAATCCCTGATTCCCATCATTCCCTCCTGGCTTGAAAGAACTCGATTCTGACAAAAAATTGAAGAAATCTTCTAGGATATCTGGATCAATATGACGTTACTCTTCTTCGAGAAGCTAAGTAGCATCTGAGTTTGGACGGCCTTGTCATTTGATAAAAAATCGTCGAAATTCTCCATCAGCAGAAGAAACAATCTCATACATGATAATGCATTCAATTTGATCTGACAAAAATGATGGAAGTAATACAAGAATTGGAACTGACATTAAAGGAGATGGAGTACAATCCCTGCTATCACCTATAAGATAACAAGTCCTCAACATTGAAAATTGGACTAAATATTAAATAAGAGGATAATTCGATATAACAAGCATTAAGCCCAAGTTTACGAAGAATACGAAATGAACCAGTAGCTCGAGCATGTAACTTTTTAAATGAATGTCAAGGATAACGTTCGGGACGAATACAAATCATCACATAGTTACCCTCGTTAAACTCCATATTTCTACGGTGAGCATCAGCAGCAAGTTTATATTTTTTTCATACTCTTTATCTAATATCAATGTGAATGTCATAAATGTGTTTAGCAAAAGAAGTGACAGACTCAGAAATGCAGTTATTTATGGGTAAGGAAACAAGATCAATGGGTTGACAAAAATTAAAGTCACAAACAATTTCAAAAGGACTCTTGCCAGTAGACCGATTTACTGAGTTATTATAAGCAAATTCCACTGTAGGCAATGACAAATCCCATGTTCCAAGCTTATCATCAACTAGACACCAAAGTAAATTACCAAGACTACGATTTACACCCTCCATTTGACCATCTATTTGAGGATGAAAAGCTGAAGAAAACTTTAAAATGGTCCAAAACAATTTTCAAAGGATCTTCTAAAAATAACTCACAAATTTGACATCATGGTTAAACACTATAGAAGAGGGTAATCCATGAAGTCTGACAACTTTCTTAAAGAATAACTTAGCAACGAAAAAAGCATCAGAAGTCTTTTGACAAGAAATAAAGTATGCCATTTTGGAAAATCAATCAACAATAACTAGGATTGAACGTGTCCTCTAGCGGTCTTAGGTAATCTAAGAATAAAATCCATAATAAGATCTTTCCATTATGAATGAGGCATCGATAAAGGAGTATATAAACTAATATTTTGCTTTCTAACCTTAGCTAATTGACATATACGACACTGAGCTAAGATTCTACTCACATCTGGCCAATAGAACCTATCTTCAACCACAGCTATAATCTTATTACGCCCAAAATAACCCGCTAAACCTTCTGCATGAAGTTTCTAAATAAGAAAATCCCATAGAGATATGCAAGGTATACGAAGATGACAACCTTTAAATAGGTAATCATTCCTAATTATAAAATCAACATATTTTTGACGATTTTCTTGACTCCTCTTGATAGATGTTAGCAAAATCAGGACAATGCTAATAATTGTCTTTTACTCGCTCAAAATCCACTACTTCAGCATTCATGGATTGAAGGACAGTAATTACTCAGCACATCAGCAGCCCTATTCTCAACACCAGCTTGATGTTTGAGAACAAAGGTATAATTCTAGAGAAACTCTATCCACTTGACATGTCTAGCACTAAGTTTCTTCTAAAATTGAATATATCTAAGAAACAAGTGATCAGAATATAGGACAAACTCTTTAGGTAAAAGGTAATATCGCCAATATCTCAGAGCCTGAACTACAATATAGAACTCTTTATCATATATAGAATATCTTTGCTTAGCATCGTTAAGCTTTTTGCTAAAATAGGCTATAGGATGACCCTTCTGACTAAGAACTTCAATTTCAATGCCGGACGCATCACAGGCTACTTCAAAAACCTTTGAAAAGTCAGGATGAATCAAAACAAGTGCTTCGATCATCTTAAGCTTTTATTTTATTAAAAGCTCTGGCGACAATAATTGACAAATGAAACTCCCCATTTTTCATATAATTTATGATGGAGGCCATGATGGTACTAAATTCTCTAATAAAGCATATCTAGAAAGAGGCTAGGCTATGAAAGCTACGAATCTCAAAAAGATTTTGGTTCAGGCCATTCTTTAATGGCTTTCATCTTCTCAAGATCAGCCATGATACACTGGGAAGATACAACATATCTCAAAAATAATACTTGATCCTGAAAGAATGAACACTTTTTAAGATTAATGTACAGCCTGGCGGATCTAAGAGTAAGAAAGCCCTTCCTAAGATGACTTAAATGCTCTTCCCTAGATATACCATAAATTAGGAAATCATCAAAATATACAAACTAAAAATTTACCAATGAAGTCTCAACAATTCTGTCGTAAATCGTATGACCGTACTTGGAGCATTGGATAATCCAAATGGCATAACAAACCATTCATAAAGACCATCCTGAATTTTAAAGGCAGTTTTCCACTCATCCCCAAATCGGATTCTAATTTGGTGATACCCACTATACAAATCAAATTTAGAATAGATTATAGAGCCAGCTAGTTGGTCAAGCATGTCCTCAAGCCTAGGAAAGAAAACCTATACTTGATAGTGATCCTATTGATGGCCCTACTATTTACACACATCCTTCATGTACCATCTTTTTTTTTTGTGTCAAAAGAACTGGTACAACATAAGAACTGAGACTAGATTGAATATGACCTTTTTATAACAAGCCATCTATGTGCCTTTTTATTTACTCATGCTTCTTAAAGTTCAACCTATAGCATGGAAGATTAGGTATCTAAGATCCTGTAACTAAATCAATGGCATGTTGAATATCTCGCAAGAGAGAAAGACCATCTGGTATATCTTCTGGGGTCACATCCTTAAATTCTTCTAATAACAATTCAACTTCAAGAGGTAGGTTATCTTGAAAGTTTGAGGTCAATCGAATTTCACCTTTAGGAATAACTGCCAACATAATTTCGGACTCTGAACTCTTTTCTTCAAATTCTTTATGAGTTAAAATATGATAGTTTTTCTAATTGAGAAGTTAAGAAGAACCCATCTTTTCTTAAAGTTCGTGACACGCTAAGTTTGGCAAGATTTAATCTGATTTTTTTATCTTTGTGTAAAAATAGAGATATTTTCTCTACCAAAATTATGAGCATCTACATCATAAATCCAAAGCCGACCTAACAAAACACTAGCTACCTCCAAAGATAATACGTCAAACATAATTTCAACAGACTAAGCTTCCATCTTAATTAGCACTAGACAGCATTCATTAATAGGAAGATGTTTTATCTATCCAAGCAACTCGATAAGGATGAGGATAGGATTGAGATTTTAGTTTTAGTCGATTAACGATAAATTTAGATACAACATTCATAGAGCTACCCCCATCAATAACAAATTTACAGACCTTATCCCCGCATTGGACATATGTATGAAAAAAATACTAAGATGTTTCCATGCCTCAGAGTCTGCAGGAGTGGTGACTATACATCGCATGATATTAACATAACCTTCTAATTCCTCAAATTCTTCCTCGTACTTTTTCTCTGAATTAGCTAGTTCTAGAGGGTTAAAGTCTAGTGTATTTTCAGGTATTGTTTCCTCGCATTCTGATTCTATGGTCAAACTACATTGTGGACATCGAGTAGCTATGTGACCCTTTCTATGGCAATAATGATACTATATTTGAAGAACTGGCTGATTGAGATATCCTCGATACAGATTCTCAGGTCCTAACGTCCATGGAATTCAATTCTAGATGGGAAGATGCTACTTGCGACACTCCTTGTACAACTAACAGGGAAAGATCTAGACTGCCTAGATTCATTAGAAAAAAAAGCTCTCCTTTGAGATAAAGTTTTATAAATTTTTTTAATTTCTAAGGCTTTATGATAGACCTCTCCTACAGAATCTAGTGAATACAAAGAGACCTTTCTTAAGATCAATTCGTAAACTACTAATAAATTTAGAAACCAATTTCTATGACTCCTCAAATATGTCACACCTCAACTGTAGGTCCACAAAGCAAGTAATGTAGTCAGTGATACTAGTGTTTTCTTACCTAAGAGTATATCATTGGTCTAATAACTGACTTTTATATAAATAGGAACAAATTTCTCACACAACTTAAACATTATTTCCTCCTAAAGTACTATAAATGGATTTCTACTCGCTCTAATTCCCTTTCGACTGTTTACCAATACCGCTTAGCAGAACCTACTACCTTTATTTTTTGCAAATCGGATGCGAGAGGCATCCGACATGTGATACCACTTAAAATAGGCCTCTAAATCCAGTAACCAATCATAAAATGCCTCTGGATTTAATCTACCATCATAAGAGGCGACTTCAACCTTAATCCCTTTAAGTGGTTCTTCAAAATCCTCATATCTACTTGGATTTGCTCTAAATTATTATCCTTGAGGTTTAAAGTATCTAGAGCCTCTTACATACCTAGTAGGCTACCTAGGATATCTAGATATGGAATTCGACGACTCTACTTCTCCTTCATAGCCATCTCGATCATACTTATCTCTTCTATGAAAATGAGAACCCTCAAAATTATTCGTGAAATGGTAGATAATGAACAAAAATAAAAGATTACATAGCTAGATTTCGAAACTTTTTCGAAAATTAGCGAAAGCAGAAGATTTAGATTAATCATATTAATCAATTAAAGCATGTAAAAACTCCTAAATCTAGGATCTTATGACATGATACTAGCATGTATTAAATCTGAAAATTAAATAAATAACATGAAAGGTATTGATCATATCAATACCTAGTCTAGAACATTATAAAGATCAGATCCCTATACCTGATCGCAGATCGAGAACTCCGCTTGCTATTTTCATGGTTGAGATTGTCGCTTCGAGCCGCACAGAACGTCCGGCCTCCATGGGTTGTCCACATGAAGCTTCAAATCTGATCGGAGGTCCGGTGATCAAAAATCTGCACAGCATGCTAGCACCTTGCAAATCCCTTTATGGTTGATCTCGAATCTTCTTCTCCGAATTTCTTGGACCTTCTAAGGAATGAAGAAACTAACTCGGGAGAGAATATCTTCCTCTCAAATCTCTCAAAAGAACATAGAAGAGGAGGAAAAGAATCCCTAGAGAAGAAACCCTTTCTTCTCTTCTTTCTTTCCTCTCACCAGGACAACCTAGGATCTTGTCCAAAAGAAACCCAATGCCCACAAGGTGTTTGCTCCTTAATATTTCCACACCCAAAGGTTATCCCACAGTGAAACTTACATCCAAATCTCACGCCCAACCTCTACTTAAATAGGGAGATATGGAAGAGTCCTCTAGATCAAATACCTAGAAAGACATGTCCAAAATGAGGAATTGTATGGGGCACCCAACTCTTAGGCACCTCCTTTTTCTAGGTGTGGGATACCTGAAATCCACGCTAAAAATCCCTTCTTTCCTATGCCAAAATTGGATCAAATCTGATTGTAATTGGTGCCAAATAGTGATAGAGTTTTGGTTTCAGAGTTCTAGGTCAAAACAACTTGTTTTGATTTGGTCCAAAACCAATTTCCATACCAAAAAGAAGAGGGATAGAGGGGACATGCATGGCCTTCTCTGGGTGTGAGATTTCTCACGGTAAAGGCAAAAAATTAATAGCATGGGCGTGGGGAGAGTAGGCACAAAGAAGAGAGAGAGAGTCCATGTCCAACTGGGCTTTCTAGTTTTCTTTGGTCAAACCAAGATTTTAAACCCAATCAAATTAGGATTGGTGCAATCTAATTAAGAATGATCCTAGTCCAACTAGAAATCCATTTAAATCAGATTAAATCATATTTAATTCTGATTTAAATTTTAGTCTAATTAGAAATTAGATACACACAAGTCCTAATTGAATAGAAAATTGATCTCCCTTGCAAATGGCTTATCCCATAAATCAATTAGACTTGACCTAATCAAGTCCAAACCAAACTTAATTGAATCTCATTCAATTAGACTCGATTTCAACCTTAATGCTCAAACAAATTGAGCCAATTAGCAATCTAATTGCTAATTAATCCTTTGCAACACTTGCACTAGATCAAACATCAATCATATTGACTATTTGATCCTAGAATAATTTATCATCGCTGATCAACCATCCAATCAGATCGAAACCTCTAATGCGTATGATCCCATAGGTTCGAAAATAAGCCGGTAGCACCGGAACAAATTTCTATACCAATCGAAGTGACCATCTAATAATGGTATCCGACGTCCGGATAGATCAAATGTATGTAAAGCAACATTCTATAACCCATGTGAATATGGTTACCATATAATTCATCTCTTTGATCTCTGTTTAGGATGACTTAGAGTTAAACTGTCAATCCTGAAATAGTGCATCCATAATGTGTTTCAAAGCAATCAATCCTATGACTCTTCATAATGACTACCCTGACCAATATTTTGCTAACTTGAAAACACAATTGTACACAGCTTAGAAGTGGTTAATCCCATCTTGACTAACTCACCGACTTTACAAGTACTTGCCTATGCTCAAAAACCTTCCATCACTAAATTAGAGATTTAGATAGTTTGGCACCAAAACACGGTGAATTGCTTGTAAGTCACCGTGGTGATCTTAGATCCGAGGAACACTAATACTTATATCCCATCAGAGCAATTCTTGAGAGTAGAATGCTCTGGAGTTAATCATATTTAATAACGATGTACCCCTATATCTCACCTGCATGCCATACCAATGTCTCCATACTTCTTGGTTAAAGAACAATCAATCCATATGGCACACAACGACCTATACTCGATAAACGTTGTCATCCTCGTAACAACGTATCATTTGATCGTGAATATATTTAAGGACTAAATAATAAATCCTCTTTTTATCGAATCTAAATAGTCCTAAGGACTTTATCATAACATAGTTCTAAAAAGATGTACATTTATGATGAAAAGTCAAAATAAATATTTTATTTATTATAAATTATATACAATTACAAAGATAGCTTAACCATCAATAGGCTGACGATTGATTTTGGGATACATTTCCCAATAGATAATCGAAGGGGCTGTTGTGTAGATTGGGGATGTCTGAAAAGCATGACATGACTCTAGCCCCAATAGATTTAAGAGTTTGTGAAGAAGATCGATGAATAGATTGACTACTAGAAAGGTCATCTTCCAGTAGGTGTTTGTCAATTTTTGACTCTCTTAAGGATAGTTAGCGTTCTACCTGCTGACCTATGAGATTGGCCATGCCTACGCAATTATTTACTTGATTAGCACGAAGCTCACTAATCTTAGTGTAAAGTTGGTCTAATGACTGGCATATTTGGTTTAAGATTTCATGGAAGGCTGTTTAGATATTTTTGATAAATTCAAGTTTTTTTTCCATAGCAGTATATACGTCTTTAAAGGTTACTAATAGTCATAATAGCAAGAAAAAATTTTAATAATAGGCTAAATACTATATATACTAAGAATTTTAGCTATAATGCTCATAATAAAATTATAGAGTCGAACGTAATGTTAATATATCTGGTGCATGCAATAGCAAAAATATGTAAAAAAAATATGATAAAAAATAAAAATAAGAGCCTAAGCGATGATATAAATTATCCAAAGATTTTAAAAAAATTTAAATTTTAATCAGGGGATTGTACCTTTCATAAGACCGAATTAAATACCTCCTGGTGGTGCTCGCAGGTTGAAGATAAGGGAGACCCCCAAGAGATTTTTTTTTTATGGACCGGGTCTGTAGATCAAGCGGTCTATAGACCATGATTGTGGACCGCAATGGTCTCCACGATGGCGTCCGATTTTTGGTGGACTCTGGCGGCCCACAATGGACTGGGAGAAGGATTTCATGCCTCCGGCCTCTAGCAAGGGCACGATCGGAGGCCTACGGTTAGTCGACGGTGGGGCGGCAAGGCAATGGGAAAAAAACGGAGGGCAGAGCCTCCCACCCGATTGACTCCTACGGCAGATCAGGAGGTAACACCAGGGAGGAAGGAGACGATGGGATGTGAAGCGTCAGTAGCAGTCGACGGTGGAGACGGCCATGATGGCAAGTGTGGAGGCGCAATTGAAAAAGTATTACTCGAGCATGGAGGCCGCCAAAAAAGCTTGATCCTAGCGTGTGATACCGTCGTCAGGTCCGAAAGCTGCTGCAACGGTAGGCATGACGGCAGGGAAGAGACGGCGGGGTGGGTTGTGACATGGCAGAAGGGAACCAAAGGCGGCGGGGGTAGGCCACGACATGGTAGAGCAAGAGAGAGAGGGGAAACCAGACGGGGAGGATGAGGGTAAGGATGCGATCGACGAGGGGAAAGTTGCAACATAGTAGAGAGAGAGACCAAGGAAATCACCGTGAAACTGGAGAAGATTGCGGGATCCTTGCTCTGATACCAAATTGATGTAAAATCAAAAATAAAGAAAAAAAATTAAAAAGAAAAAGCTAAGCCTAAATTTTAGAATTAATTCAATCAATCAAGTCTCTAGTCCATCTTTATCCATACAGGTGGAGCTCTTAAATAGAGATGCAACTTGCAACCTAACAAAAATCAAATTACTGAATCCTAACAAAAGTAAAAGTCCTAAATAAATAAAGAGATCCTAAATAAACCAAATTAAACCAAATCCTCCTTCCAAAATAGAATTAGGGTTAGGATTTCTCAGCAATGCTTCCTTCTGAAATATGTGCATAATCCCTGATTTTCATCACAAATATTCTCGAAGGTCTGCATGGTTCTCATTAGTAGGGCTGTCAAATGAATAAGTTCTCTTTGCAAACAGCTCCATTTGAATCATAATTCAGCTAGAACTGAGCTTGTTCAATTAATAAATTAGCAGAATGCAAACCAACATTGAGCTTGAAATATAAGCCCAACATAAGATAGACCTAGCTCGCTTGTTTTGACATGATACAGCTCCAAATATGTTTGTAAATATATAATCAAAAATATAAAATATCTATTATTAATCATTATTTAAGTATAAAATATTTTTTTTATTTGTTCATTCTATTATATTTATTGGTGCAGAATCTGGTCGACGCTGGATCGAACTGGAGTTGAGAAAGAAGAGGTCACCGCCGGTGACTTGCAAAACAAAATTCCGTTCGGAGTCGGTAGTGGTGGCTCCGACAGAACCATCCAATGATCAAGTCAGCTCTTCTGACCAACAGAAATGGAGTGCTCACGAAAGAACTCAACAGAGTTTTGGAAAGGAGAAGAGAGCTTAGAGAAAACGTATCTGAAGGGTCCCTTTTATAGATGGAGCCTGGAGCAGACTGATAGTGACAGCCGTAGCAGTTCAGTAGCTAGCCGATCGAAGCCACATAGGATTTGTTATGGACAGGGGCACCGTCTGTAGCAGACTAATAGTGACAGTCATAGCCGTCCGGTAGCTAGCCGCTCGAGGTCGTATGGGGTTTGTTACGGAGAGGGGCGCTGCCTGCAGCAGACTGATAGTGACAGCCGTAGCCGTCCGGTACTGAGCCGCTCAGGACCACATGGAGGGATGAAGAGCTTTAACGTATGTCAATTCCAAAGGAGTTCGGACTCCTAAAGAAAATACGGCTAGAGGGGATCATCCGAGAGGAATGCTACTTGAAATTTGGAAGTAATCCGCTGAAAGAATTCGGATGAAGTTCGACTGATGAAGAAGTCCAGAAGGAGTCCGACTGGTGAAGAAGCTCGACTGATGGAGAAATTCAGGAGTTCGACTAGTGGAGAAGTTCAGCTGAAGGAGTTCAACTGGTGGAGAAGTTCGGCTAAAGGAAAAGTCCGAAAGGAGTTCGGCTCCTGACGGAATTCGACTGAAGGAGAAGTCCGGAGGAAGTTCGGCTCCAGGAGGAATCCGACTAAAGGAGAAGTCCGAAAAGAGTCCGACTGACGAAGAAGTCCGACCGAAGGTTTAGTCTGAGAGTTCGACCGCTGTAGGAGTTCGAAAGGGGTTCGGCCGCTGGAGGAGTCCGGAAGGAATTCGGCCGCTGGAGGAGTTCGGCTGCTTGAAGGAGTTCGACCGCTGGAGGGAGTCCGGGAGGGTTCGACCACTGGAGGAGTTCGGCTGCTAAAGAAGTTCGATCGAAATTCGACTGCTGGAGGAAGAATTTTCAATCGAAGCTCTTCCATGATTACCGGTCGCATTAGACTAAGCATCAGACTGGACTTCAACGGGAGCGGGGTTTATCCCCAATAGTAGTCCTCCCACTTCCAAGTTCGAAATTCAAAAGAAGTACAAAAAGACGACTGCCAAAGTCATTTTCCGGGCCCTACACCCGTTGAGGTTGAAGCTCGGAGAAAATCTTTTCTGTTGAGATTAACGTTAAAGCTCAGGGGAGATCTTATCTCCAGCCGAGGTTAAAATTGAAGCTCGGGGGAGATCTTATCTCCTGCCAAGATTGAAGGAGATCTTATCTTCTATTGACGTTGGCGTTGAAGCTCGGAAGAGATCTTATCTCCAGCCGAGGTTGAAGGAGTTAGCGTTGAAGCTCGAGGGAGATCTTATCTCCAGCCGAGGTTGAAGGAGATCTTATCTCCTGTTGAGATTGACGTTGAAGCTTGGAGGAGATCTTATCTCCAGCAAGGTTTAAGATCTTTTCCTGTTGAGGTTGACGTTGACGCCAATCCTGTTTATGCACCAAGAAACAATAATTTTGAAATGGAGGAATTTTATTGAAAGAAAATTACTAGCAGTACATTCTCAGACTGAGTTTTAAGGTCATGGGAGCGTTGTTCCTTCGAGCTCCTTCAGACGATAAGTTCCAGGCCGGACGACCTCCTCTATTTCATACGCACCTTCCCAATTTGAGGCAAGCCTCTTCTGACTTCGAGACTGAGATGGTGACTCGCCGAAGTACTAAGCCCCCCAGAGATAGTGTTGATAATGCCAGGAGGCGGCCGATCTCCTTGTTATTCCTCCCTCATTGGTGGTTCTAGCTACGACAGCGCCCTTGGCTAATCTTCTCTTACTTCAGACCGGCGTCTGAGGAATCGACCCAGTCGGCCTCTCCTGATGAGCTCCTCGATCTCGTCTTAGAGCTGAATGTATTCTTCAGTATCGTGGCCGTGATCATAATGATACAAACAATACTTGCTTTGATTGCGCTTGTTTGGAGGAGATCGTAATTCTTCTGGTCTTGATACTTGATTCTTAATTTCCATTAGAACTTGAATTTTAGGAGCATTAAGGGGGGCATAGTTGTGAAACCTTCCGAGGGAAGAACTTCATGCCCTTCTGGTGGGACTTCTTTGATGACGAACTCGAGTTCAGGCTTGCTTGCGCTCGGAGGGAGTCCGTGAGCGCGATCGAACTTCATTCAGCCCTCTATCAGCGGCGGGTCTATTGGACTCACCCGTCCGCTGCTCTCCTACAGCTTCCTCATCCTTCAATCTGAAGGCTTCTTCCGTTCGGACATATCCTTCAGCCCGAGCTAGCAGATCGACAAAGTCCTTGAGGTACTTCTCCAGAGAGAACAACAAATCATTCTTCTGAAGGCCATCCTTGAGTGTGGCTATTGCAATAGACTGGTCCAGGTTCCGGACCTCCAATGCAGAAGTATTAAAATGGGTAACATAAGCCCGGATCAATTCTTCCTCCTGCTTGATATTCATCAGAAAATCCAAACCTCGACACGGATGTCGGCTGCTGACAAGTGAGCTGCAAACTGATGGCTCATCTAGTCAAAGAAGAAGATCGTACCCGGCTTCAATGCCAAGTACCAGTTTCTTGCTGCTCCCTTTAAGGTAGACGGAAAAGCTCGGCATAAGATGGCATCTGGTGCGCCATGGAGCAGCATCATAGTTCCAAAGGCCTCTAAGTGATCGATCGGATCAGAGGTTCCATCGTAGCTTTCAAATTGGGGGAGCTTGAAGTTCGGCAGAACGAGCTCTTGCATAATTCGGAGAGAGAAAGAGGGATCGGTGCAGACGTCGTCATGGTGAGCCTGGACGACGTGGCGGAGTTTCTCAATCCGTCGATCCATCTTCTGCAATTTCTGATTGAGGACGTCGTCTCGATCGCAGATCTTGAAAGGCTTCCGGCTATAGATGGGGAAGGTCTCTTCCGAAGAAGAATCATAATCCGAACAAGGATCCTCTGCTCTCTATTTTTCTTTCCAGGAGCGACGGATATGCTAGCTCAAATGCTCTTCCTTAGGACCGATTCCTGACATCCCGATGGCGGGTTTCCTAGCGGAATTGCCGCCGGAGGTTGCCGCATGGCCTGCACCATCTCGGTGAGGCTCTGAACCCACTACATCAGCAGGTTAAACTGCTATGGATCTACCATGACCGCCGGTAGAGGTTGAAGCGCCGATGCTGGACAAGGAATGGATGGATCTGGCTCGGATCTGATGGTAAAAGCAGATCTCCGGATAGTCGCCTTCTTTAGAGGCATTTCTTGGGATCGAGGGAGAGGATAGAGATGGACCTTGAAGAAGAAGATCCACAGGGTCGGCTGAGCACTCCTTTAAGAACAAGGGTACCTCAGGAACAGAGGGCCCTTCCTCTAGCGCCAATCCTGTTGGTGCAGAATCTGATCGACGCCGGATCGAGCTACCCTTCCTCTAGCGTCAATCCTATTGGTGCAGAATCTGGTCGACGTCAGATCGAGCTGAAATTGAGGAAGAAGAGGTCACCGTCGGTAACCTGCAAAACAAAGTTCCATCCGGAGTTGGTGGTGGTGGCTCCGGCAGGACCCTCCGACGATCAAGTCAGCTCTTCTGGCCAATAGAAATGGAGTGCTCAGGAAAGAACTTAATAGAATTTTGGGAAGGAGAAGAGAGCTTAGAGAAAATGTATCTGGATGATCTCTTTTATAAATGGAACCCGAAGCAGACTAATAGTGACAGTCGTAGCCGTCCGGTAGCTGGCCACTCGGGGCCGCGTAGGGTTTGCTATGGAGAGGGGCGCCATCTGTAGCAAACTGATAGTAATAGCCGTAACCGTCCGATAGTTAGCCGCTCGGAGCCGCATGGGATTTGTTACGAAAAGGGGCGCCGCCTACAGCAGACTGATAGTGACAGCCGTAGCCGTCCGATACTAAGCCGCTCGAGGCCACATGGAGGGGTGAAGAGCTTTGACGTATGTCAATTCCAGAGGAGTTCAGACTCCTAAAGGGAATACGGCTAGAGGAGATCATCAGGGAGGAATGCAACTTAAAATCTGGAAGTAATCCGCTGGAAAAATTCGGATGGAGTTCGACTGATGGAGAAGTCCAGAAGGAGTCCGATTGGTAGAAAAACTCGACTGATGGAAAAGTTCAGAAGTCCGACTGGTGGAGAAGTTTGGCTGAAGGAGTTTGATGGAGGAATTTGATTGAAGGAGAAGTCCGAAAGGAGTTCGGCTCCTGGTAGAATCCGACTGAAGGAGAAATCCGGAGGAAGTTCGGCTCCTGGAGGAATCCGACTGAAGGAGAAGTCCGGAAGGAGTCCAACTGATGGAGAAGTCCGACCGAATGAGAAGTCTGGGAGGAGTTCGACCGTTGTAGGAGTTCGAAAGGGGTTCGGTCACTGGAGGAGTTCGGCCGCTAGAGGGAGTCCGGAGGGGTTCGGCCGCTGGAGAAGTTTGACTGCTTGAAGAAGTTCGGCTGGCGTTCGACCGCTAGAGGAAGTCCGGGGGGGTTCGGCCGCTGAAGGAGTTCGGCTGCTAAAGGAGTTCGATCGGGGTTCGGCTGCTGGAAGAAGAATTCTCAATCGAAGCTCTTCCGTGATTACCAGTCGTATTAGGCTAAGCATCAGACTGGACTTCGACAGGAGCAGGATTTATCCCCAACAATACTCAATATACTATTTATGTAATCAATACACTTATCTTTTTTTCTCTTTTCACTATACATGGGATTCAATGCAGCACACATCACAAGTAGTGAATGTTTTCATGGGATTCAAATGTGACTAGTTTCACACTAGCAGTCAACCTACTGCAACCCTCCTTTGTCCAGACTTGCGACTGGCTATGCACAAAACGTAGCTGGAGTTTATGTTTGGGAATAAGACAGTCGTGTTGAGATGAGTACACCTCTTTTTTCCTCTATTGAAAAGGTAATAGATACACAAGAAATAATCTGAAAAGAAGATATCTTTATTAAGGATCGGGGAATACATACAGACCAGAACACAAAGTTACATCACCTCAGCCATCATATCTTGATCTAACAGCTGAGATGAAGAACATGCCGTTGACATATACAATGGAACAGCACAGCCAGCCCTAATCACTCTGTTGCCCACTTCCTCACCTCTCCTCTCCTGGATGCGTAGGAGAAAACAGTTTTAATTAAATTACATATATACTAGGAAAGGTTAAAACAAATATTATATACCTTAAATTAGCTGATGGATACAATAAACATGACAAATCACAAAGTTATTTCAGATATACCTTAAATTTAGCTTTAGAAGGCATAAATAACAAAAATCATTTCTAATGTCATTATAGGGCGTCCAAAATAAATGTTAGAAGAGTCCAATTCAATCTGTAAAACCTTCAACATAGAATTTTGTAAGTACTTAAGTGTCTGAAACATGTTTGACTCGTGAAACACATCTGACATGGATTCTTGAAGTTGAATGTGAGAGTCTGTAATATAGGCTGAAAGAGAGAAATTTGATGAACACCAAGCCTAAACTGACCTCAGAAACCTGGTTTCAATCAGTTTCCATAATTTCCAATAGCGGCAATTGGTTTCAGCTTAATCATGGTTCATTTAGCTAGTACAGAGCAAAACTGACCATGGATACTCGTTACCTTGGAATGCAGCTTCATTTTTAGGCCATGTCTTCATCTCCTTGTGTAAATTTGGTATATAGCTTCAATCTCAGATTACCTTTATACTATGATAAATTAACCATTAGAAGCATTTCGTTAAAGATTAAGCATGGACTTTTAGCAATGTTCTGAAAAACTGGAGAAACAGAAAGGTGCCTTTGACCGAATGCATGACTTTTTGAACGTGAGATATTTTTAAAATGGAAAAGAAGAGAAAAGGTATCTATTAGTAGTTTATGCCTCTTAATAATGGATTTGCCAGATTTAAGCTATAGTTGTTTGATCTTAGCTTACCTACAGGCATTTAGATGAAGTCTACCAAGTTGTAATCTTGTTATCACAGATAGCCGAAAATAAGCTTTCCATTGGTGCTCAGTACTTTATGTGATGGCAATAATCATATTGAGTTCTTACTAATTTGCCAACTTGCAGTTCAACAAATAATATAATTAAGTTGTTATCAAATAACTGAATGTTATATAATTTTTGAACTACTTTGGTATACAAAAGATTTTTATAATTTTCATTTCATGCTTGGTCTTGGGGGCAAAAATATCAAAACACTAAATCCAAATGTTACAAACAATACAATACTTCTAAATCACATCAAACACTTAGCCTACACTAAAACTTGGTCCCTGACTGAAACCAAATCAAGGTTTTTGAACACTAGGCACGAAGACAACCAAATACAAGCGAAGTATTAACCCACAAAATGGTCTCACACACAGAATTGTAGCATAACTATTAAAAGGAATATTAGAAATGTAAAAGCAAAAGCAGACCATTATGTGCTTATGGTATGACATCCATAATGGTTTTCATGAATTACTATAGTAGTATGTCACATGTATGGATCCTAAACACAAAAACCTGGAACCATATATCATAATTCAACATGAAGATAGTTTTAAAAAGCAGCTCAGACGACCACTTTAGGTGGATCAGGCCCCAGGTGCCTAAACTAGGCCTCAGTGGCCCGCTACAAGGCAGGTGTTTTGGTACATGTCCATGCCTAAAGCACACCTTTAGGCAGGCACTTCAGCACGGAGTAGGTGAGTCGGTTTCAAACAAATGGATCAGGTACCTATCAACCCAACACTCAATCCAATACATTCTAACTCTATTTCCACATCCTCTTCCTCCAAATCCACCGCCTCTAACCCTAAACCCTAGCAATGTTAGTCAAAGATCAATGATCGATGAGCAGTAGTCATTGGTAGAAGATCAAGACTCGTGAGCAGCTAACAATGGGTGATGGTAAGCATCAACACAGTGGTAAGCTTTTTTCTCCTCTTTTGCTATTTTCTTCCTCTTTGTCTCTTTTTCCTCCACTTGTTTCTAAGATGGTGGTTCACCAGCAGCATTAGCCATTGTTATGGTGATTTTGCCGGTAGAAGCTATTGTTGGTGGTGGCAGAGCCTGCTTTGGTAGTGCTGGTGCTGCTATAGCAGCCAATGATGGTTGTTGCCGGCTTGCTGCTGCTGGTAGTAGTGCTGCTGGCAACAACTGCAGCAGGAGCAGTGGTTGAGCAGCCACCTAGCACCTAGCCGCTGAGCACTCCCTGACTGCCAACTCATGCCTCTCATTTTTGAAAACATTGAACATGAATGAGACAAACACCAAAATAGAAAATTGAAGGATATGGAGGCTACACTAAGGTTTGAAAGCTTTCATAAAATATGAAATTGCATTACAAAGGGTTTGAAGAAATAATGAAAGCAATCATGGCTCCAATAAATGCCCAAATGCATCCACGAAGAGCCAAAATGGCCATTTAAGGCCGAACTAGCTGCCAAAAGCCCCAATACAATTTTCCAATTAAAGAGAAAGAGGAAGGAATCATGGGCTGACAACAAGCAACATTAGATGAATGAAGATCAAATTTAAATCAGGTTGGTTTTGGCTTAGCCTAGGAGGCTATAATCAACCAAAGGTGAACCAATGTATAAAGAAACATTATGTCTCAAGGACCACCAGAACATTGGAAAAGGTGGATTCAAGGCAGATGTTGAGATGGTGGTCAGAGGACAAAAGATACCTAGAGAATAAAGAATAGCTCAAAAAAATATAAATAAATAAATGAAGACTGGACTTCTACTAATTGCCAAGGTCCATACTCCAATAGCAATATGCAGACTAGAACATTTGACCTCCCCTAAACCAGTGCTTCAAAGCAAACAAAGGGTGTTTTGATTCCCGCTTTCACGAGATGTCCCATATAACAAGAATCCCACAAGGAACCTTATGTTGGATTGTTGGTAAGATAATGCAGTTGAAGTCAAAGTCCTAACAAGACTCCTATATGAGACAGTGACTCGTAATCTCCCAAAAATCACATAATTGCAAGCTCATAACCTTTCAGACATACACATCTCTTCCTCCAACTCCTCACCTCAGTTGAATAGATGACTTCAATTTATGTCCCACCACATGCAGTGTATTACATGGAGAGAGTGGTTGAACACAAAAGGACCCTCCAAGAAATTTTCCTAATCCATAACAATATTTTGCAAGTGAGCAACAGCCAACTATGAGATTGCAGCAACCATACCATGGATGTTGACATCAGGGGCATGATAGCACTAATGGCATCATAAGAATTCATCCAAGAAAGGTTTTAAATCCCATAGGACGGGGCTGTCCCGATTTTCTCAAGGAATGGGATGCACTGCCATCCCGCCCCATCCCAACACCTAGGACAGAGAATGTCTCAAGACATCCCGATCAGGATGCTGAGATGCTAACGGGACAGCCTGTCCTGACACATGGGATGGCACCCCGTCCCAATGTCCCATGGGACGTCCCGCTGGGACTTGAATCCTTGCATCCAACATTCATGTTCACTTGAATATTATCAACTTTTAGAATTGCTTAACAGTTTTTGTTGTGAGTTTGACATCAAATACATTTGCTGACATTTCCTCTAGACAGAAACATTGAACAAAAATCTGTTAGAAAAAACAACAAGGATCCATGAAGTATTTAGCTACTTGGTTGTCAAAACTATGCATCTATTTTCCCTACCTTTTTTTTTTTTTTTTTTTGAGAATAAGGTATGCATCAATTAGACAGCCTGAAAGGCATAATCATATCTTGCCCAAGACAACTTTTGGGATCACCTCAAAATAAAGCATAATGTCCAAATGTCATCCAACCAAGGAACCAGAAACTGATACTGGTAAGAAAATATATTCTTAAACCCAGTTAACCAAGTTTTAGCCTGAATATATCCAAAACATAAACAAACTCAGAATGAAGAGTATTAAAAGAAAGTCAAGGTAGTATATTCACACATCATTCGCATATACAAGAATGTACCAAGTTGTAAAAGGTGGTGGCACAAAAAGTAAATCATTTGATGCTTAAAGAGGTAAAGCTTAAATCTCAAGGATTTTCCTTCAAGACCTAGAGATGTAAGAAAATTGTGAAGAACATGGTAATTGATGTGATTTGTGTTTTGGCCTTATTTTTCAGCAACGACATGACTTCCAAATGCCAAATGTATCAGATCTTAATGGTTAGAATATGTTTATATCTCATACTAAGGCTTTGAATTGAATAGCACATAATTCAAGCACGAATAAGAGAAGAGGATCTATTTGTTGCAGAAATTTTCAAATCCATTTGCAAATACCTCCCACATAAGGTGTAATTTAGGTGTTGTGTCCACATTACATACACCTCTATGTGGAATACATATGCCTCATGTCATAAATTATGAAGCTCGAAGTGTGAGATTGACAGCATCTTCAAATGACAGGTCCAAAGTAAGCCATCTTAGATACTGATACACATGCACCCACACCTGCATTATGCATGTACAGTATATCCAACAAAACATGCATATACATACGTGCATAGATAAATCCACATACACATACATGTATTCGCGAATGGATATGTATTCATGCATGTCTCCAACCATCCATACATATATACCTTAATAAATACAAGCATACATGCATGTGTGTGCATTTATATGAATTGTTGTCATTTGGCATTAATTTCATATTAGTCAACAAAGAAAAGGTGCAGTCCATTGGAATGATGCTAACATACATCAAAATTTCATTGGTCAATGATTGTTTGCTTTTGTAAATAATATTTATAATTTCAACAATATAAAGAAATCATCTAATAACACCTTTTATATCTCCTTTTATGTATTTAAGCTTACTTGTACAATTAACATTGTGTTCAGTTATACTGGCTTATGCAAAAGATCTACCCATGACAATTTCAGAAAAAAAGGGAAAGGTTTTCGGGCATTTATACATGCAAGAGTAGCCACTAAACACACAAACACACACACACACAAGGTTTAGTGAGCCTTCTCTTCAAACTAAAGGATAGCGAATTCATTGCATATCAAAATTTCAAACTTTAGCAGAACTATAGTGCTCCAAACTCTTCCAATAATGCATGCCTAAAGCTT
This sequence comes from Cocos nucifera, assembly GCA_006176705.1. NCBI lineage: Eukaryota > Viridiplantae > Streptophyta > Magnoliopsida > Arecales > Arecaceae > Cocos > Cocos nucifera. The sequence continues at coordinate 398,542 of QRFJ01000420.1, forward strand.
GGTAGAAAAGAAAAAAACAGAGGTATATATGGTCAAAGATAACAACCATGATTATTTTTTCCATGATTCATTTAACTTAAATTCTGTCCAATAAATGAATGAATTGCAACAAACAAAATATCAAAAAGAGTGAGTTCAATAAACCCACCAAAAAGACTACCTACCCAGTCATAATTTTTAGAAAGAAATTCAGCAACAGTTGATTTATGCCTTGTTAAAAGCTCCTGTGATACAGGTAGCACAATAATATCAGCATTGATGTTCAAAATATATAAAAAGAGAGGCACAGTGAGAATTTTGGAAATAGATCCTTATTAAACATGTGAAAATGAATTAGAAATCAAAATGCTGCCATCAGCACAAAAAGAGCATAGATAGATCCAAGAATGCTTGCCAGAAAAGGATAATTTAAGGGGCATTTAACATCTCACAAGTCAGAGCTCCAAAAACATTAACTTTCCAATATCTAGAAAAAAAAATACAAACATTATATACAAAGTTTGTGAAAGATGTAGCCTGATTCAAATAAGAGGCCTTGACTAAAAGCAGTAATATGCAAAAATAGTCCAAAGAAATCAAGTTCAGAAATAAAAAATGCAAAAATAGCTGGAACCAGAAAGGCATAGAAAACACATGCATATGCAAGAACCTCTGCATATGTGAATACTTTTCTTATGAAAATAGACAGCCAGCATAGAATGATTAAGCACATTCTTTTGAAATCCAGCCTGGACACTGACCCATTTTGGTGTCCGGGTTGCAGGTCATCAGCTCAACCGGTTTCCAGCCCATTCCTTCCCTAAAATCTCCTTGATTCCATCCAATGCCAAAACCTCTCCTCTACCATGATCTACCCAAGGTTCCATGCTCCACCCGCACTGCCTCAACCAAAGATATAACTGATAGCCAACCTACATTTCATTGACAATAGGACAGGACCTCAGTCTTCAGGGGCTTTCAATCCCTGGCAATGGAAATGTCTGGCAGCAGAGAACAAAGAAAGTAAATCAGATAAAGAACAAGGGGATTGTGTTTTGTTTTTAACTCATTATCTCCAATTTCCTACATCAACTAATGCAGGTCATGGCTGTTGTCTCTGGTAATGGATTGATTGAAATTTTTGGGTTTTATACAACCTCAACCAGGTTTTCAATGGGTCAACGCAGTTGACAACCATCTAAGAATCAGTACCAAATTTTTATAAAGAGCAAATTTAGGCAAGAGAGTGGCTTGTTATGAAAACTAAAAGACCAACTGGTAGGTAATGCAACTGATGTAGCTTAATTCCTGGATCATGCAACACAAGCCATATCATGGTGATCCAAGTATATATCCAGCTGTAAGGAGCATTTTGAAGCATCAAGAGTATTGAACAACTCAAGTTACATGCAATAGAAGAGAAACCTAGACCAATCCTAAGTAGTTTATTTCAAAATTTGTATTTTATATCGCATCCTTCTTCAGGTGGATCTTTGATTTGGTTTTAAAGACAATTCAAACAACATTACCATGTAGAGGTCCTATTTTAGGTATTTACTTGGAGGGCATCCTTGAAGACCTTAATATTTATTTTAGAAAAATGCAAGTGTCTGTCCATATGGGATTCTATGGGAATCTGAACATTGTTATATAAAAAAGCATTTAGGCATCAATAATGGGGTTATTTTATATTTTTCATGGGGTCCTGACAGGAAAGAGGGCAGGCAGCAGGCTAGTTGGTTTTCAGGGGCTACTTGGTTGTCATGAGTACAGCCTTAAGTGCAAAAAACCTCTTGAAGAAAGCCTGGTTTGGTTCTTATCCATCCATGGGCCATGTTGGGGATAAACCCCGCTCCCGCCGAAGTCCAGCCTGGTGCTTAGCCTAATGCAGCTGGTAATCACGAAAAAGCTTCGATTAGAAATCATCTCCCCAGCGACCAAACCCCATCCGATCTCCTCTAGCGGCCGAACTCCTCCAGCTGCTGAACCCAATCAAACTCCTCAGCGTTCGAGCCCCAGCCGAACTTCCCCAACGGCCGAACTCCTTCCGGATTCCTCCTTCAGTCGAGCCTCTACGGGAGCCGAACTCCTTCCGGATTTTTCCAGCAGTCGGATTCCTCCAGAAGCCGAACTCCTTCCGGACTCCTCCAGCAATCGGATTCCTACGGGAGCCGAACTCCTTTCGGACTGTTCCTTCAGACGAATTCCTACAGACGATCCCACTATTGAATGGTTACAATTATCATTTATCAGGACGATTACGATTGGCATTTATCAGGACGGTTATGACTGTCATTTATCAGGACAGTTACAACAAGCTCCGTCTATAAAAAGGGACCCTCCAAATACGTTTTCTCTAAACTCTCTTTTCCTTCTCAAAACTCTGCCAAACTCTTTCCCGAGCACTCCATTTCTATTGGCCAGAAGAGCTAACTTGATCATCGAAGGGTCCTACCGGAGCCACCACCACCGACTCCGGACGGGACTTTGTTTTGCAGGTCACCGGCGGCAACCTCATCTTCCTCGACTCCAACTTGATCCGGCGTCAACCAAATTCTGCAGGCCATTTTCTCTAAATTTTCTATCTTCAATCTGATACATTCACCCATTTTCTCTACATGTAACATGAACACAATGCTTCGCTGCACTCTATGAATGAAGCCTAGAGTGACCAGCCTCTCCATGTGTTGGCTTCTCTATCATAAATCACAACCATTTGTACATCTTCTCACATACATCACAGATACCAAATACTTGTTGCACATAGCATCAACTCCAATCAAAATCTGCCAATGCTGCTCACTGCCCACTCACATGAAATTCCATGCAAAGATGTCTAGATAACTTCTCTATCTATCTCTACTATTTAAGCTTAGTAACTAATCTCTTTGCATACATTGTTGACTCCCTTTAATCAAGTACATGAAGTGATGCTTAAAAGCATTAAAAGCTTCTGTCCCATGTAAATTTACAGCTGTTCATCCTCTTCCATTACGTAAGACCACTGCTCCATCTATGCCTTGTCACTTTCAGTTTAGAACTATCCACAAGCCCACCTCTCTAAAATGTGATCAACGTAGCGTCCATAACTCCCCATATCAAGATCAAACTGATTAACGTCTCAACCCATGAGAAGTCAAATCCATCTTCTCCCTCCTTTTTTTTCTCACATGTAAACCACACTTATCTACGCAACTCCCCTTGTGTCCCCACTAACATAGGCTGACCTCCCAGCCCTGTTCCACCCCACCCCAGCATCTTCTGTGGTGGCCATGTGGATCACAACTTAATTTTCAATTGGGAGTCATTCAATATTTGCATGTAGTTATTTAAAAGGTAATATGTGAATGTGTGAGATTGCTAATATCACATGCATTAATGCTAGCAAAAGAAAAAGGTATGAAAGTCTACTACAAAAATCAGTAGTGACAACTTCAAAATGTGTGGCAGAGGAAAACAGTGACCTAAAAAAGCAATAACTTAACCTTAAAAGTTGCAGAGGCATCCGAAGCTATGTCAAAATTTGGAAGCTGTATATAATTAAAGAACTTCCTCATGTTCTCAGACTCTAAAACATCCCTGCAAATGAACAGCTTAAGAATTTGACAAAGCAAACCATCATAATATAAGTTTATAGGCATCAATGAATGTAAAATTTATGATAGAATGCGACATGATACCTTTCTATGAGATACATTGAACTAATCAATATCACATAGATTCTTGGAGTATGGTGACAAACATCACATGCAAACAGTGACCTAGAGGCATCATTGCTCATACTGTAGATATGAAATTACTTACTGCTCCAGTCATGGATAAATTTTTCCACATTTTTCATACATGATGGCCAAGCAACGAACCTTAAAGATTAAAAAGAAATATAAAAGATTATCAAATAAGCCCTTTCCAGAGCTAATTCCAAGAAATACTAAAAGAAAAATTAAAATAACAAATGGAAGAAAAACATGGATAAAATGCATATTTGATAATATATCCATCTATGATAACCATAATCATGATTAACAAACACTTCATCCATTTGTCTCCATATGTTTTTCTAAATCCTTCACCTTTTTACAACAATGGACCTTTTATAACTTGTCACAGCAAAACTTTCCTGAATACTTTTCGCATTCTCCTCTTTAGTTCTTGAATGCAGATATGGAAACTCTCCATAGCCCATATGCAGAAGAAATCAAGAAATACAATCTCAATATTTTCGTCTCACTTTTATTGTCATGACTCCTTATCTTCCAACAACGTACTTATTTTTTATAGTATCCACTCTAATGCTAAACACTTAAAGTCATTGATAGTAATCAAACCCCATATAATAACAAACCAGGTCACATCATTTTGGTCAAAATCTGCTTGAAACAGAATCCATTAGTTGATATTAGATTCAACCAAGGTTTGTCATACTGCCCCAAACTGCCCAATTTGGACGGTAGATGAGATGAGGGCTTTTGAGCCTCTTCTCTCTCTCTCTCTGGGCCTCTCCCCCTTCCTCCCTCTCTCTCTACTTTCCTATCTCCTCCCTCTCGCCCTCCCTCACCAGCTCTCCCTTTGTCAATATAGCCTAGAATGGCACAGCACGATACCATATGGTACCACACCATACCGCCAGGCTATCAGTACCATTACAGCCAACCTTGGATTCAACACATTCATTTCCCCCTTCTTCTCAACATTGTCAATGGAGAGAAGGATGGCGGATATGACAGACATTTCCAAGTGGATAATAAATCAATAACCAATATTCCAATGTATATGTAAATATAACCTGAGTTAGCATGAAGCAATACAATATGTACATATAACATGAGTTAACATGTCTGAAATGTTTATAATATTTTTTACATGATCTTAATTGAAGCGAAACTTATAATGTGATTGTTTTTTTCCTTACATCTAAAAGATTATAAATATTAGACAATTTCAATTGATACTACCCCACAAGTAAGTGTGGACCAAATTACTGCAATCATCAAGCAAGCTGAGTGTTAGAAATATCAATTAAAATTGAACAAGAATGTTGACACTGAAGTCCATGGTAATGGGCCCACTGGTTGCTTTAAGATGCATGTAGGTTAGGCAGAGACAAGAACAAAGAGATATAAATTTCTTTACAAAGATCTAAGGTATCGGTTAGACTTAGAATGATCAAGGGAGCACAAAAATCTTCTTTCTTTCAACAACAGAAGCACGCTTAGCATCTACAAACTACAAAGTGGACGGTTTTGGTTATGGACATGGAAAAGAGAGATGATAGAAAGCTGGGAAACATCTAACAGGAAGATGAAGGCACCAAACTGTTATAAAGGCATCTTCTTTCTAAGCCTTTAAGGAGAGATGAGGCAAAGTCATACAAAATAAAGTTTCAACACCACAGAAGACCAAACCAGTGTAAAGCAATCTGAGTCCATAGACTTTGTGCTCTGCATCATTGTGGACAAATAATCTTCTAGCCATGTATATAGATGATCTGTACAAGTTAGAAGACTTTCTAGCCCATCAAGACTGATCATTTCCTGTACTACTTAATAGATGTGCAGAATGACATGTGCAGCAATGAAAAGAATATTGTGTTAGACTACTTTAATTTTTTATAGTTTTTATAGTAGCAAATCTAATGCAAAATACAAGTGATATACATCTATCAAGACCAACATGATCCTCAACAAGATTAGGCTAATTTTGCTTTGAGTAAAATGTTTAAAAGTGCATATTCTTCACTTCTTTAGTCCAAAGGCATTAAATTAGACTAGAATGAGTTCCCTAGTGTATATCTGTGAGTATTTTTTGCATATATGTCTACTTTAGTGTTTCAATACTCTATACCATAGGCATGGTACATCATGTCTTGTAGTAAATTGGCATAATCTGAAATACTTTTCAACATTAATTTGCAAGCAGCCAGCAGTTCTCGTCAAGTCTCATTGACATATTATTTAATAATATGTGAACCAATGTATCCTCTGAAGTTAGGATTTTAACCCTTGTTACCCTTCAATATATGGAGACATTTTTAAAGGCTTCCCAGTTCCAACAAATATAGCCTTGTTTTATGGAAGAGATAAATACTTATAATATAATATGGCTCACTCCTCTCTCTTAAAAGTACATCACTTTGCAAAGATAAGAACATATGACTTGTTAACTTTATCGCCATGATGGCATCTGAAGCTTAGTCTCTACAAAGCTTGTCTTTACTTTATATAATTAAAACTCGGATGCTCGTAATAGAACAAGAAATGCTGAGGTCATACTATGTTAAGGGCATATAAAGAAAGTTATTTTCGTCTTCAGTTCCAGTCCCAGCAATTCTGAAAAAAGAAAACAATAAGTATATACAATTCAAATATAGTTCCAGTCCCAGTAATTATTATCCTGAAAAGATTCTGAAGAGCCATTATCAACTTAATTAAAAAAATATCAGCAAATGATTAAATAATTTTTTAGAAAACAATAAGCATATACAGAATTTCCATGACAAAAGAAAAATGTATTGAAGAGCTGTTAAATAAATGTAACGCAACACATTTCTATCCTATTACTATCCCATTCCTCCAACTCTCTTAATGTTTCATTTATGTCATAATCAAAGACATAAGGAAACCATATGCTAATCAATCAGAGATGCACCAAACATACAACCATGATAAGAACATAGCTGCCACACATAACACTCAAAAACAACATATATGCTATCTTTTTCCCTAATCTATAAAATATCATCTCAACAGACACACACAATAAACACCTGGCATACAGTTCTTAGAAATAAAGCTTGTGGCTTATGAAAGAGGGAAAAAAACTAATAAACCAATAACATTCACAATTACCTTGCTATACTTTGATGACGAATGCATTCCCTTAACATAGCACCATAATGTAAAGCAATGTCCATGTTCTCATACCTGTATAACCATTACATTAGTTCCTGATATATTATGCTAAAACCAACTTGATATATGGCAGAAAATCCTACAAAAGCTAGACAATACTCTCCCAATGCAGAAGAACAAGTGACATCAAATTGTTGACGTATATCTGTTCATGGCAAATAGAATCTGAAATTCAAAGTATACTGCTACAAATATCATAAATACTATGCTCGTTTCCCTGGATTTGTGAATGCTTCCACTCACTTGACCAAATCTTTTCCCAAAAACAGAACTAGGTCTCCAACATGTCACTTTACATTTCTAGTAAATTTCAACCACAAATCCTGGGCTAAGAACTCATATGACTATACATCCAGCCAGCTAATAGATTGGCAGTAAGTTTTAAAAAGGCCTTCTTTTCCTAATCACCATTGATTTGCATGCTCTATATTCAGACAAGATAATTTTAGAGACCACAAATGCCTGACTGTTATAATTTTGTTCACTTAAAATGCAACATTTGGGAGGAGGTTGCATCTTAATGTTGGTTTGTATGGCTCATTTTATCACAATACCGCGTAATGCAAATCCCAAGCAAATGATAAGAGATATGATCAAATGAAACTTTATTGATTGAAGTGTTCAGTAATCCAAAATCACCATCATCACTTAAAAGATAACTTTCTTCACGATAAAGAATCCAAAACCACATCAGCTGCAGGAAAAAATCTTAGAAGAACTAATTACCAAATGCCAATATTCAAGCATAACATTTAGATGGAAAAAGATAGCAATGACATTTTTTTCTTTCAGAAAAAAAAAATGGCAAGAATGATATCAAAAGAAATGAAAAACTTGTTCAAAATTACTGAATTCTTTTTAGCTGTAAGCTTAAAAATCTAGATCTCACCCAGAGACTAAAATATCCAAAAGATCTTTGTTTGCTTCCAAATAATCAGAAGCAATCAACCGTGAATGAACTTGCTGCCTTTGTAAATTTGCAACGACTTGAGTAGCATCTTTCCGAGCCTGCAAAAGTTATCAAGAACCAGATTTTAGCAACAAGCTGACAGGTGAATACGTATCAATTAGAATAGAACAGGACACAAGCTTTGGTAGAGTTTTGATACCAGATGAATGCATATCAATAGGATTAGCCTAGACTGTATACCATGCAAAGTTCAAGATACATAAACCTAGATAAACTTGCTGCATCAAAATTATGACATTATTGGTGTAATACATAGTCATTAACATCAAATAAAATCGGTATATTTACCTCTAGGTTCAATTTTGGGAGACAAACAATTAGCAGACGTAACATGTTTCCTTTAAAAAACTCTTGAGTCAACTGTGCACAAGCTTCGGAGACCGGCTCTGCTTCACTGTTGCCATACAGAATAGATTTCATCTCCCGGATATTTTTGCTTAGTTCAGCCATCTGCAAAGTTAGAGTTGAATATAAAAATCAATAAGGAAAATTACAAGCCTTCCACATAATCTATCTTTCATTTTTCTCCTGTTTTATCCTTTATACGTAATTGAAAAAAGAAGAGTAGCATAGAAGAAAAGACAGATAGAACTAGGAGAAATTATAGGGTTGAATCCACATATCCTGATGGGGGTCAACAATCCCTAATCTTTTTCTTTTTCTTTTCTTTTTTTTGTATCTTGATATTTTTCCACTAATCTCTTTACTCTTTGCATCAAACCCAGTCTTTTAACCAGTCCCAACAGCCATCTGTAACAGCCACAACCCCCCATTCCCACTTGTTGATATCTTAACCCCAGCAAACATCCATTGGCCAACTTCAAGAGGACTTCTTAAACATGACAAACAAGCAGCTAATCAGGGCCAGCTGTTCCAAGCAATCAAAGCCAACTCTCATAAACAGCCTAATCACAAAACAGCATTGTGTAGCAAATTAAAACCTAGAATTCATCCAATTCAACCAAGAAACCAGGCTCTTAGTTTTCTCCGCAAAAGCTAGTTAAAGAAGGCTTGATGGGTTTTAGCTTGGGCCCAAGTTATCTTGATTTCAATCTCTTTAAGTTAAAATTTGTCAAATCTAAAAAGACAGGATATAAGGACTAACTGGTGCATTTAAGTTGACTTTCTATTTTATTATTTAGAATAATTAAGAACATTACTGTTGATGTATTTTCTTGGCCAGCAAGCAATCTGAGTTCCCTTAAGACATCGTAAGACCAGCCAGCCTTCTTTTTACCAATTTTCTCTCTGTACTTTTAATCTCTTCTTTACACCTCCTATCTCCCTTCTATTTATTCCTCTCACTACATATACTCGTTTCAAGTTGTTATTCTGTGTCCACAGAACATGGTCTGAAAATAACAAAAATGAACCAGTTCAATATCATTACTACTACCCCTCGCTTTCACTCTTAACCCCTTTCTTTTCTGTTCTATAATGTTTGTTGCAATTACAAATGATCAAGCAAGATCACCAGACTCCATGTAAACCATTTTGGCCACTACAGATAGGGCTGAACAAGGTCTAGAAGCGAAATCCATTATATCAAGAAGTCAAATACCGTACCAAACTTCCGAAGGCCATAAATTGGTCATATGATGCCTAAGTAAGATAATCTTTCTTTTCCAAAATTGGGTAACTTTTCAAGATATATAACATGAGACTCCCTTCTAAAGGAGGCTGTGCAAACAGTGATCTAGCCCAAATTACAAATTTGAGCCCTGAAATGGGCTGATCAAGCTGAACATTTCCTTTTTGAGAAAAATTTTTACCAAGCATATCTCCTAATCCAAGAACAATTAAGCCTAATGACAGAACGCAAAGTTAATGTAAAAGTCAAAATCTATCTTCCATAAGAATTTAGCTTTTTCATATTTATTTCTACTACTAACATTTATTTGTGGAAAGGTCATCTTATTCAAACTAGAAGATAAATCTAACTAGAATGCAATAATAGATCTCACTATTATAAATAAGGACTATGTACCTCAATTTTTGAATCATCGATGAAAGACAAGAGAACCTAAACCCTCATTTTGCTAATTTTTTCATTTTTTCTAAATGTCTTTTGAGAGATTCAAGTTGAACGAGTTAAGAGAATTTTTCTTTCTTGCTGATTGTATCATATTGATGTCAAAGCTTCAGTCCTACATCTGAGATAGCTTGAGTGTATATTTCAAATGCAGGAGGAATATAAGCAAACAAGAGAAGGGTTATCCATACTTGAAAAATATCAAAGAAAAAAGTTAAGTATAGCTACTAGTTTGACCTCAACGGATGATGAGATGAAGGGATGTCTCATGCCATTGGAAGAGAAAATACCCAACTCACCAAGATTGTCCCTCGATTGGCAGCACCTACGACACAAACACCAGCATGGCAGCAAAGTATCTCCCACGTTTAGAGACAAGGATCTACCATCTAGTGAGGAACATGAATAACTTAGGCACACTTAGAATCCCTCTCTCCAGCCTTTCAAATTCATAGCTCGAACAAAATTTTAAATCCCATGGGATGGGGTTGTCCCGATTTTTTTTATGAAACGGGATGTGCCACCATCCCACCCCATTTCGACACTTGGGACAAAAGATGTCCCAAGACATCTTGATTGGGACACTGAGATGCTAGCCTGATACATGGGATGGTACCCCATCCCAGTGTCCCATAGGACGTACCCCTGAGGTCTAAATCCTGGAATTGGGATCCCTATATATAATGGGATTGTCAACACAGAGAGGCTGGATAACTAGCTAGACCAGTTAGAAATCTATGTCACTATCTATGGATATTGCACTGTCCCGATGGTAGCTTTTGCTTGCCTCAAACTTTCAAGCCATGCCCTTGGTGGAATTCGTATATAAGGAACAACGACATCTCTAACATGATGTGAAGCAAATTCAATGGTCCACTCAAAAAGCAATTCTATCCAATCAACTATAAGGAGGATCGATAGATGAAGTGGCAATATGTACGGCAAAAGTATTATCAATGCATAGAAGACTACACCAAGTTCCACAAACAAGCTATCTCACTCAAGATCTTCATCAATGATCATGCGGTCATCATAAAATAAGTTGAAAGTCTCTATTAGAACATTTGGAAGGAGCCGAAACTCTTCAAAGTTGAAGACATCAATGAAGTTAGAATGAACGTCATGAAGGAGGAACCAATCTAGAAAAGGCAAAAGGGAGATATGCTCGAGAAAAGTGGTGAAAAAAATATATTGAAAAGGGATCCAAAGTAGAAAATAATGTCAACAACTCAAAAAATTACCATGGCAACAGTAACATCAATGGACACACCAAGGAGAAGCGTCGGAAGCTTCACCCCAAGTTGTAGCTGAAGAGGAACAAGTTCAAAGGTGAGGATTCCAAAAAGAAAAGGAAAGGCGGACCTTAATGTGTCAGGAGCTACCTAAGCTTGAGAAAATTCAAATTTAAGCCTAATGATAAGAAAACCCAAGATAGCAACTAAGATTGACCTAAAGATGTGAGAGGAACTCTTCCACCTGAAGATCCAGATGAAGAAAAGCATTATCAAGGCTATTCTAGATCCTCAAACATAAAAGAACCTTATATATGAAAGTTTGGTTTAAAAGCTAGCATTGCAGATCAAGCCTCATCCACATCCCTATCCTTTTGGGTGGATTCAGAAAAATGTCAACTCAAAGGTCACCAAGCAATGTACTGTTAAATTCACTATAACTAAGTGGTCCATTAACGAGATGACATATGAAGTAGTTCTTTTGGATGACTGCCTCATAAATGATAGAGAGTACGGACTCATAAATGATAGAAAGTTGTTCATAATCAATGCCTCCAAAATACAAGAAGATATAGACCTTGCAACTGCTACTCAAGTAAAGCAACTTGTTCATACCTACAACAAGTTCATGTTGATGATTAGAGAAGCTTATATCACTCATGAAAAATCAAGCTCTTGCCCCTTAGTTTCGCTAACCGATCAATTAAGATCGAGATCGAGGGAAAGTTGCCATAATAATGAATAAGGATGGTGAGGAGCATCTCCACTACAAAATCTAGATACAAAAGTAGAGTAAATGGTTCACTGAAATCCAAGAGCAAAGAAGAGCAAGGCTAGAAAACATTTCCAAGCAAAGCTAAGTCATTCATCTACTTGGTGGTAAAGCAAGCATTTCCCCCTCTTCATTTCTAATTTAGCAGGAGCTAAATCCCTTAAACAGGAGGAGCTCTAATCCAGGAGTATCATCAAACTCAATATGGTGCACTTTGGCCACTATAAGTAGGGCTATATAAGGTCTAAAAGCAAGATCCACTACATCGGAAAGCCAAATCGCATGTCAAACTTTCAAAGACCATAACTTGGTTAGACGATGCCTAATTACAATGATTATTTTTTTAAATCGGATAAATTTTCAAGATCTATGATGCTATTGCATCCTATAAAGGGAGCCATGCAGCAAACGATCAAGCCTAAATTCTATCAATTAGGCTTCAAAACGGACTGATCAAACCAAGAACTTTCATTTTTGAGAAGAATTTTGACCGAAATCCAAGAAGAATCAGGTGGACCAATAGATGGCAAAGTTGATGTAGGAGTCAAAATCTACCCCTATAGAAAGAAAGCTTTTTCATATTTACTGCTACTAATATTTATTTTTGGAAAGCTAGTCCTATTCAAACTAGGAGAAGAATCCAATCCAAATTATATAAGTATAGACCTCATTATTGTAAGTAAAGGCTATATATCTCAGTTTGTAAATCATTAACGAAAGAAAAGAAAATCCAAACCCTACTTTTGACAATTTTTTCACCTGTCTAAATTTCTTTTAAGAGATTCAAGTTAAATGGGTTGAAAAAATTCTTCCTTCTCCCTGATCGGATCAACAAAGCAGAGATATAATAAGCATCAGATTTGAACAACTTACAACATGAACACATGGTGAAAATTGTGGGTTGTATTAGATCAACCAAGATCTGATCAAATCTACCTTCAATCTTTGACATATAGACTTCAATCTTCCTAGACTATATCATAGTCTTTACAGGACGAGTCTGATCAGCTGTAGCCACAAGCCTAGCCCAACATCTACAAACCCTACTAGCCCTTCAAATAAAGAAGCATAAATGAAAGGTCTCCTTTGACCAGATTGCAATGCAATCCCCATTTTTCATATGTAAACCCTTGACAACATGTGAAGTTGAATACTTAATAGCTCACCATAAAACCATGTCTACTTATATGGTCTGAACTTACTACAATCCTTGAGTGTAAAAGAACCTTCCACATCTTTTTGGTGAAATATTAACGTCTTCAAGTTTCCAAACTTGAATTGGGACATAAAGGTATGGGTGATCGGGCATGACTTTGTCTAGGTAACCACTGCTTCATTAGTTTGAAGCCACTTAAAACTTCTTCGTAACTCCCTGTATCAATTTTTCATTCCAGCAAGTCATTCACACTGGTTTAATTTCCAGCTCTTAGTGAGTATCTCAAGTAATTTGCTTGCAAACTTTCTATGATTTTAAATTTCTGCATTTACATATTTGCTGTTCTTAGACTTAATATGCATGGCTTGATTTTTTGGACAATAATTATCATAATTCATGTGGGCATTGCATATTACGTTCTTCTCCAGGGCTGTCTTGAATGGCTAAACCATTATCTCTAACTATTTTCCATATTATTAACAACAGAAAGCCAGATTTACCTGACTGATGAATGAGGTCAGTATGCATAATCATGCCCATAATTATGACATACAAAAAAGGTACCAGTACCTCCCATGTTCAATCATAATTCTTAATAAATCACTACAGTACAAATGATTGGAGAATAAGGAATTTCCTAAGAAATGGCATGCAATACCTGCAAAAATATAGGTTTCATAAAAGAACATTATTCCAACTGCCAAAAACAAACATGCAGACCGCAGAAGGCCTCTTGATTATGCATGCAAAATTCATGGACTCATCAGACTGCTTAATACTGAAGTATACAGTCATGAAGGGCAAACCACTACTTTGCAAAATGCAAGTCCATTTGAATGTTACAACTCTAAGTTATTGTCACAACCCCTATCTGAGACAGTGAGCCAAGAGATCATGGCAACCACCACATATTCATGGAAAACTCTCTTCACAAGCATACAAAATATTCCAAACATGATATGAATGCATCACAGTAGAATTAACTCAAATAACTAGTCAAAATTCAATTAATTAACCAATCTAATGGATAACCAAATTTAAAAGGCTAAACAAATCTCCACTAAAAATTTAAAAATAATACTAATAATAGATCTAAGTCCAATGATGTTGATACCACTAAATCTCATTTCTAATCTCACTCCCAAGCAAAACCCACTCTGCAATTAAGTATCTAAATCTGAAAATAAAGGAGAGGTAATGTGCTTGATAGCCCAATAAGTAATATATATCTTAACTAGATATTTAAAATATTATCCTAAGATATTGTATTCAAAAATAATGTCATAAATAAATATAGGAATGTATTTTATGCTAATTTATGTAAATCAATTTCAAATATTCATATACATACATAATCATAAATTTGATTCGAAACAAACCATATATAACTCAATAACTTTTAACTATGACCATACTTATACTCTATAGCAGGGCCAAAACAGAAATAATGAGCTTACTAATAATCAGAGTGCCAATGCATAACCCCTATTAGTAGGATCCAGACAACCAATGCACAACCATAATTAGTAGAGTCTAGATAAGCAATGTATAACCCCTCATTGGCAGCGTTCAAAACATATGGCTGAGAACTCAAATCCAATGCATACCGAAACACTTTTGCAAGGTAATATATATAATATAATTCTAGTCAACATATGCATATTCCATAATAAATCAATAAACCATAAATTTTCAAAAATCTCAAATATACAAATTGCTCTCCATTCAAATACAATTTCATAAATCACATATAAATTGAAGACTGAATATTTACTTTTAAAATAAATTATTTAAATAAAATATCTCGAAAAGATGGTCCATTACTTACCTTTGCAAAAACAACAAACAGACAGATTCAATCAATCCTGATTGGGCCCTTTAGAACATATTATATAAAATATAACATCTATCAAAACTTAATCATGAATATTTAAGAATAAAAATTTTAAGTTCCAATACCCTCACAAGGTTGGTAAAATGGTAGCATCCAACATTCTAGTCGATCCAATCAAGATGATTTTATCTAATTATACTTACACTAAGATATAGATGGTCAAGCTGAGATTGAGAATGGTCAAACCCATAGTATCCGACAAGAGCCAAAATGAAGGCCAGTATACCGTTCAACAGCCAAGAATCAATTTAATCAAATAGCTTCATCTAATCACGATCACTTAAGATATAATGATTCAACATAAATCAATAAAGACCAAATATTACGATCAGTGTTCTCAGAACCATCCCAAACCAGGCAGTTCGAGGCGTGCCGAACCAGACTGGCAGGGAACCGGGATGGTTCTAGCAAAGAAAATGGCACATGCCGATAACGAGAAAGAAAGAGAGAAAAACAGAGACAGAGAGAGGAGAGGGAGAGGCCGTCGGAAGCCAGCGATGGCCCTCTGCGGCTGTCGGATGGTGGCAGAAGTCGCCGCAGCTCGATTCGCCCGATGGGGCTACTACAATAAGTGAGAAAGAGAGAAAAGAGGAAGACCATCGAAGATGAAAGGAAAGGACGGCGGAGAGGCCACCGGAGGTCTCTAAGTGACCACCGAAAAGCAGTAGCGATGCAGGCGGAGTCGCGAAAGCGGTGGGGATCAGCCATTTTTTAAAGAGAAAGACAAATAGTGAAGCTGATACTTGATTTGCTAGCTTCACTATTTTAGATTTTTTTAAAAAAATTTTAAAATAGTGAAGTCGGCACTTGATTTACCGACTTCACTATTCCAATTTTTTTAAAAAAAACCCAAAAACAGTGAAGCCGGCAATGAGTTTGCCGGCTTCACTATTATCGGGCCTCTTCAAAAAAACCCATGAAACAGGGGCGATCACCCTTATTTCACACCATGGAGCCACAGGTGGTGTTTACACTTCCCGACGGCCTCTCCAACGGACCCTCCCCCCTCTCTTTCTCTTCCTCTCTTTTCCTCCTCCCTCTGTCAGTTCGCACTAGTTCAATCTGGTATGGAACCATACCAGACCATACTGTCAGTCGACCAAAACAGCCACCGGTACCGAAACTAAGAACCTTGATTACGATGCTTAATAAAGGCTGGGACAATCCGAACATGCTAGCCGATCAAGTGGATGATTCAAAGTCCCTCTATTGATGTCAACTAAGATTCAAAGCAATGGGGTTTGGGATCTTTCACTAAGTTCATAGATCAAGCAAAGAGGATAATAGAGAAGAAGAGAGAAACTAAGAGGATGAAGTAAGGCTGACCAAGTGGCAATACCAACTTCCCGAATTAGTTCAATCAAAACAACTTCATCGATACACATGGCCTAATAGCAATCAAAGATGACTAAAATCTAAAAATCCAGCAAGGGCCAAAGTGGGGGTAGGCATGTTGTTCGACCACCATGAGTCGGAATCCTTTCACCGGATCCATCAAAATCATTAAGAAAGCCCTTTGATAAATCTAGAAAGAAAAATTAGAGAGAGAAAGTGGGGAAGAAAGAAATAGAGAGAAGGAGAAGAGAGACTCTCTTTACTTTTCTTTTTCTTCTTTTCCCATTTT
Source organism: Cocos nucifera (assembly GCA_006176705.1). NCBI lineage: Eukaryota > Viridiplantae > Streptophyta > Magnoliopsida > Arecales > Arecaceae > Cocos > Cocos nucifera. The sequence goes on from QRFJ01000420.1 coordinate 415,112, forward strand.
CTTCTTTTCATCTTCCCCTGGCCTTTAGCAAAACAGGGGATTCAAACAGGGCATCCAAATTTCCAATCAAACCCGGCAATCATCCAACCTTAATTCATGATTCCAGGAATTAGGAAGAAGGATCAATTAGATAACCAATCAATCCTTACCTTCATTCCGACAGTCGGGGACGCTGATTTCCAACAGCACAAGAAACTAGAACCATGGCTTTCCAAGAGGAGAAAGAAGAAGCGAGGTTGATCAGCATGCTTTCTGATGGCTGCTTCAAGGGAAAGGCGAAACTTTTAAATAGAAGGCCAATCAAAGCAGGTAGAAGTTGAGAAAAATTTGACTCCCACCTAAACTTGGAGTCTCGATTAGAGAAGGAAAGAGAACTCCTTTGGGAGTTCTATTTCCTTGTTCAGGGCCTCCAGCACATGCTAGCTCAAATTTAATTTTATTATTTATTTATTCTTTTCTATTTGGGCTTGCACTATGCTTCCACGCCGGTCAAATGAACCAAGCCCAATCCATTTTGGGGCTGGATGTTACATTCTTCCCTCTTAAAAATAAATTTCATCCTCGAAATCTCCTGCTTGTTCTTTCAAAAAGCTAGAAAGTCACAATTCTAATCTCATCCTCAATTTATCTATGTGATTTCATCACTAAAACATTTCATAAGGGAAAGTTCAATACCACTTGAGTTGATCTAAATCAAAACCATTCATTTCTTATAATTGAAATCAATATCTTAATTCTTGATAAAAGTATCAATTTCTCACCAAAAAAAACAGCTACTCATGATTTAATCAATCTATCATAAGATCGTAAATAAACTCTAATCTGCTCTCCGTAGATGAACATTCGAATATAATATAAATAAAATGTAGATAAGCAATAATAGACAAAACTAAACAAGCTTCAAATCTAGGAGGAAAAAAAAATTATTTCTAAATATTCCAAATCCAAGATCAAGAATCAATAGTCTACTTATCCTAGACTCAAGATGCTAAAAATTTTTTTAGCATAGTACATAAAGGACCTACTAGTAAAAATCATATAGTAACATCTAAAATAATCCGGAATCAAAAATATTATCATTTCCATTATCAATAAAATCCTCTACAAGGAACATCAAATTATGTCATCTATCATAAACTTCTAATTCAAAGAATTAATATTGTTCATCAGCTCAAAATAATCTAGATCATCATACTTCCACTCCGCACTCTAATTTAAACCATCAAAATGTATTGGATTCATTAATTGACTTCTAACTAAAATACTATTTCATATTATGAATGGAGAAAGAAATTGAAAATTTCAAATTCCCAGTAAAGTAAAAAAGAAACCCTTGATTCCCGTCCCCAATATGCATCGTCTACGTTAATCTAAATCAACCTATTAATTGACATATTCAAAACCATCATATAAGCCATTTATTGTAATTCAAACATAAATTAGGTCTTGATTCTCTTGCAAATTCATTTAAATAATTCCAAATCAAACTCTTAAAGTAAAAGCAATTAGCAGAATTTTTTTAATGCTCTGCAAATTAGAAGGCCTTAAATCATCACACGAGTAAAACTGACTCAATTATCCGTTCTAAAATTTCATTCATTGAGATCTTTAACATCTATCAAAAACCTTCCATAATAATCATGTAACCAACTTAAAATCAAATGCTCCATTCGATTCTAGATTTCACTAGGGACCTCAATAACAATGGCAAAAGAATTTTGGATCAATTTATAGACCCAAAACTTGGAAATACAATTTCACATACATCCTACAATCTTGATCCAAAAGTAGCAATCAAGTTCCACCAAAATGAATAATCAACAATCTCAAAATCAACTTCTTCAATAAGAAATAGACTTACTTGTAATGTCCCCAACATTCTTTTTTGCCTCATTCATATTAGTTTTATACATGATCCACATATCGGATTCAACTTTGAAAATATTTTAATCGGATATTATAAAAGAATTTTTTTTTTTTTTTTTTTAGTGCAAACCTTAAATAACTTTCTATGAATGAATCTTTATCTAGCCACTAAATAATTAACTTCAAACTAGGAACAATATCATAGTATTACTTCCACATCAAATCTGAGCTTGCAATTCACTTAAACAATTAATAAACAAATTAATAATCACTGTTGCAGAAATCCGTCTTCGCCGGAGGTAGCCGGAGTCGAGGCCGCTGAGGTCGCCACCGGGGACCTACAAAACGAAGTCCCGTCCGGAACCGGTGGGGGGTGGCTCCGGCAGGACCCTCCGACGGTCAAGTTAGTTTCCGGCCAACAGGAATGGAGTGCTCGAAATGAGTTCCGGAGCTTAAATATGAGGAGGAGAGCTTAGAGATCAGAGAGAGAGCTTAGCCTTAGCGTGTCTGGAGGGGTCCTTTTTATAGCGGAGCTTAGTTGATGGCGATGGCCATGCCGTCTGGCAGAGAGTCGTTGGGGCAGTATGGAGCTCGGCACGGAGAGGATGGCGTCGTCCGGCGGATCGTAGGAGCCATACTGGCACGTCGTGGGCCACATGGAGTCCGGTACGGAGAGGATGGCGCCGTCCGGTGGATCGTGGGAGCCATACTGGCACGTTGCGGGCCGCATGGAGTCCGGTACGGAGAGGAAGGCGTCGTCAGGGAGTGGCGTTGCCAGAGGTGGTAGCCATGTCGTCTGGTTTCGTCGCCTGCCGCTGATGGCGACAAGTCATCTCTAAGGAGAGTTCGGCAGAAGGGAAGGCTGGGGGAGTTCGGCTGGCTGAAGGGTCGGCCATCTGTAGAGTTCGGCCGAGGGACGATTGCCGAGGAGTTCGACCGCTGAGAGGCCCGAAGAAGCTCGACTGGGGCCAGTTGAAGGACTTCGGTTGCTAGTTGGTTCGGCCGCCTGGGCTCGACTGGAGTCGGTCCGAAGGAGTTCGGCCGTGCGAGTTCGGCCGCGGAGAGTCCGAAGGAGTTCGGACTTGTAGGAGAGTTCGGCCGAAAGGGAAACCCGGGAGGAGCTCGGCCGCAGAGAGGTTCGCAGGAGCTCGGATGGCCGAACGGGCGTCTGGGAGGAGTCCGTCTCCCGAAGAAGTCCTACCGCTTGGAGTCCAAGGAGCTCGGCCGCCAGGGAGTTCGGCTGGCGGTGGGAGTTCGGCCCGAAGCGTGGACGCTGGGAGTTCGGCTGAAGCCCGTCTGCCGGAGCTCTTCTGCGGCTGCCGATTACATTAAGCCGAGCGTTGGGCCGGGCTTCGGCAGGAGCAGGATTTATCCCCAACAGTAGCCCCCCCACTCCCGAGTTCAAAAATTGAAGGGAGTATCAAAACAGACGACTGCCGAAGTCTTCTTCCAGGCTCCGCGTTTGTTGCAGCTGAAGCTCGGGGGAGGTCTCATCTCCAGCCAATGTTGACGCTGAAGTTGAGGCTAAGGCTTGGGGGAGACCTCATCTCCAGTCGATGTTTTTGGAGTTGAAATGGAACTCGTTTCCAGCCAAAGTTGATGAAGCTGATGTTAAAGCTCTCTGACCGAGGTTGACATGATAGCTTTCTCTAGCCGAGGTCGATGTTGAAGCTCCCGGCCGAGGTCGTCGCGGGCCTTACGTCTATCCGAGGACCTTATCCCTAGCCGGAGTCGATGCGGGCGCTCGGGGGAGATCTCATCTCCTACTGCCGAGGTTAGCCCAGTTCCTCGGGGGAGATCTGATTCATAGCCGAAGTTGCTCGGGGGAGGTCTCATCTCCAGTAGCCAAGCTTCCCTTGGGGGAGATCTTATCTCCTGCAGCCGAGGTCGAAGTGCGCGCTCGGGGGAGATCTTATCTCCTGCAGCCGAAGTGCGCGCTCGGGAGAGATCTTATCTCCTGCAGCCGAGGTTGGTGCTCGCGTTAGGACGAGGTTCTCCGCCTGTTCCTAACCGAGGCTCGGTCGCTCGGGAGAGATCTTATCTCTAGCCGAGGTTGGTTGCTCGCGTTAGGAACGAGGTTCTCCTCCTGTTCCCAACCGAGGCTCGGTCGCTCGGAAGAGATCTTATCTCTAGCCGAGGTTGTTGCTCGCGTTAGGACGAGGTTCTCCTCCTGTTCCCAACCGAGGCTATTCGCGGTCGCTCAGGAGAGATCTTATCTCTAGCCGAGGTTGGTGCTCGTATTAGGACGAGGTTCTCCTCCTGCTCCTAATCGAGGCTATTCGCGGTCGCTCGGGAGAGATCTTATCTCTAGCCGAGGTTGATTCGGTCGCTCGGGAGAGATCTTATCTCTAGTGCCGAGGTTGATGCTCGTGTTAGGACGAGGTTCTCCTCCTGTTCCTAACCGAGGTTGTTCATGGTCGCTCGGGAGAGATCTTATCTCTAGCCGAGGTTGATTCGGTCGCTCGGGAGAGATCTTATCTCTAGCCGAGGTTGATGCTCGTGTTAGGACGAGGTTCTCCTCCTGTTCCTAACCGAGGTTGTTCACGGTCGCTCGGAAGAGATCTTATCTCTAGCCGAGGTTGATTCGATCGCTCGGGAGAGATCTTATCTCTAGCCGAGGTTGAAGTGCGCGCTCGGGGGAGATCTTATCTCCTGCGGCCGAGCTTCACTCGGGGGAGATCTTATCTCCTGCGGCCGAAGTGCGCGCTCGGGGGAGATCTTATCTCCTGCGGCCGAGCTTCTCTCGGGGGAGATCTTATCTCCTGCGGCCGAGGTCGAAGTGCGCGCTCGGGGGAGATCTTATCTCCTGCGGCCGAGCTTCTCTCGGGGGAGATCTTATCTCCTGCAGCCGAGGTCGAAGTGCGCGCTCGGGGGAGATCTTATCTCCTGTGGCCGAGCTTCCCTCGGGGGAGATCTTATCTCCTGCGGCCGAGGTGCGCGCTCGGGGGAGATCTTATCTCCTGCGGCCGAGCTTCCCTCGGGCAGCAAGTCCCGTCCAGACGACCTCCTCTACCTCGCGCTGGCCTCCCCGATTCGAAGCAGGCTTCGGCTGGTATGGTGTTGCTGGTAAACCCTACCAGCGGGGAATTTATCGACTCCAAGTGGTCGTCGGGCAGGGACAATTTTTAAGGAGGCATCGTAGGACAATACATCGGCCGAACTTCCGTTATCTAGCAAAATGCGGCGTACATCGTAGTCAGCGATATTTAAGGAAATTACAACCACGTTACTGTGTGGAAATTGGATTCCCCGGCCGCCCTCCTCAGTGAAGGCCACGGGCTCTGCGATCCTCTGCTTCTTCGCTGCCCGAGATAGTGTTGATGACGCCAAGAGGCGGCCGACCTTCCTGACTCTCCCTATCCGATGGTACCGCCCTTAGCCGCTCCCCTCGCTCTTCGGGCCGCCTTTGTAGGAATCGGCCGAGTCTACCTCGCCTAACGAGCTTTTCGATCTCGTCTCGGAGCTGGACGCACTCTTCGGTGTCGTGGCCGTGGTCGCGATGATAGCGGCAAAACTTGTTGGGGTCGCGTTTGCTGGGTCGGGAACGCATCTGGTCCGGCCTCGGAAGCTGTTCCCCGATTTCCATCAGCACTTGGGCCTTCGGAGTGTTGAGGGGGGCGTAGTCGCGGAACCTTTGTCGGAGAGAGCTTCGGCGCTGAGGAGAACCTCGGCGCACTGTTCCTTCTGGGCTTCCCCACCTCGGGTTCCCTTGGGGAGTTCGGGTCCGCCAATGACCGGGAGGAGTCTGGGAGCGCCGCCGAGCTTTACTCCGCTTCTCTTCCTCGGTGGACCTGCCCGGCCCTTCAGCTCGCCGCTTGCCGTCGGCTTCGTCATCCCTGGCCTTGAAGGCCTCCTCTGCCCGGGCGTATCCTTCAGCCCGAGCAAGCATGTCCGCGAAATTCCTTGGATACTTCTTTTCCAGGGAGAACAACAAGTCGTTCTTCCAGAGGCCGCCCTTGAGGGCGGCCATGGCGACTGATGGGTCCAGATTCCGGACTTCCAGCGCGGCAGCGTTAAACCGGGTGACATAAGCCCGGATGGGTTCCCCCTCCTTTTGCCTGATGGCCGTCAAGGAATTGAACCTCGGCGGGGCCGTCTGCTACTGATGAAGTGGGCTGCAAACTGTTGACTCATCTGGTCAAACGATAAGATGGTACTCGGCTTGAGCGCCGAGTACCAATTCCTGGCAGCTCCTTTAAGGGTAGAGAGGAAGGCCCGGCACAATATGGCGTCTGACACGCCGTGGAGCAGCATCGTCGTCCGAAAGGCTTCCAAATGGTCGACCAGGTCGGCGGTCCCGTCGTAGCTCTCAAACCGTGGGAGTTTGAAGTTCGGCGGGACCGGCTCCTACATGATTTTCTGCGAAAAAGGGGGGTCAGTGCAGACGTCGTTACCGTGTGAGGGGGGAGCGTGATGAAGCTCTTCGATACGCCGGCTCATTTCTAAGAGCCTTTGATCCAGGAGATCTTCGCAATCTTTGATCCCCAAGGTTTTCTCGCAGTAAGGGTGCGAAGCCTCTCCCCGGGTCGAGCCGTGATCCGCGCAGAGGCTCTTCGCCGGTTGCCCTTCTCTTCCGGGGACTGGAGGTCGGGTAGCCCACATCGGTCGCCCCTGGACTGGACCCCAGGGCTCTGGGGAATCCCGCGCCGATCTAGCGGGTGTCGGGGTCCGCGAATGCATGGCCTGCACCGCCTGCACTGCTTCCGTCAGATCACGGACCTGCTGGATAAGCAGGTTGAACTGTTCCGCATCCACCGCGGCTACAGGGTAAGCTCGGGTTGCCTGGGCCGGAGCGGGAGCAGACGGGCCCGAACGGGATCGGGCCGCGGAAGCCGCCGATCGCCGGGTTGAGGCTCTTCTGGGGGGCATTCCTTTTTGAAAAGGGATCCTGAAGCGGAAGAGGAGAGGTCCGGAGCGGAAGAGGAGATCGTCGCCGAGCACTCCTTTAAGAACAAGGGGACCTCGGAGGTTCAGGGCCCTCCTTCTAGCGCCAATCTGTTGGTGCAGAAATCCGTCTTCGCCGGAGGTAGCCGGAGTCGAGGCCGCTGAGGTCGCCGCCGGGGACCTGCAAAACGAAGTCCCGTCCGGAACTGGTGGGGGGGTGGCTCCGACAGGACCCTCCGACGGTCAAGTCAGTTTCCGGCCAACAGGAATGGAGTGCTCGGAATGAGTTCCGGAGCTTAGATATGAGGAGAGCTTAGAGATCAGAGAGAGAGCTTAGCCTTAGCGTGTCTGGAGGGGTCCTTTTTATAGCGGAGCTTAGTTGATGGCGATGGCCATGCCGTCTGGCAGAGTCGTTGGGGCAGTATGGAGCTCGGCACGGAGAGGATGGCGTCGTCCGACGGATCGTGGGAGCCATACTGGCACGTCGTGGGCCGCATGGAGTCCGGTACGGAGAGGATGGCGCCGTCCGGTGGATCGTGGGAGCCATACTGGCACGTCGTGGGCCGCATGGAGTCCGGTACGGAGAGGAAGGCGTCGTCAAGGAGTGGCGTTGCCAGAGGTGGTAGCCATGTCGTCTGGTTTCGTCGCCTACCGCTGATGGCGACAAGTCATCTCTAAGGAAAGTTCGGCAGAAGGGAAGGCTGGGGGAGTTCGACTGGCTGAAGAGTCGGCCATCTGTAGAGTTCGGCCGAGGGACGATTGCCGAGGAGTTCGACCGCTGAGAGGCTCGAAGAAGCTCGGCTGGGGCCAGTTGAAGGACTTCGATTGCTAGTTGGTTCGGCCGCCTGGGCTCGACTGGAGTCGATCCGAAGGAGTTCGGCCGCGGAGAGTCCGAAGGAGTTCGGACTTGTAGGAGAGTTCGGCCGAAAGGGAAACTGGGAGGAGCTCGGCAGCAGAGAGGTTCGCAGGAGCTCGGATGGCCGAACGGGCGTCTGGGAGGAGTCCGTCTCCCGAAGAAGTCCTGCCGCTTGGAGTCCAAGGAGCTCGGCCGCCAGGGAGTTCGGCTGGCGGTGGGAGTTCGGCCCGAAGCGTGGATGCTGGGAGTTCGGCTGAAGCCCGTCTACCGGAGCTCTTCTGCGGCTGTCGGTTACATTAAGCCGAGCATCGGGCCGGGCTTCGGCAGGAGCGGGATTTATCCCCAACAATCACGATGCATAATAAAATTTCATGATCAATTCACTTGCAATTACTTTAGATCAAAATCCATCTAATCATAGAATGATCCCTAGATTCCCCCCGATAAATCATAGTTTCTTAGTGATCTTTCCATGCATAATCATATGTACTAACCAAAAATCATAATGACAACTTACGCTGCAATTATCACAGATTTACATCCCAATGTCCCTAGTGTCTACCCACTACACTCATCCTATGTTCCATTCTACATGTCATAATATATCCATTTATCCTCTAATATCATATAAATTGTCATGCTCCCGACCCAAGATTGCGAGCCAAAGAGTTATGGCAACTGCCACATATTCATGGAAAACTTTCCCCACAAGCATACAAGACATTCCAAACATGATATCAATGCATCACAATGGAATTAATTTAAATAACTAAAAATCAAAATTCAATTGATTAACCAATCTAACAAACAACCCAATTTAAAAGTCTTACATCAAATAAATCTCCACTAAAAATTTAAAAATGGTAATAATGGATCTTAGTCCAGCAATGTTAATACTGCCAACTCTCACTTCTACTCTCACTTCCAAGCAATACTCACGTCTGCAATTAAGTATCTGAATCTAAAAATAAATGAGAGGTAATGAACTCGATAGCTTTGTAAATAATGAATATCTCAACTAGATATTTCAAATAATATCCTAATATATAATATTCAAAAATAAATGCTATAAATAAATATAAAATTATATTTTATGTTAATCTATGTAATTCAAATACTTTCAAATATTCATATATATACATAATCATAAATCTGGTACGAAACAAACTATATATAACTCAATAATCTTTAGCTATAACCACAGTTATATCCAGGGCCAAAATAGAAAAATGAGCTCAATAATAATTAGAGAACCAATGCACAATCCCCATTGGCCGGATCCAGAGAACCAAAGCACAACCCCCCATTAGCAGCGTCTAAAACATAGCTAGCCAAAAGCTCAAATCTAATGCATACCAAAATACTTTTGCAAGATAATATATAAACCATAATTCCAATCAACATATGCATATTCCATAATGCATCGATAAACCATAATTTTTTGAAAATCTCAAATTACAAATTACTCTGCGTTCAAATATAGTTTTATAAATCACATATAAATCAAAGACTAATTATTTACTTTTAAAATAAATTATTTCAATGAAATATCTCAAAAAGATCAACATAACCAAAGATCAATGATTATATTTGACATGGCTCACCCTTAGGTAGATAAGCTTGGCCACACTCAACTACCATTTTTCTAACATTTAATAACCCATTTTTGTCATTCCAAATAATCATAACTGGAACTAAACTTTCAAGAGCTCAATTCTGGTACTTCTCATACCTACATGCAACCAACTTAACCCGGCTTGTAAGAGTCTAACTTCAAAGAATTACTTGTTCTACACACAGCAAACCCGTTCCATTATATAAAGTTGGTCTATCTAGATTTTAATTTGAAAACATGGTCAGATTCTTCCGTCACGTTACTTCTTTCCTCTTCTTGTGACTAATAACAACAACAGAATGGATTTGATCAGATCAAGAACACTGAGGTACCTGCAAAAACCAGACAAATACAGTATGCAATCTAAATCTAAAAATATCAGAAAGATAATTCACATTCATCCTATTATAGACATTAAAATAAACCAATTTTATGCCTTCTCTTACCACAGATATGATATGACATGGACGTAAATAGTTATCTCAATGAACAAACTCAAAGAATCCAAAAATTCATCTTTTACATTTAAGTTCACGAGAAACTCTAACAAAAATAAACTTCATCCTCAGTCCCAAGCCTGATATTAATCATTTTCCTATCTCCATTTTAGTCTCAGAATTTTTTAGAAGACACCAGGAGTCCAATGCTATAAGTGCAGCAAAACCTCCTTTTATACACCTAACTAATTCCATTAAACCATTCTCATAACTAAAAACTAGGAAACTTGGACTCCAAAATTGCTTTCAAATTCTTTATCTTTTTGATATAAAAATCTGTCCTAGAATCTGAGCCTATAAATTTTTTGGTTCAGTATGAAGCAGTGAACAGCTATTTCCTGAGAGCTAATAGGACTTCCCAACTAGAGCCCACAGCCAGTGAATTCTTTCTGGAACCCTCTGCTGAGAACATCACATGAGAAAAGAGACTGCCTCCCAAGGAGTGGGAGATGATGTTTCCATTCCTTTAGGCTCCTTTTTTGGATGGAGAGGCCTGGAGACTACCAGATTTAAACCACCCTGCTTCATTAAGCTAATTAGCTTTCTCAGCCAGAAAGGAGCTATCTACATTCACCCTAAATGAGCGATATAAGTAATTCGAACTTACTGCAACATCACCATCTGAAAAAAAAAAAAAAAAAGGAAACAAGAGTTTCAAATTTCATATATAGGAAGAAACCATTATTACAATAAAAAATAAAGAATATGGCTAGTCTTTTCACCTCATAAATCTACAATTAAACCACCTATGAGGAAAACACACGTAATACAATATGTGACCTAGTTAAATGCCAAATGTACAAGATGAGGAAAGAAAATTGACCAAACATAAACTGATCTGCTTCTGAAGGAAAGCCCTTAAAAGATTTTATATACTTGATAACACGCTTACATTTTCCTATTGTATTTTTCACAAAATTATTTATCTTCATATACTTTTTATTGATTTAATATCAGCTACCGTAACATTATAAACATTTTGATGATTATTCTTGTTTAGGAAGCATAAAACATTATGTAAATAAAGCCATAAATAAAATGGTATCCTTCGAAAAATAATAATAAAGCACTTATTAATGCTTATCAATTCACTTATTCAGTTAGATAAAAATAAAGAGTAATTATTTTGAAGTGTAAAAAAAATAGTAGCTCGGAATAATTTTTCATCCAAGAAATCTATACCATAGCCCAAGAAAAGAAAAGGCGAAGGATACAATATAGTTGTATTTTAACATAATTTTAAAAACAATTCTGAGATTCTACATTGTTTTTTGTTAAATTCATTAATAACTGCAACTGAATTTACATTTCAAAACCCCTTTTAATAGTTCAAACATTTTGCTTGGAGGAATGATGATAACGAATATAAAATAAATTGGATAATAAAACCTAATTGTATAAACTATCTTATAAATGAAAGGCTCATCAAAGAGGATTATTTCAGAGAAGTGATAGTACAAGCATGCTTTAAAAATTTGGAAAGTGTCAGAAATCCCTATCAAGGCATCAACTCTATCTCACTAAGTCATTCATGGATCCATTCGATCATTTATATATTTCTCTCTTTTTTATTATGTAGTTGTACACAATTAGGTAGCTCTCCCCAGCAAATAGAGAGAATGTTTTTGCATTTCCATGTCTATCATTTCCTCTAATTTAGACGATGACTTGGGTTTAGAAGCTATTGAAAGGAAAAGGTCCAATGAAATACCTTTCATTAATGAGATCCCATCTCTTTAAATAGATGAGAAACAAGTACATAAGGAAAGCAAGTGCATACCATGTTTAGAGATATACTAAGCTTAGAGACATACTAAATGTGTCCTTCTTATATAAGGACTTATTAAATAATCATAATTCTAACACTCCGTCTCAAGTTGGAGCATATATATCAAACATGTCCAGCTTGATACACAGAGTTGAAAGTACCAAAAGGCAGAGACTTAGTTAAAATATCAGCTAACTGCTCACATGATGGAGTGAATGGTGTTATGATGATCTTGTTCATCACAGCATCTCTTACAAAATGGCAATCTACTTCAATATACTTGATCCTCTTGTGGAATACAGGATTACTGGCTATATAGATGGCTGCCCAATTGTCACAATACATAGATATAGGACCAAGATAATCAAAACCAAGCTCAGATATCAAAGATTTTATCCACATCATCTCGTAAGTAGTATGTACCATAGCTCTATACTTGACCTTAGCACTAGACCTGGCAACGACATTCTGCTTTTTACTTCTTTAGGTTACAAAATTACCTCCCACATACATGCAGTATCCTGACATGGATTTTGTCTCCTTTACCTCCTACATATTCAGAGTCTGAATAGAATTCTAAGATGTCCAAGTTTTTTGTACAGTAGACATTTCCCTAGTAAACTCTTAACATTGGCTAATATTCTCAAGGCTATTTTCCAATGAACTGTCTTAGGATTTTGCATAAACTGACTTACAACCCCCACTGCAAAGGCTATTTCAGATCTATGATAGTGAGATAGATGAGTTTACCTACCAACTGTTAAATGTGTGCCCTAGAAGCCAGATTAACTGATACTTGTAATATACTTCTAAGGGCAATTTTGTAATTTTGACTATAAATTAATAAATAAATTATTTTCTATCATAGTATGTATTTAAAGTGTTTGTGATACATCCTTTGAGTTAATGGTAATGACAATTCATATTTTCAAGAGTTGAAAATTTAAGACATAAATTTTCATAATTAACTCATAAACTGCTCCCGACCATAGGATTATCACAAGGATGGTGATCAATTTGAAAGGTTAGTATACGATCGCTTTTTAGGATAGATGTCTCTTAAGTCTACGGTGTAGAGACACCAAAGTGAGAGTACAGATACTCGTTAGAGAATGAGGGCACTGAGCGTGACCACCTTGAGCAGTCATAAGGAAGTCTACCTTCTCATCGATGACTGACTCGATGCTGCAATGGTATGTCTGATTCTTTGATCTAAGGTACATCGGTAGTTCACCTTGAGGGTGTTATAATTTAACTACACCATAACTCGATCTCCTAGCCATTCGAAACCCTAAGATGTATGTTGGCTATAGCATGTTCATTGTAGGAATTGGATTGCATCAATAAGGGATCTATCTACCTCGATGGATGAGGAGTAGCCCTATGATAATCATGAGATTGAGTCCTTAAGCCCATGGCCATGGCAGAGTAAAGATGATAGAAAGAGTTTCTATTAGGATTTCACATTGGACTCGAATCGAATGATTAATTCATATGATGGATATTGGGTTTGACGAGTTTACCTTAACCCTAATCCAATCGGGGCTCAAAATAGAAGAACCCAATCATACAGGTAGCTGCACCGAGAGGTTCACTTTCAGTTCTGATGGATTGCCACCATATACGGCTAGGTGTCACTGGTGAATTTTGGCAGCAATTAGAATGATTTAGATGATTGATCATTCTAATTGTATGAATTAGAAATAATCTGGTCCATCGAAAGATGTTTCAATGATGTCGATGATAGAGATCGCAACATGTCTCATTACCATACGGAACTGAACCTAACTGGGTCACACAAACAAAAGTTTGGGTCTGGATGTCATCAATTGGACTAACCCAATTCAATTGATTTGGATTAGATTCAATTAGGTTCAAGAAAATCGTGCTAGCACATGATTGAGCCTAACATTCTCCTTTTGTAATCATTTTGGTTCGTCTCGACTGAGCCAAATTTATTTGGGCTCACTCAGAAACCTTGTCTTACTCTTGTCCAGATCAAAAAAGGGTTGTCTTAATTCATTAGATAGATTTAAGACACACCTGTCAATTCCTATCACCTGCTAATTCCTGTTTCTTGGACATAGGTCAACAGTTAACCCTGGACACTTAGACAAAGGGCCATGTGTGATGCACCAATAGGAGAGCACCTGAGGCTCTTGTCCTCCTGCTAAAAGAGGCAAGAGAGAGGACACACGCCCATGTGGATGAGAGATGGAGTTCCATACAGATGGGACTCTAGGGTATTTTGATATGATCAAACACCTAGGCGCCAAAGAGTTCTAGTTTATCCAGTGTTAGCGCCACCTATGTGAATTTTTTAGGGGCTCTCATCTGATTGGATCAGATGACATCATCCCACCAATCAGATTTAGATCTAATTGAATGAAGTCCTCTGATTGGTCGGGATGGTGTGGCATTGCATGGCGCAATAGGATCTATTTAAACCCTGTCTACACCTAGGGTTATAGAGATTCTTCCTTTCACCATGCCGTAAGGCTACCCTCCTCTATTCCACGCCTCCCTCTGATCCTCTCTCTCTCCTCTCCATGCCCAAAGGAGTTGGGCACGGGTTCAAGTGCAATCCAAGGAAGAAAGACAGCGAGATCAGGAAGAAGGCAGCACTGCTGAAAGAGACGACCGCTGCTTCTTCAAAAAAAGTTTTGAAAAACTTCAAGATCAGATTCAGATCTGATTTTTGAAGGGATGATTCAGAAGAATACCTCCAGATCCTGCCCGAGTGGACACCGGTAAAGGCCAGGTGCGTGCGTGGCTCCTTCCAGAACCTCAGGATCAATCAAGATCATCGCAGGATAATCTGATACCCAAAACAAAGGTATGAAATTAAATCAGATTTAATTTTATTTTTAATTTTAATATCAGATCTTTAGGATCAGATCCGAGATGTCTCAAATCTGATTAGGATCGTAAGAAAAATTTTTGAAATATTCCTTCAAATCTAATCAGATATGAACGATCCTATGACGGAAAAATAGGATTTTTTCTTCAACTAGTATCAGAGCCAGGTTAGCAGTTCATCATCAGATCTATTTTAGATCTGATTTAATTCTTATTTTATGATCTGATATTAAAGAATTTCAGATGTCACATCAGATGTAATTAGATCTGAAATTAGAAAATTAAAAATTTTATGATTTAGATTTATAATGTATGAAATGCATGACTAAACTAAGAATAGAATAGTTCTGTGTAGTCTAGTATAATCAAATTGTTAAATTGATTAAATATGATATTAGATCTAATTTATTTCTATTTTTCTAATGTTATAATTATTGTAATCAGATCTGAAAAATAAAAAATAAAATTCTTAATTTTTATTTTATTCATATGAAATATGAAAGATGCATGCTTAAACTAGTTATAGAATAGTTCTATAAAATATCTAGAATAGTTTTATTTTTTATATGATCAAATTTAAATTCTATTTTTCAGATATTATATGTGATATTACAGATCTAAAAGCATGCAAGTTTAATTTAGTTATGATACATGAGATGTATGCAAAATATGTATAAGTTAGATCATTAATTGTATATGCGATATATGATTTAGATCTAACTAGTTTTATAGTAGAAATTATATTTCTGATTAAGACGTTCTCCTTGGCCGTCCGATCATAAGAACAAAGTAGGGTTTAAAGGCCCTCTCCTCCCATTCGATGGGGTGTTCTTATGATGTGTAGGGGTGCTATGCGTTCGTTCTTAATCAGAAATCAAAACTTATTTTTCTGCAAAATCCTAAATCCTAAAACCCTAGGATTTTATTATATGTTTTGCTCATGAACCCAAAACTTAATTAAGAATTAAGATTATAAAATTAATTAAGTCTAAAAATTATGAATTTTCAGATCTAAAACATATTCATAAAATTGGGTTCGAACTTGGGTAGCTCAATTAGATCTAGCGGTTGATCAAACTGAATCAAGAGTTGGTTAGGTGGGATCAAAAAATGCTTAGTTTTGACCAGCCTAATAGGATTAAGTCCGGGTCAAGATTGAATCATATTGAGATGTAACTCAATCAAGTCAAGACCTAATTTGGCTCCACGGTTCGAGCCTGGATTGTAGGCTAATCCAATTGGTTCTGATTCGATAATTTGGTGTCTAAGATAAATCTGGCAGATACGACCGACTAGTTTTTAATTGGGAGCTACTCGACCTGAATGCGTTCTTGTCGAGTTAATGGCATATCCCTTCCATCGATCTCACTTACCTGGCCATTTGTATCAACCCAATTCTGATTTAAGGTGGCCAACAATTCGAGCCAACTCATGCCACTAGGTTAGTCATAATTGTTATAGCTAAGTCCAGTCAAGTTTAAAGAGACCTATATTAAATCTTCCTAAAAAAATATTAAGTCTAAGATCTTTCACCATTGTAGATGTGCGAGCCCTTCTCGGGGTTGATTGTTCTTGGCTGAATACGGTGGTTCAGTTGCATCGGAAAGACGCAACCATGTCTATTAGGCATTGGATGCTACCGGTTGGATGATGGATTGGGCTCAATATTCCGGATACGGTGAGGGACCCAATCAAGAATTCAATTCGTGCAAATAGTGAGTCTGACTTAAAGTGGATCAATATTCTGAACACGGTGAGATTCATGAATTAGAGACCAGATATGGGTGCACCATGATTAGAGAATCATTGGACAAAAGTTGTTCACTCATCGGTCGACCCATCACCAATAACTGTTAGGTGAGGTGATGAGCCAGTTGGTGGAACCACACCATCCACTAGAAATCAATAATCACGGAGATTTTCGCATCTCTACCAAGGGAGTGTAGAGATCCGAATAAATAGTGGGAGCCTAATTTGTTTAAAAATGAAATCCCTAAATAAATTGATCAAGTCTAATTATAAAATCTAACTAGAAACTTTGACTCTCTACAGAAAGATGTCTGCATCCAACCTACTAGCCCATATCCTGGATACCCATAGACTGACCGAATCTAACTACAAGGATTGGCTCCAAAACTTCAAAATTATTTTAGGTTCCGAGAAGTTAACTCATGTATTGGAACAGGATCCTCCCACCTTATCAGTCCGTCCATCCGCTGATCAGAAAGCGTCTCTCAAGAAGTGGACAGATGAAGATAACAAAGCCATGTATTACATGTTGGGCTCGATGTCTGATGAGCTCCAGCGCCAACATGAAGACATTAAGATTAGCCGCCAAATGTTGGCTTACCTGCAAGAGTTGTTTGGTGAACAGAGTCGCGCAGTCAAATATCAAGTCACTAAAAGATTGTTTAAGACTCAGATGCGTGATGAGCAGTCGATCCAAGATCATTATCTGATGATAATCAAGGACTTAGAAAAGCTTGAGAAGCTCGGTGTCAAGTTAGATCAGGATCTGCAGATTGATATAATTCTGCAATCCTTGACTGATGCGTATGGACAGTTTATCATGACCTACCATATGCATAAACTTCAGAATACCTTGGCTGAGCTCGTGAATATGATGGTTACTGGTGAGCTTTCTGTGAAAGGTTCTAAAGGCTCAGTACTTGCTGTGGAGTGGACTTCTTCCAAGAGAAAGTCTTTTGGGAAGAAGAAGTCCGTGAAGAAGCAGAAGGTGGATAGTGGAAAAAAAAAAGACAGAGCTGAAGAAGAAAGTCGCTAACAAAGAAAAATGTTTCCATTGCAATACTAACGGCCATTGGAAGCAAAACTCTCTTTTACCTGGCCAGCCTGAAGAACAAGAAAGAGGTAGGTCCTTCTGGAGGTATGCTCATTATAGAATCTAATCTTACAGTTTCTTCTACATCCAGTTGGGTGCTCGACTCTGATTCTAGTGCTAATTTGTGCACTTCTATGCAGGGTCTTGAGGATAGTAGGAGGCTGAGGGATGGTGAGATGATCCTACGCGTTGGAACGAAGCAAGAGTTGCTGCTGTGGCCGTGGGAACTTATCCTCTGCAATTACCATCAAGATTAGATTTAGTTCTTAGGAATTGTTTTTATGTGCTTACAGCAAGCAGGAATTTGATTTCTGTTTCACGTTTAGCACAAGAAGGCTATGTAATTAGTTTTCTTAAGGACCATTGCAATATTTTTTATAAAAGAAATAAAATTGCAAGTGATTTCTTTATAAATAGTCTCTATCAGTCACATATTGATGTTTTTGTTTTTAATATCGAGCAAAACGTAAATGCCATAGGGTCAAAACGACCTAAGGATAGTCTAAATGATAGGCATCTTTGGCATCTTAAGCTAGGTCATATAGCTGAAGACAAGATTAACAAATTGGAGAAATCCAGGCTATTGAGTTTATTGACTTCCGAGTCATATCCAATTTGTGAATCATGCCTTCATGGCA
This sequence comes from Cocos nucifera, assembly GCA_006176705.1. Taxonomy (NCBI): domain Eukaryota; kingdom Viridiplantae; phylum Streptophyta; class Magnoliopsida; order Arecales; family Arecaceae; genus Cocos; species Cocos nucifera. The sequence goes on from QRFJ01000420.1 coordinate 432,937, forward strand.
AAATGACCAAACTCTCTTTTGTAGGACATGGGAAAAGGGCCACAAACCTACTTGTCCTAGTACATACTGATGTATACAGCCCATTTGATGTGCCAATCAGGGGCAATTATGTTTACTTCATCATCTTTACCGATGATTTATCTCGGTACGGGTATGTGTATTTGATGCGACACAAGTCTAAAGCTTTTAAAAAATTCAAGGAATTCAGACTTAAAGTAGAAAAATAAATAGGAAAACCCATTAAGGTTCTTCGATCAGATCGAGAAGGCGAATACCTCAGTCGGGAATTTCTAAACTATCTTAAGGATAATGGCATAGTCTCTCAATGGACTTCTCTTGGAACGCCTCAACTCAACGAGATTTCAGAACGAAAAAATCGGACTCTATTAGATATGGTCCAATCCATGATGAGCTTCACGGACCTTCCTAAGTTTCTTTGGGAACATAGTATGATAACCACTATATATTTACTGAATAGGGTTCCCTTTAAGACCGTTCCTACCACACCGTATGAGATATGGCATGGTAAGAAACCAAATCTGAGTCATCTCAGAATTTGGGGTTGTCCGGCCCATCTCAAAGACAACAAGCGAATAAATTAGAGTCTAGATCCTTTAGAGCTCAATTTATTGGATATCCTAAAGAGTCATTAGGATATTATTTCTATCTCGCAGAAGATTACAATGTAATTGTGAGTCGACACGCCATCTTCTTTGAAAAATAGTTTATTCAAGATGGTGACATCGGAAGGCAGATTAGACTCGAGGAGAAAGTCTCCGATGAGAAACGAGCTAAGAAACCTATAGAACCCAATCAGATTGAGCCAATCCAGGCACTACCTCTTCCACCTCGTAGATCAAGTAGAATTTTCCATCCTTCTAAAAGATACTTAAGTACTATATCAAAAGATGTAGAGGAAATGTTCCTCACAGAAAATGGGGTTCATGGTGATGATCCCAAAAACTATGACGAGGCGATATCAGATATCGACTCCAAGAAATGGTTAAAGGCAATGAGGTCAAAGATTGACTCAATGCATTCGAACCAAGTCTAGACCTTGGTAGATCCACCTGAAGGTATAATACCTATTGGGTGTAAATGGATCTTCAAGAGAAAGATAGGTGCCGATGGGAATGTAGAGACATTCAAAGCAAAGCTCGTAGCGAAAGAGTATAGTCAGCGCGAAGGCGTTGACTATCAGGATACTTTCGCCAGTAGCCATGCTCAAATCCATCCGCACATTACTTGCTGTTGCAGCCTATTTTGATGATGAAATATGACAAATGGATGTGAAAACGGCATTCTTAAATGGATATCTTGAGGAAGATATCTATATGGAACAGCCGCTGGATTTCACATCTAGTGATAATGATCATAAGGTATGCAAGCTGCAAAGGTCCACATATGGACTTAAGTAAGCATCTTGAAGCTGGAATGCTCGTTTCAATGATGTAATCAAATCATTTGGATTCATCAAAAACGAGGAGCCCTGTATTTTCAAAAAGGTCAATGGAAGCGCTGTTGTCTTCCTCGTACTGTACGTGGATGACATCCTCCTAATTGGGAATGATATTCCCATGTTGACTACAATCAAAATATGGTTGTCTAAGGAGTTCTCTATGAAAGATCTAGGAGAGGCATCCTTTATTCTGAAAATTAAGATATATAGGAATAAACCGAATAGAATGCTGCGTCTCTCACAGAAAATATACATAGAGGAGGTGCTGAAGAGATTTAGCATGGAAAACTCCAAGAGAGGTTTAGTACCCTCAGACATGACATTCATCTCTCTAAAAAGATGTGTCCTAGCACATCCGAGGAGATTGAATGCATGAGCAATATCCCTTATGCTTCAGCAATAGGGAGCCTCATGTATGTCATACTATGTATATGAGCTGATATTGCTCATGCTGTAAGTGTCACAAGCAAGTATCAGTCGAATCTAGGCGAAGAGTATTGAACTTCTGTGAAATATATTCTTAAGTACTTGAGGACTAAAAATATGTTTCTAGTCTTTAGTAATGGAGAACTCCAGGTCTAGGAGTATACAGACTTGGATTTCATGTCCGACATAGATGATCAAAAGTCGACATCTAGAAGTCTGTTTATTTGTAATGGTGGAGCTGTCAGTTGAAAGAGTTCCAAACAAATGATGATAGCAGACTCCACCATGGAAGGAGAGTACATCGCTAAGTCGGAGGTTGCAAAGAAGGCGTTCTGGTATTATAAGTTCACCGTAGAGCTCGGAGTGATGCCATCAGATGCCATCCCTTTGTACTGCGACAACAATGGCGCCATAGTCCTAGCTAAGGAATCAAGGTCTCACCAAAAATCTAAGCACATCGAGCAGCGATACCACCTCATCCGCGATTACCTCGAGAAGGGATACGTCGAGGTCAAGAGAGTCAACACTGCAGATAATGCGACTGACCCGCTGACCAAGTCATTGAGCCAACAGAAGATCGAAGCCCACCTTGAGAAGATGGGACTTAGATTTATTGCCAATTGGCTTTAGGTCAAGTGGGAGTTTGTTAGATGTAAGCCCTAGAAGCCAGATTGGCTGATACTTGTAATACAGTTCTAAGGATAATTTTATAATTTTGACTATAAATTAATAAATGAATTATTTTCTATCATAGTGTATATTTAAAGTATCTGTGATACATTCTTTGAGTTAATGGTAATGACAATTTATATTTTCAAGAGTTAAAAATTTAAGACATGAATTTTCATAATTAACTCATAAGCTGCTCTCGACCGTAAGATCATCACGAGGATGGTGATCAATCCGAAAGATTGGTATACGATCATTTTTTAGGATAGATGTCTTAAGTCTATGGTGTGGAGACACTGGAGCGAGAGTATAGGTACTCGTTAGAGAATGAGGGCACTGAGCGTGACCATCTTGAGCAGTCATAAGAAAGTTTACCTTCTCGTCGATGACTGACTCGATGCTGTAGTGGTATCTAGTTCTTTGACATGAGGTGCATCAGCAGTTCACCTTGAGGGTGTTATAGTTTGACAACACCATAACTCGATCTCCTAGCCATTCGGAATCCTGAGGTGTATGTTGGCTATGGCATGTTCATTGTAGGAATTGGATTGCACCAACAGGGGATCTATCTACCTCAATGGATGAGGAGTAGCCCTATGATAATCATGAGATTGAGTCCTTAAGCCCATGACCATGGCAGAGTGAAGATGATAGAAAGAGTTTCTA